>JACEEZ010001253.1:752500-757500 GCA_016584305.1 Chionoecetes opilio | reverse complement strand
GCTGACTAGGTCTTCCTCGTCTGGAGACATGTGGTTGAGCCAACTGTTTTCCATCAGGTCTGTCAGGGTCTCTACATCCTGCTCATCCTTCTTCTTCCTTTCAGTTTGAAGATCGGGATGAGTCAGTTTTGAGCTGCTCCCTCCTGTCATTTCTCTGAGTTGTCTGAGGTATCGGCTTCTGTATTCCTGCGTTATGTAATACTTTGTGACGGCTCCTGGTTTGAGACTAAAGCCTTTTGTTCCCCAGCTGTCTGCGTGTCCTTGTTTACCGTCTCTTCGATAGTTTGGTCCACAGGGATGCGACCAAACGGGTTCATCGACCCCAGCTGCACGGAGAATTTTCCTGCCATGAACTCAGCGTGAACATCTGGGTGTGTCGTGGGTAGCTGGCTCATCTGAGCTAAGTAATATGGCAAGTACCTAGCGTAGTTGACCCTGTCGTATGCGAAGCACCATGGAATCATGGCTTGGATGCACGACAGGTGGAGCATCCAGTCCCCTTCTCTGGATGCACGGATAAGGCCTAAGAGGATCTCCACCATGTCTAGGTAGGTCACCCAGAATGCTGCGAGTCCACTGCCGCGTCTGAGAACCTCAAGGTATTCCTCGAAGAGATCCAAGATACGTGTGCAAGAGGGGTTCTTGAGGATCTGCTCTAGACCATTTTGAGAGATGTCCTTGGCAAAGATGTCAATGACTCGCAGAGACTCCTCCAGATGTACCATGTCGTCGATGTTTGTCGTTTCTAGCGAGGGCAGGAATCCCTTCCACACTAAGCGCAAAAGGGCTTCATAGACCAGCTTGTGCAGTCGTACTGCTTGGTTGTACTTCCTGACATCCATGATGCCCGCGACTGAGCCTTGTGCAATGACCCCAGACTCAACACACAGATCACGGAGCCCGGCATCTTGAAAACGCTTCCCGATGGTTGCTAGAAGAGTGCAGATGGTATGAAAAGCACCCATCATGATGATGATGTTGCTGAACTGGTCAGGGTGCTTCCAGGTGATCTCAACAGCCTTTGCATATAATGCCTGGTCAAAGACGCAGACAATCTTCGTCAGGCCCAGTGACTGCTGGATGCTGAGTGACTGCTTGAGAACCTCATTGACTGTGGACATCTGTGTGGCAGGGGCATTGATTGTGGGAAGGTAGCCGACGTTGTCAGGGGTGACTGCCACCTCCTCTCGGGTCATGATGCTGAAGCCGGTCCAGCTGCTCACTGACTGGTCTTTCTCTTGCAGCATGCGGCCCAGCATCCAAACAAGATTCTTCTGCCTGGCAAGCTGGGTCTCCACGTCAGCAACAACTTCAGCGGTCTTGCTCATGGGTGGGCCTGCCCGTTGCCCGTCGTTGTACGTTGGCAGCATCAGCGGAGGTGCATCAATGCTCCTCTTCTTTGTTCTGGCCACAGTAGGCCTGGGTTGGGCAGAGACCAGGTCTGTCGGCTTTTCCTGCACAGCAATGCCATTCACCCTGTGCGACGTACCTTCGCCACTCAGCGTCTCTTCTAGACGGTCGATGTTGTCCCAAGCCAAGGTTGTGAAGACACCGGGAAAGATGTTGCTTGGCAGTGCGGGATAACCTCCTGAGGCAGACAGCTTCTGCAAGCAAAGGGCGGTGTCGATCTCCTCCATCTGCGAGTACGCAGCACAATGCCCAAGGCGGTTGAGGATGCTTATCGGCTCAACATTACCTGTCAAAGACTTGACACTGAAGGACAGGGCAATGTGTTTGGGTGGCTTGGCTTTGCCACATGTCACTGCATACACAATGTCCTGGCCAAACGATTGCAGGAGACGCTGAACTCTTGGGGTTACACTGTCAATGCTGTCAGGGTCGTTGGACCCTGTGAGCAGGGTGCGCAAGAAGCACAAGAGTGATTCTGGAACGATATCAGGTTTGACACTCTCTATCTCTGGTGGCCAGGATTGGTTGATATCTTTGGCTTTGGTCTTGATGTCAGCCCTGAGTTGCTTGGCAGCCTTTGTTTAGAGTTCCTGGGCAACACCTCTGGACAGGGTCTTCAACTGTTTCCTTAGAGATTAGTTTTCCCTGACAAGTTCCTGCACAGTTAAGCTGTCTGGATAGATGAGAAGTTTGTCATTATGATCTTGGATGATGTGAAGAAATCCACCAAACTCCTTCTCAATCCTTTGCCGCAAGTGCTTTTTGGTGGAGTCCTGCACTTGGTCCACACCAAAGCTTTTCATGAATGCCATAAGTCTAGAGGTAACATCAGTCACCATCAGGACCTTTGGGGTACCGAAAAGCTCCATTCTGATGTAATGAAAGAGCTCACTGTATGACTGACTAACAGCCGCCTCATATATATCTTCATCTTCTTTGTCATCGGCACTGACAGCACCCTTCTGCTGTGAAGTTTCACCCCGTGTGTAGAACCTATAGCAGGACCTGTGGTAGTGTGCTTCAGCGGCCACAATATCTCTGCTTACAATGCCAAGTATTCTGCTGTCCAGTTTCTTTGTGGCGGCATTCCTGAACTTAGCATCAGCTCTCAGTTCTCTGCACTTCACCAACACTTCTCGAGTCTTCTGTCGTTTGGCGTACTAGTTTGTTTTCTGGCAAAATATGCAATCTGCTTCATATGTTCTTGAGGTGCTAGGGATTGCACGACCAGCCCTTGCAGGGTTGCTATCCTCAGGACAGCCATTGGTAGTCTTCTCTTTTTGAGCAAGGATGCCATCTAGTGCTTTCTTCATCGTGAAGATGCTGCGACATTTTCTGTGGTAATTGAGAGCAGGGATCTCTCCTTCGGGAGTGTCTTCAGCCAACTCCAATATGGGCTCATGACGCCGTATTTGAGCTGCCCGGAGGAGAGTTTTCCAGGAGTCGACTGATTGTGGTGAAATTAGGTTTTCATTGTCATCGGAACAATGAATGATGCACTCTAGCCGCGGGCGCTTTGGAGTTGGATCAGTACAAGGGTGCTCAGTGTCCGCCATCATTCAGCTCGTCCATCTGCAACAGACAAGAACATGGATTAGAAGCAAAAAAAATTCCAGTTCTTTCAACGTAAATACTCTGGTAATATATAAAGGCTTAAGACGTAAATAATATCAAGATTTGGAATCTTGCCATTTAATTATTTACTTTCTACGGCAACTGGTTATATTTTGCCCTCTTCACTTATTATTGTCTTTTGAGGAAGCAGTTTATTGGTATCCTGTCTATATATGGGAACTGGTAAATTACGTACCTTACTCATTATGTTCATTGCCCCCTTTTATCTTTGTACCGTAAGGTCACGGCTCTTTTTCAAGGAGGGGTGGTATGTAGTAGTGACATGTAGGGTATCTGGCAACCCGACCATTTTCACATACGGGCATGTGTTCGCGGGGCAGGTTAGGCCACTAGTCTAGCCCATTACTCACTTATCACTAGCCCAGGGACCATCGTTTCATCATGACGCTTACTTATTCTTGCGTCTCGGTGATTTCACATACAAGTTGTAAATATATACTTGTAACTAAATACATACACTTATACTGTGTATATTACTACCCCACATCCACATACTCAAGTCCTACGAATGACTACACTACCAGGTGGCCTTGATAGGGTGATTAACGAATAACCACACACCAGCCCAACACATGCTACCTGCTACCTACCGACCCTGCTGCTCCACCTTGCCACTTCGATCTGGCTATCCACTACAGGCCTTCATGGACGCTTACCCTGCAGCCACATCAACACACTACCATACACCCCAATATTTTGCCATTTAATTGATTTTTTTGGGATAAGTAATGTTATTACATAAGTCGGAAAGGGCTAGAGCCCCTATTATTCCAACTTATGGAGGTTTTACTGTATCCGAATGTAATGATTTGCAACGGGACCTCGGGGAGAAAGTTTCTCAGAATCCATTACATTATACATAAACCCTAATCCTATTTGTGAAGAGTATTACGGTTTAATATTAAATAGTAAAAATAGTAATACTAATTAGTAATTAGTAATAATTAAGAAATTAATATTAAAGAGGAGGTGAGAAAACTTAGACAACACGGCAACAGCAAAAGAGCATAATAGTGGACTGCCATAGGTGAATGGTAATTTGTTTGCGTTACTATGTGATGGTGATGTAGTATTAATTATCGGGACTGAAGAAGATAGATTATGACAGCAGGAATTAAGAAATGTAAGTTATAGCTAGTGTTAACAGCTTAAAGTGGGACTTTAGGTGAATTTGCAGTAATTTCCCATAAAAAAATTATTACTATTTGGGGAGGCAGTGGCAAAGTGGTTAGCACCTGCAAGTTTATAGGTTTGGTGTTCCGAGCTCAATTCCCGAGGTGTGCCGAAATCTGTCTGCAATCATCGAGTAGCAAAATACCACCGACATGCTGCACAATAAATATACCTTCGACTGCATCGAACACTCATACACTCACTACACTCTTCATCGAGGGTGCATCGGAGGGCACAAGGGCGTCATGACCAGCCTCCACTATAAAAATCCTGTGTGTGCCACCACGGGTGAGGCCCAACCATCATAGCCTTCAAATGAATTTCCAGGGCCTACCATCGGAACCCTGGAGGTCATGCTGGCTATAGCAACAAACACAAAATTATAGATAAAAAGAACCTCATTCAAACACTATTATCAGCATGTATTGTGAAGGAGCAACTAATTATTCTTGTTAACATTAATTTTGCAGAGAAAAAGCTGTGAAGACATAAACAGTACACTAGAAAATGCTAGAAACATCTGCCATGCAAAAAAATAGAGCAAATTTAATTAATTTCCGCAAATATCCCTAAACATGCGAATCCGGTACTCTCAAAGCAACGATTTTCAGGGATGCACTTTAAATTAATATTGTTTTAGAGGAAAACATTGATCAGAGCATAGGAACATGCATGGCATTGGTGGTGGTGATGGAAGAACAAAAGAGCATCAGTATGAATTTAAGGATGTTAGAATTGTTAGATGTATAGAAATGTGGAGAAATTCAGGTTACCTAATATTT
>JACEEZ010001253.1:642500-750000 GCA_016584305.1 Chionoecetes opilio | reverse complement strand
GTATTATACGGGCAGGAGATTTTCTCTGAGACATATATCGTTAAAAGTGATAGCTAGTTCAGCGTTTATTATCTTTTTCATGATATTTTTTCTTTGTCTTAAGAGTGTCTTATTCTCTTTACTGATCAAATTCATGACTTCGCCGTAGCTGGTAATTTTGCTGTGTCGCGATTTCGGGTCATGGACCCTTCTTCAGCAGCGTGGAGAGATGTTTTCTCCTCAGATGTAGAGGTGAGCATGAGTGGGTGCATTGTTGTTGTAGATTGCCATCCACGGATGAATGACGTGGGCCATACAGCCATAAAGGCGGCCCACAGGTGAATGCGTATCCAGTGAATCGGCAAATGAGGAACCCCGATGCTCACCAAGGTGGGAAGTCTGACTCGCCCGCGTCGCGAAGCGTCAGAAGCACCCCACCGTGATATGGCGACAGGGATCTGTTACATACACACACATATTTCAACGTCGTTTATTAGACGACCAACTCAACAGAACTAAGTGATTCACGGAGAGATGCCACCGAGCGCCTAACTTCTGATCTTTCTATTATTTCTGATTGGGGCAAAGCAAACCTTGTTTTGTTCAATGCCTCAAAAACCCAATTTCTTCACCTATCTACTCGACAAAACCTACCAGATAACTATCCCCTCTTCTTCAATGACACTCAACTGTCTCCTTCTTCTACAATGAACATTCTAGGACTATCCTTTACTAAAAATTTGAACTGGAAATCTCACATCTCATCTCTTGCTAAAACAGCTTCTAAGAAGTTAGGTGTGCTGTGGCGTCTGCGTCCTTTTTTTTCTCCCTCCCAATTGCTTGCTCTCTACAGGGGCCTTATCCGCCCATGTATGGAGTATGTCTCACATGTTTTGGGAGGATCCACTCATACAGCTCTCCTAAACAGGGTTGAATCAAAAGCTTTTCGTCTCATCAACTCCTCTCCTCTGACTGACTGTCTTCAATCTTTAAATCACCGCCGCAATGTTGCTTCTCTTGCTCTCTTCTACCGTTATTTTCATGCTCACTGCTCTTCTGAACTTACTAACTGCATGCCTCCCGCACTCCCGCGGTCTCGCTGCACAAGACTTTCTATTCATCCCCATCCCTATTCTGTCCATCTTCCTAATGCAAGAGTTAATCAGTATCTTTACTCTTTCATCCCTTTCACTGGTAAACTCTGGAACTCTCTTCCTGTTTCTATTTTTCCACTTTCCTATGACTTAAATCTTTTCAAAAGAAGAGTAACAAGACACCTCCCGAACTAAATTGGCCTACCCCTTTGTTTTTATTCTATTCTCTTACTGTCTTCTTTATAGGGACTGGCAACTAAGCGGGCTTTGTGTTACCCATTTTTGTTGTGCCCTTGGCCAGTTCCCTGTGATGTAAAAAAAGAAAAAAGAAAAAAAAAATATATATATATATAAAAAAAAAAAAAAAAAAAATACATATATGATATATGGCCCACGGTGTTGGAAGCCAACTCTCAGTAGCAGAGGGAGTCTAATTGACGTGCATGTAGCGACGTATTAGAGGCACCCTATTGCTCTTTGGAGTTGGGGTGCACCTACCAGGACAGGAGTCAAAAGACTCAGCTCAGCGAGGTGGTGGATGGTGCGTGACTAGCCTGGCAAGTGCATCATGGGAAGTGTTGGCTATGACGTGTTTGGCGGCAGCGTGACCCCTGGCTAGCATATCGGAGGTCGCTGGACAGTCCATAACGTAGTGCTTCAGTGGGGACACTGTCTCAGCTTCGCAGTGGCAGCATGCTAGGGGCAGAGTGCCTTTTATTTCTGCGAAGCATTTGTAGCTAATTCTGACTCGGTGCAGCGCGTTCCTCGTTTTCCTGCCGATGTTTCTTGGAAAGGGCGTGGTGTTAGTTCTGGTGGTGTTGTACCAGTGCGCGCTTGAGGTAGGGTTAGTGATCCAAGGGCGGAGGCAAGTTACGGCCTGTTCGTAGCTAAACCTCGTGACGGAAGCCTGGGAGATGCTGGGCGGAATGGGCGCGGTAACCTGGGGAAGACTGAGCGCCTCCTAGGCCGCTAGGTCAGCCGCTTCGTTGCCAGGTATCCCTGTGTGACTCGGAACCCAATTTAGGTGTACGTGGCGACCGCTGTCGTGGATGTTTTTGGCGGTCGCCAGGACAGAGGTGATCAGGTTCACGTTGTCCTTAGGGGACACAGTCTGAAGTGCCTGGATTGCGCCCAGATTGTCAGTGTGGATTGTGACGTTGATGTCACGAGGTACTGCGAGCTGGAGTGCTCGTAGTATGGCAAGGAGTTCAGTCTGTAGAGTGGAGGAGTTGTCGGGTAGGCGGTAGAGGGCTGCAAACTCGTCGTGGTGGACGGCTGCGGCTGCGGTCCCTATTGTTGTGTCTACGGAGCCGTCTGTGAAAAAGACGTCAGCTGCATGAGTCAGAGCATATCGTACTAATGCCCTTGCCTCTGATGCCAGCTCTGCCGGTGACAGGTCGGCTTTTGATTTGGCGAGCTTCCGCGCAGAAAAGTGGAGAGGTGGTGCTTCCCAGGGAGCAGGAGTCGAGTAGGTGGGGTGTGGCGGGTCCTGCTGAAAGTTGAGGAACACCTGCTGTGCGTTGAGCGCCTCTATGTTTTTGGCCATTTTTATGCCCCAGGTGTTCTTCCGGAAGAGAGTTCTGTCCTGCCTTAGTGCTTGACCCACTTTTTCAAGCAGGGTTATGCTGTGACTGCGCCTGCGGAATTTGGTGAAGTGGGAGATGGTGAGAGCAGTTAGCCGGGTGCGGATGGGAGGCGTGTTTGTTTCGAGGTGGAGGATGTTAGTCTTTGTCCACCTGGGCGCTCCAACCATGATCCTGAACGCTTCATTTTGGACCGTTTCAAGTGCGCTGGCCTGTGTTTTTTATTTTTTTTTTATTTTTTTATCGGGCCTCCAGTAGAGGAGGACCACGGGCTAGCTTGAGCCCGTTAGAGAAATACTTTTGAAAAAAGAGAGGAGAGTGTTCGTGCTGCTGGCGTGCGGCACGAGGACTGGCTTGTCCATCCTGACTTGGAGTGCGGGGTAGAAAGGGGCATCTTCCACTGTGTTGCTGAAGTGAGTGAGAGGCAAGGGGCCCCATAATCAATGAGGGAACGGATCGCCTGCACGTAGAAAGTGCGAAGGACATCATAATTGGCTCCTTCGTGAAGGCCTGTCATGATTCTAAGGATCCGGATCCTGGATTTTGCCCGTTCCTTAGTAGCGGCCACGTGTTTCTTGAAGGTCAGCTGGGAGTCTAGCCAGATGCCGAGATAGGGGAAGCTGTTAACCCAGTTCATGTTGGTATCCTGGAGCTTTAGGGGGGGACGTGGTGTCTGGGAGCCAAAGTGAACGGCCTTGGTTTTGGTAGTGTTTATTTTCAACCCAAGTTCGACGCAACTGTTGCCGACGGCGGTAATAGCCGTCTGAGCGTGCCATGGTCCGGTGGTTATCAGGGCCAGGTCATCCGCATAGCCCAGGATCTTGGTGCATGCACCGAGGAGAAGCGAAACCAGGTTCTCCACCAGGATGTTAAAGAGAAACGGGCTTAAAATGCTCCCCTGGGGCGTGCCGTTTTCAAAGGTGGCGAGGTCGGACAGGGTGCCCTGAAAGGTAACCCTGGCTTGCCTCTCGCTCAAGAAGTCCTGGGTCCACCTCAACAGTCTGCCTTGAACGCCTTTCTCAGCTAGAGATGCGAGGATGACCGGGCCACTTGCCATCTCAAACGCTTTCTCCAGGTCCATGAAAGTCATCACGGCTTTCCTGTCAGAGATGGTTGAGAGCATCTCTGTGATGCAGTCCGTTGTGCCTTTGTTGGCAGTGTAGGCATATATGTGGTGGTGTAAGCTGCCTACCTGCCATTGAAGTCGTGTGAGGATCATTCTCTCAGCTGTCTTCCCAAGGCAGCTGAGGAGAGAGATGGGGCGTGATTGGGTAGGGTCTCTGGGCTTGGGAATGGAAACAATGACTGCCTGCTTCCACGCCGGGGGGAGTCTGCCTGTGGCGAAGGAAATGTTGATGAGGTGTAGCAGTTCCTCGTGTGCCTTGGGACCAGCCTTCTTGATTATGCTGTAAGTGATCTTGTCAGCACCTGCCGCCGTGTCCTTGCGTGTCTTGAAGGTATCTCGCAGTTCTTAGATGGTGAAAGGGACGTCCGTAGGAGCTGCCTTGAGGCAGGAACGACTAACGGCAGCTATTCTGGCTGAAAAGAGGCGTCGCTGAGTGTCTTGAACAGCTTGGGCATGTTATGCTGTGCTGCTTCTGGCGGCGAAGGATTGTACGAGGCGGTTAGCTTCATCGGCGGGGTTGAGGTGAACGGCCTGTCGGACGGAGGCTTTTCCCGATATCATGTGGATCTTTTTCCACATGGCTGAGAGGTTGGAGCTGTGGTTGATGGAGGAGCACCATTCGAGCCAATTTTGCGTTTTGATATTGCGCGTAGCTTCCCTTGCTATCCTGATGGCTGCTCGTAAGAGTGTTCTGGTACCCTCTGTGTTGTGGCGCCTGTTTAGCTTTCTGGCTTGATTAATTATGTGGTTGTACTCCCTGACCTCAGCGTTGTAGTACCATCGATCTTCGTGAAGGACTAGACCGGGCTTAGTGAGCGGGATAGCAATGTTGGCAGCTTCGTGAAAAGCCGCCGTGAGGCGGTCTTCGGCCTCTTCGAGGGAGTCAGGGGTGGGGGTTGAGGCTAGGATGTTGGCAATCGAACGTTCAAAGGTGTGCCAGTTAGCCCGGTTTAAATTCCATTTAGGTGGAGGTGGGGGTCGTGTCAGTTTCCTGGTTTGGAGTGTTGTGCAGGAGGCAAAGTGGTCGCTGGCTAGGTGTGGGTGAAGTTCCCATGTGGCGTCGCGGTTTAAGTCCTGCGAGACAAATGAGAGGTCTAGGACACCCCCGGCGACGTGTGTGGGCTCGCCTTTGTTGAGAAGGATCGCCTCTGGCACGCTTGTCATGGCCTCAGCAATGTGGTGACCGCTCCTGTTCGTTCTCCCGCGTGAACCGAGGGCTTCGTGATGCGCATTGAAGTCACCGCCGACGAACACATGGGAAGTGGTGCAGAGAGAGAGAACTTCGCTGACGTCTAAGGTCTCATTGTGGCCAATTATGTTGTATATGTTGTATACAAGGAGTTCGAGGTTGCGCAGTGTGATCTTCACCGCGATTACCTCTACTCTGTCTCCACAGGGCGCAGGGATAGGGATGAGTGTGCTTGGGATGTTGTTTTTGACCAAGATGGACACGCCTCGGCTCTGGCCTTCCACTGCTGGCTGATGGTATGCTCTGTAGCCCCTGAAGTTAACCGAAGTGCTATCTGGGAGCAGAGTCTCCTGGAGAAGGATCACGTCCCTGTTGTTTTCTTGTGCGTCCGCCATCAATTGGTGAAGCCTGCCGCGGACGCCGTTAACTTTCCACTGCAGGATTCGGACGACGTCAAAAACTCCGCTTGTTGGCGGAGGAGGAGCGTGTCTTTCTCTTGACGTGATTGCTGAGTTTTGTGAGTGCCGAGTGTTGTTGAAGATGTGTTTCCTTGGTCGGGTGACGGGTGATCGGAATCCTCAGAAGTTGCTTCTCTCTGTCTATGGACGCCGACGCCGGTGTGGTTCCCGGGGGGTGGGAGAGGAGCTGTCTCGGCTTGGGATGGGAGAGTTGTCCCGGCTTGGGACGGGAGAGGAGTTGTCTCGGCTTAGGGCGGGATAGGAGTGGCTTCGGCTGGTGGAGAGGGGACTGTATGGGGAGGAGGCGAGTGGCTATCACTGTCTCGGCGACGTCGTCCAGCTGTTTCTCCGGAACATCTTTGCCGAGGAGAGCCACCAGTGCCCCTGCGAAAGTCTTGAAGAGATCATTCAGTTCTGTTTTGGTGATTGTGATCTGATCGTCTTTCGGTGCCACTTTTATCATGTGGTTCGGGATTGGGACTTCGAGACGTTGTCGAGGTTGAAGGTGACATCCCCTCCAAACTCCTCGCCCGAGAGCAAGAGCGGGAAATTGGCTGGTGTCCGCTCCGTTGGGTCGTGTTCCGGCTGCAGGAGGTGCTGTTCTCCGGCCCCAGGTCGAAGTGGTTGAGAGAGCTGATCTGTGGATGTTCTGTGATGGCGTGAATGATCTCTGGCCCCATGTTGACGTGGGGGCGAGCGCTGGTCGATGCGTCGACATAAAGGACATCTGTGTTGTTCTTTGTGCTTCCACCAGTGTCCTTCTTACAGCGCAGTTGCGATTCCACGCGTGGTGTGTTTCCCTGCAATTTGGGCATTTGGCAGTTGTGGCGGTCCCGGCCTTGTGCTTTTGGATGGAATTGGCGGTGTCGTGGCTTCCTGAACACACCCCGCATCGAGCGGGTAGGGTACAACTGTTCTTGTGGTGACCGAAACGCTGGCAGTTGTAGCACCGCAGAGGTTCCCTGCTGTAGGGGCGGGTGTAGAAAATTCCCCACTTCTCGATGTTCAGGAACCCCGGCAGAGGGCCCCTGACGGTTATCTCCACCTGCCGCGTCTGATCCCCGGTGTAGACAGTGCAGCGCTTGGCCTCGATCATCAGCGGGTGTCTCTCTTTTGGAGCGAGTGGCATTAGAAAAGGATATTGCATCAGGATCCCCTTGGTGGTGTCCTGTCCTGTGGGTTTCAGCTCGATCTGCTTGCCGTCCACCTGATTCAGACTCATGATATGGTTGATAATATCTTGGTCCGGGGGGGTGACGAGTACGTGCCCTGTCTCCAGGAATTTCATCTTCGGACCGTTGAAAGACTTCTCGATGGCTTCCGCCAGGTCCAGGGCTGAGGCGAAGCCTTCGGTGGGGGGAACTATAATCTTTGGAAGTGAAGGGGAGGCGGTGGTGGGCTGAAGGTTGTTGACTGGAACTGGGTGCTGGGAGCTGGAGGGAACGGGGAGCAGAAAGTTGGTAGTGGGAACAGGAAGCTGTGTTTCCTGGCTGCGCAGGTGCAGTTTCTTCTTGTTGTTTTGTTCGGTCCATGTTCCTTGTTGATCAGCAGACTCTTCTTGGTCAGCAGACTCTTCTGGGGCCAAGACGTGCGGCGGGATCGTTAAGATGGTGGCAATCACGTCCGTGTTGGGTAGTGTTTTCATTTGCTGCGGTTTGGAAAGGCTGACCCCGTGGGTCTCGTAGTGACGTTGACCTCTGTCCGCGCTCAAGGATCGTCGTGGAGTGCTTGCTACAAGTACTTGCGTGGAAGCTTGTCTGGTGAAGGTATCAGTCGTCTTGAGACGTACCATGGTGGCAGCGACGTGGTATAGAAAGTCAAAAGTCTTGAAGAGACAGCAATGTGATGGTGATGACTACCTACAGGGGATGGGTTGCTGCAGGCGTCCCGCCTGCTAAAAGGCGTCGTAGACACCCCCTCCCCTGCCCTGTGAAGGTCCTTGCCTAGCCCTATCGAGAGTTCTGCACGGGTGCAGCAGTGTTTGCTTGGAGCAGCTATAGAAGAGCTGCTAAAAAAAAAAGGGTTTGCCTTAACTAGCCCCGCAACTGAGGTAGACCGCACGATCACGGGTTCCTCAGCGCATCGCAGGCTGCCCCGACCCCGCAGAAACAGCACAAACACGCTCTAGCCGAGGTGCTGCCTCCACGAGGGGTTTCCGACCAGACACGGCCTTTTCAGGTCCCGGGAGGTCTTTCACCAGAGCGATAGAGGGAAAGAAATTAAGTAAGAGAAAAAGCCTGCTCAAACCCTCGGCGTCCTAAAAAAGAAACGATCCAAAACTCCGCAGGAAAGGGGGGTAACTTCCAATCCGATCCCGTACTGGAGTATGAATCGCCCTTTTTAGGGGCCAAATCGTATGCAGCCAAAAAAAGTCAGTCTCAATAAACTCTGTTTAAAGCCACGAGGTGGTGGTGGCTGTGTCGAAAACAGTGACAGTGGGTGTCACATATAAAGGTGGCGGGGGAAGCTGGCGGGATCTCACCTCAAGGAAGAGGTCCCTGGTACACGCTATCCCGAGCAGCACACACGTCAGCTTAGGAGCGAGCCTCAGCGCCGAGTGCTAGCAGCGAGCAGCCTAGCTGGCAGCTGGAGCGCTGATTGGCTGGCTCGTGAGCGGTGGTGGATGGCTGGAGAGAGCTGAGGAGAGGTGTTGCTGGGCTGGAGGCTGGACTGCGTGTGAGTGGGTGCAGTACAAGCCGCTACTTAAGGAGAAGTCTGGCGGCCTCGCAGCACGTGAGCGGGCGACGCTCATTGGTGGATGGCTTCTGCTCCTCCCTGCTTTGCGTCTCTGTGGGTTGGATATCGCTACCCTTTGTTCTTATCATGCTTGGGAAAGCTTGTAAGTCGTGTGCTTGTACGTTAAGCTTAGGATTATTATATTTTATATACAGTGCTTCTAACATTGGAAGTCGCCGTACATATGCGCACATGTCGACCATTTCTGTATTTTCTTCAAAAAAAAAATTGTGATGTTGATGCCGTGTTTCTCTAGTCGGTGACTTTTGGGGGCTCCGGAAGTTAAGTGGCAAGTACGACGTCGAGACAGCTTCGTTGTCGTCATGCCGATGTAGGAGGAGGGGAGGACTTCACAGTTTCCTCGTTTGCACGTGATCCTATATACGACATGGGACTTCTGGGTTCTCTCTTTCGTCTGGCTTGGGGTGTTTCGGAGAAGGAGGTTGCTGGCTTTCTTGTTCTTGTAATATATTTGTAGTTTTATTCTTCTCTCTGGGTCTGTAGGTTTCACATTGCGGTTGACGGTTTGTGATGTTATTCTTTCTTCTTCCTTGTAAGCGGTGGAGAAGAAAGCCCGGTAAAAAACAGTTATGTCCTGGCTCTTTTCTGTGGCGTTAGAATTGCACCAGCTCTCCATAATTTTCTTCATTTCCCATGTTATATTGCCATTTATATTTTTGTCGCTTTTTTCAATTTCTATCACATGACACTTGTTCACATTAAATTCCATTTCCCATGTTCTGCTCCATTCGTAGATCTTGTTCAGGTCATTTTGTAGTGTTTTACAATTTTTATAACTTTTGTTTTATCTTAATAGTTTTGCATCATCCGCAAACAAACTAATATAACTTTTTATTTCATCAGTCATGTCACTGACATAAATCATGAACATTATTGGTGCCAGCTCTGATTCTTGTGGTACCCCACTAAATATCAACTCTCATCTTTTACTAACACCTTGCATTTAGAAGCCTGTAACAAATAAAATAAAAAACACATTACTACCCACCACCACTATAGTACAAAACAAAAGATATAGAAAAACAGATAAAAATGAATGCCAGACCCAACAACTACATTTTCTTCCTCTGTTCCAGTGAACGTTCAGTGTTAGATAGAACAGGACCAAAATGATAAAGGATTTGTTTTTCAGCATTAACTCAATAGCCTTACCATTCAACTCACATGCAGTCATGCACCATCGAAAACAATAAGAGACACCATTATTGCTTCAGTTGTTTTCCCTCCTTTGCTCGGCATAGAAACCTGTAAGAAATAAAAAAGCGCATGCTGTAACTACCCACCACCACTATAGCACAAAACAGAAGTCATAGGAAACAGAAAATAACGAATGCCAAATCAACAACTACATTTTCATCTTCTGTTCCAATGCTTAGCATAAAATAATCATAATTACACTGAAATTGAAGTGTTTTCAGCGTAAGCTCAATGCATTGACCACAAAGCTCACATGCACATCTAGAAACACTGAAAAATACTAGAAATACATGCTATGAATCATCATTGCAGAGAACATCACTACTAAGGTCCGAGTTAGTGCCAGTGTGGCTTGAATTCTCGATTTTTTTGTTTTTTGGCTGGTAAAAATTTCCAGCAACTTTTTCAGAAGGTTGGCTCTCTAGATTATGATCCTAGGTATATGTAGATTGGGTTTTTGTAGGCCAACCTTTTACAGCACGCCGGGACCGATTTTTCACTTGGCTCCCTGGGTAACTGTTCTCATTTCTCTTCCTCTTAGATAACTTTCCATCCAGGTTTTGATCATCACTTTGATTCCTCCTATATTTTCCAATTTCCAAACTAGCCAGCCTCTCATGGGGTACTTTAACAAATGCCTTGTGTGTGTGGTGAGAGAGAGAGAGAGAGCGAGAGCGAGAGAGAGAGAGAGAGAGAGAGAGAGAGAGAGAGAGAGAGAGAGAGAGAGAATCATAAAGTGTGACCAGTTTTTTTTTTTTTTTTTTTTTATATATATATATTCTGAGCCTATAGCGACTGTAGGCTATTATTGCCTGACAGAGAGTCTGGAAAAAAAAATCGGTTTTCGGAGCTTTTCGGTTTTCAGAATTTCGGATAAAAGATTGTGAACCTGTAGTAGGGAAGAATTTGCAGACATGCAAGTATAGGAAATTAATGATGAACTGACTTGCATGTCAAAGAGAAGGTGATTGGTGAGCTCTGTGAAATGTAGATGACATTAGAAAGGAAATATAATGTTTTACATATTGATGATGGCCCACAATAATTAGAGCTTGATAATGAATTGTTCACACGTGAATTCTTGTGTGAAAGGTTGAACACCCTGAACATTGCTTAAGTGGGAAAAAAAATAAGAATTCAGAATGAGGGTAACTGAATCAAATGAACAAATATAATATAAGTTATTATATAGTTATTATAGTTAAATATAATATATAGTTATTATAGTTAACAAGGTTTCTTTATAATTATCAAGATCAGTAATCACATCCCCACTCTAAAGCCGCGGTCACATGAGCAACTTTTCCGTCAATATTCAGGCTGCAATTATTCAGCAAAGGCAACACCTTGCCGTGTTTTGGTCACACGGACTTTCAGAGGTAGCAATAATTTGAATGGCAATTTTGGCTTCTCAAGATGTATCTGAAGAAGCGTCTTTGGAAAAATAGGGAGAAATAGGGAGAAACTGGTTCACAAATAGGGTGGTGAATGATTGAAATGGATTCTTGTGTATGGAAGTGCGTCAGACATATAACATTCAACATTCAACATCAAAGTGATCAATAATAAGTTGGTATCCCCTAAATTGTTTAGTTATTAATAGACCGTCAACAAGGAAAATGTATACCAGCCATAACTCATTTACATTTTTCTTGGTGTTTTGTATCCTTCAAATCGCTTAAAAACACGTACAAGAGTGTACAGGGCTTCACAATTCGTCTTGTAATCGGTTCTTGCCACTTTGTAGCTATGTATTTCAGCTTCTGTATATTGAATTAGAGCGTGCATTAAAAATAAATGTCAAATAATATGAGTTTGTGGTGGGAATTTGGTGACCATATTCTGGCAAGAATATTCTCGAAACACCAACATGCTCGTGTTCATTAGAACTCGCAATTATATCCGAGTTTGGGCCGCGTTTGCGTTGCCGGCTGTAATATTGCCAGAAAATTGTCCGTGTGACCGCACCTTAAGGTTTCACCAAAATCACGAAACAATAATAATACCCGAAACGACTCAATTCTCACTTGGGCTTAACACAATCACAAAAGTTCCTAACCACCGTTACTAGGTAATTTACCTATCTACACACACAAACACTCATGCTGTAACATGGCCTTAGCACTTAATACTGGTGTCCAGGATGGTCACCCCCTCTGCTACCACTCAGCGGGATCCAACTCTCGCCATGAAGCACGTGTGCCACAAGCCGGTGTATCACCACTCAGCTCCGCTCACCTCCCCAGGAACGAAACCCTGCATATGTATCACAAGTTACAAGTCTGTCATGAGCTAATCAATGCACACGATATCCTTATAAGTCGTCCGCCACTCACATACCTTTATAAAGGGCTATCAGGACCAATTCCCTACACCCAACCAGTCAGCGCGAGGGTCGGCTTTAGAGAGAGAGAGCTGTCTGCCGTCTCTCTTGCCTTCCTGCCGTGATGTCACAAGTGACTACGAGACCACGAACATATGGACGGATACCTATATCCAAATGAATTGGGACTGAGGAGTGAAGAAAAATGACTATTTATTAAATGGCTATATATTACTTTACGCTCACAACTTTGTGTAAACTTTCCGTCAATCGTGAGTCACAGGATTGACTCATTTTCTCGCGTTACAAAAGGATGATAGAAATGCACTTTGGCTAACAACCCCTCCAATGTTTTTCTTATGAACCTGAACTAGTGAAATGAACGTCCCCTTACGCCTAGCCACAATATAATGAAAATATAATTACCAGCTGCCAGCCCTGATTCGTCTTCCGGCTTGTCACTGGGATAAACCTGCATCAAGGTCTTTATCTCTACCACCCCTGCCTTAACTTTCCCTCAAATTTGATGAAAAAATTATTGGGAGCTTTCACCTACTTCCCTCAATGCTGATGTTTAAGAAATTACTGATAATTACTTACACATCTTTCCCTTTCTGATTTGATGGAAATTGATGTTAACTTTTCTTTGTAAGCAAAATGGGTCATAAGTTCGGATTTAGGCTGTCTTAAGTTTATGACGCAAACTTTTACTATTACTGGTTTGAATACTATGTTTTTTCACGGGAGGATGTCTTTTGTTTAAGTAAAACAAATCTAACTAGTATATTTTATATCACTGTTAGAAATAGCCATCTGCATTGAAAAATATTTTGTAACGAAAAAAAATATGAATTTACCTATGATAAAATAGTCATTGCCTCACAACAACATGATCATCCCTCTTTTACTGGCTGGAAATTGGTGGCCCCCTGTAGTGGCTGGTAACTGTAGCTGCCTGACCAAATTTAAGATCTTTTTAATTTTTTACTTTGCATATGACCAAATGAGGGGTTTTATCACCCATTTTTATTTATCACAAGTTAGGAACAAAAAAGTAGAAGAAAAGGTGTGGAAGTAGGAGAAGGCATGCTTTATTTGACCCTGCAGACCAATGACGACATAATCCATCTTTATTATGTAAGACCTTGATATGGTGCATAGGTTTTCAACGAAATTTAGCAATTTGAAAGGGGTGACAACCAAATATTAGTGAATGGTTAGGCAATAGTGTACTATAAAATAACATTATTTAAAGATTAGTTACATAGTTGTAGCTTAATTTATTCTTTACTCTTCAGGTGCAGCAGCTAAATGCTCTTATATCCCTTTTGCTGGGTGAGCTGTCACGACAACAGCGCCAAAAGATCATGACCATCTGCACCATTGATGTTCATGCACGAGACGTGGTTGGGAGACTCATTAGTGGAAGAATAGAGAGTGCTGCAGAGTTTGCATGGCAGTCTCAGCTACGTCACCGGTAAGTCATCATCATTTAACCCTTATGCGACAGAACACTTTACAAAGCTCAGAATCACCAATTCGAGGTGAAATGAGATATTGAAGAGAACAGTGAAAATATAGTTTGCATTCACAAATTGTATTTGTGTACAAAACACATTTGGGTACATTTGATGCTCTAGATGTAACTTGGCTTAATGAAAATGCAGAGTTACGTTAATACAAATTGTAACAAATTGAGTTACGCTAAATCCATATTTTATTTAATGCATGAAAGTTTCAAAGTTAAGCACAACATTTTTCAAAAATATTAAGGTATTTCAAACGCTTTCTCGATGCAAAAGTTATACATTCATGAAATATTACATCATGTATTTTATGCTACTGTGTGAATAAATGTAATGATTCCCCAATGGGATGTCTATACTTAGAATTAGAGTCGGGATTCATTATTATTTATTATATATTTGCCACCTTAAGTTAAATTACCAAGGCTCAGTAACAAATAGTTTCAGTGATTTCTTCTTTTGTGAATGATTTGCAGTTTTCTTGAATTAACATAATGCAAATAGCTTGTTAGTACAAAAAACCTTATATAGCATTTAGAAAAGCATAGTTTGGTAAATGATTCACAACATAGGTTCACCAAGGCAGTAGATCATGTCTCACCAATTTATTGAGTTTTTACATGGAAGTTTATGAGGCAGCAGATAACGATGAGGATTATGATATTAAATACCTGTACTTTAGTAAGGCATTCGATAAGGTACCGCATGAGACTTTCTTAAATAATGTTAAGGCACATGGAATAGAAAGGAAGGTCCTTCGTAGGATAATATCTTAGCTAAGTCATAGCCAACAAAGGGTAACTATTAATGGTTCTAAATCTGAATTGGGGAAGAAAACAAGTGGGGTTCCACAGGGGTCATTTTTGGGACCATTTCTTTTTATAATTTACAGCAATGACTTAGATATTGGGATAGCAGTGATACCAGAAGGTATGCTGATGATACTAAGATAGGTAGGATTATTAGATCACAGTCTGGGGTAAACGGTGTGCAAAGGACACTTAGATAAGTTAAACGTATGGGTAACCAGGTGGCAGATGGAATTTAATATTGACAAGTGTAGCATAATGAATGTTGGTAGAGAAAACCTTGGTAATAGATACACTATACGCAATGAATGTATCACTGAAAAGATCAGAAGGTGAGAAAGATTTGAGTGTGCGTCATCCGTCCTAGGAAACAATGTATTGAAGCTAAAAATCGAACTAATATGTTTATAGGATTCATTGCCAACAGTGTTAAAATTAGAAGTGCTGAGGTTATTCTAAAGTTTCATTTCGCTCTAGTCAGACCTCACCTAGACTATGCAGTACAGTTTTGGTCCCCGTATTACAGGATGGATACAGCATTGGTATAATCAGTCTAGAGAAGGCTGAGCAAGATGATACAGTGGATGCGTAACTTTAGTTATCAGAGGAGATTTAAGCTATTAAATTTGCACTCACTCGAGAGGCGTAGAGTAAGGGGTGATCTGATATAAGTGTTTAAGTGGTTAAAGGTATACAATAAATGATATGTAGAAAAGGTTTGATTGTACGGCTAATAAAGAGGGTATCAATCAATCATTGGGGGCATACGCCGGAGGGCGCGTCGCCTCGCCCACCCTACGACGCCACTCCCGGGGGTCACCACTCGCGAGTCCCCATGCAGGCTCCTTTCCCATACCAAGCAGCTCTCGTCAAGAAATATTAACTTGCCCCAGCCGCGAGCCTTGTGGGCGCCCCCTTGGCCTCCTCCACGCCGGATTGTCTCTTACAGATACAACCCGATGGGATGGATCGGTTTCAGGGTAGCGTGCAACATGCCCAAATAGCCGAAGTTGGCGCTGACGGATTATGCAGGTAATAGGCCTCGATTCAGTCTCCCGGTGCAATCGCTGATTTGACACGTAATCATCCCAGCGGGACCCCATGATTCTGCGAAGATACTTATTTCCAAAGGCATCGATTCGTCTCTTCAAGTCGCTATTTAGTGTCGATGTCTCACAACCATAGAGTAAGACAGGGATCACAAGGAACTTGAAGATCCGGATCTTTGTCCTCCTGCACAGGTACCGACAACGCCAACTAGTCCTGCTGAGCGAGTCCATAACACCATGGGCTATGCCAATCCACCGTAAGACTTCTTGACGTGACCCACCGTCATTATGGACTGCGCTACCAAGGTATGTAAAACTTTCCAAGATCTCAATGTCCTCGCCGCACGCATGAACAGACTGTACTGTTTCATCTAGTAAGTCTCCAAACACCTGGACCTTGGTCTTAAGCCAGGAGATCTCTAGTCCCAAAAGCTTTGCCACCTCGTGCCATCACCAGGACCTCCAGCAAAGATTACTGTATCATCGGCAAAAACAAGATCTAGGTGATGCCGAGGGATGCTCCACAATCACTTTGATCTGCAACTTTGCCCAATACCCAGTCCATACAAGTGTTGAAAAGTGATGGGGCAAGGACGCACCCTTGCCTCACTCCTGTATTAGCAGGAAAGAAGCTGGATACACCTCCCCCACACTTCAGAGCACTCTCAGTCCCAGAATACAGACCAGTCATCAAACCAATAGTCCTTGCAGGAATCCCGCGAAATCGCAGAAGATCCAAAAGTGACTCACGATGCACTGAGTCAAACGCCTTCTTGAGATCAACATAGGCTGCAAGCATCCCCTGTCGAAACTCACGTCGGCGTTACACCAGGACACGAAGCGCTAGGATACGGTCCGTTGTTGACTTACCAGGCGTGAACCCAGACTGCTGAGGTCTCTGATGCTTCAGCAGATGACTGCGGCTCCGTGTCAGCAATAGATGGGCAAGCACCTTGCCTGGCACGCTGAGCAGTGTAATACCGCGGTAATTGTTGCAGTCCTAACGGTCCCCTTTCTCTTTCCAGATAGGGACGACCAGCTCCCTTTTCCAGTCAGGAGGAATGGTACCTGATTGCCACACGGCAGTCAGGACACCATGCAACCCGCGGATCATGGCCTCACCCCCAGCTTTGAGGAGCTCCGCACTGATATTACAAACACCAGCTGCCTTTCCACCCTCAACTTTGTTACAGCCTCTCTGACTTCGTCAAGAGAGGGTGCGGTTTCGTCAATGGGAGGATTGGCATCCACTGCCTGTAACCCAGTGGTGTGAAGCTGCTCAGTTGGAGGGTCCACCGTGAACAACTGACCGAAGTACTCAGCCCAACGAGCCATCTGCCCATCCATGTCCGACACGAGGTGCCCATCTGCTGTTCAAATAGCACTCGCCCGAGATGGAAACTTGGAACGGAGCTTCTTCAGGGCTCGGTAGGTGGGTCGGAGGTCATTAGCGTTCAAATGACCCTCGACATCCTCAGCGAGACTCCTGACATACCTCTCCTTGTCTCTCCCCAGGAGGGTTCTAGTCCGACGTGACAGGGCCCTGTGCTGGTCCTTGTTCCCAGTTAGCCTGGCAGCGCGACTCTCCTCGATTTTCTCCAGCGTCTCCGTCGAGGCAAAACCACGCCTTGACTTCGGGCGCTCCCCAATACACTCCTTGGCAGCTTGTAGAGTTTCACGTTCAAAGGTTTTAAAACGAAATTGGGAGAACTATTTTACAAATATGGTGGTAAATGATTGGAATGGATTTAGTCATCAGGTAGTTAGTGCAGAGTCAATAAGGAGTTTTAAAAGATGCTAGATAATTTCATGGATGGGAATGAAAGGGAGGTAGGTAGTGTTAAGCAACAGGAACTACCACGTGTAGGTCTCTTAGCCTCTTGTAGCTTTCTTATGTCTTATGTTCTTATGAGAGAGAGAGAGAGAGAGAGAGAGAGAGAGAGAGAGAGAGAGAGAGAGAGAGAGAGAGAGAGAGAGAGAGAGAGAGAGAGAGAGAGAGAGAGAGAGAGAGAGAGAGAGAGAGAGAGAGAGACCAATAGGAGTTATGTTGATTACTCGATTCATTGAACAAGTAAAGTGATGATTAACATATTATATTTGATTTGTTATGATTGATTGCTGGTTTGTTACTTAAAAGCTCAAAGTTGAGCTATATAACATATAGTAAATAAATTATGAGTTATGGGTTCTGAAGATGAACCCTAAAACTAGAAGAGCTACCAAAAAGGCTGTACATAAAAGTACAGGTGTGCAAGGTGGCATCAAATGACTGAAGCACTTGTTTATATAACAATATTTTCAAAATGGTAGCCAGTGATGTTTATATATGCATTTATATACAGATGGGACGAACAGGACTCAAATTGTTTTGTGGATATTTGTGATGCAAGGATGAAGTATGATCATGAATACCTTGGAAATACTACACGTCTTGTCATCACCCCTCTCACTGACCGTTGTTACATCACTCTTACACAGGTAATGTTCCTTGATTTGATTTCATTGTTCACTCACACATCATATTTTTCTGCTTATATCTACTTACGTACGAAATTTTCATTTGTTTTAGTACAATACTCAGATAAGTGTGGAAGTTATTACAATTGAGATGAAGGATCAAAACTACAGCGTGACAGAAATACATTGTGTTGCAGTCCCTGCATCTCGTGATGGGTGGGGCCCCGTCTGGCCCGGCTGGGACTGGGAAGACAGAAACAACTAAGGATTTGGGGCGTGCCCTTGGGATGATGGTGTACGTCTTCAATTGTTCTGAGCAGATGGACTATAAGGTAAACATATGAGATTGCTAAACATATTGAAGATATGATATAATTTAAAAGTTAAATGACTAATGAACATTTCAATAACAGTATTAAGAACTTTAACATATAATTAGTCTTTTTCAAATATGTCCATAATAATGATGACAATATCTAGGTTAACCTACATTATTGCAAAATGTACATGTTATTCATGAAAAAGAGCAATTCATAAAGTCTTAATAGAAGACAGATGAAAACTTATCACTGTATAGTAGGCTTCATCTGAGAATCTTGGAAAAAGAGGGAATAGCTGTTTTAATGGTTGTCTGTGTATAGGAAAATAGATTGAATGATGTTTGCAATGAGTGTCACAATAGTTCCCCTAATGTGCTGAGAGACTTGTATCTACGTGTCACTAATATCCTGTTGAGAAGTTTTCACATGTTGTATAACAATTATTGTTTTTGCAGTCTTGTGGCAACATCTACAAAGGCTTGGCTCAGACTGGTTCATGGGGTTGCTTTGATGAATTCAACAGGATATCTGTTGAAGTTCTGTCTGTGGTGGCTGTACAAGTGAAAAGTGTGCAGGTGAGAACTTATTGGCTGGCTAAGATTTCGACTTTAATTGATTATCCAGGGTAACAACATTCAAGGTCTCCCCCACTATTGTGCATAGCTGGTTCCAGGGGTTTGTATTTAACTTGAAAAATATGTAAATCCATCATTACTGTTGTCAATACTGAAGAATCTACAAAGTATTGTAAAAATAGTATGCATATTCAGTACATATATATCCCTATTAGAAAGATAATCCATGGCGTAAAATTCATGCCGCAAATTCGAATGACCGCCGACAATAGAATAATGGTACTCATTCCCTGGCAGCTCTTAAATGGGCAGAGGTGGTATCAATCAATCATTGGGGGCATACGCCGGGGGGCGCGTCGCCTCGCCCACCCTACGACGCCACTCCCGGGGGTCACCACGCGCGAGTTCCCATGCAGGCTCCTTTCCCATACCAAGCAGCTCTCGACAAGAAACATCAACTTGCCCCAGCCACGAGCCTTGTGGGCGCCCCCTTGGCCTCCTCCACACCGGATTGTCTCTTACAGATACAACCCGATGGGTAGGATCGGTTTCAGGGTAGCGTGCCACATGCCCATATAGCCAAAGTTGGCGCTGACGGACTATGCAGGCAATAGGCCTCGATTCAGTCTCACGGTGCAATCGCTGATTTGACACGTAATCATCCCAGCGATACCCCATGATTCTGCGAAGACACTTATTACCAAAGGCATTGATTCGTCTCTTCAAGTCACTATTTAGTGTCCATGTCTCACAACCATAGAGTAAGACAGGGATCACAAGCGACTTGAAGATCCGGATCTTTGTCCTCCTGCACAGGTACCGACAACGCCAAATACTCCCGCTGAGCGAGTCCATAACACCGTGGGCTATGCCAATCCGCCGTAAGACTTCTTGACGTGACCCGCCGTCATTATGGACTGCGCTACCAAGGTATGTAAAACTTTCCAAGATCTCAATGTCCTCGCCACACGCATGAACAGACTGTACTGCTTCATCTAGTAAGTCTCCAAACACCTGGACCTTGGTCTTGAGCCAGGAGACCTCAAGTCCCAAAGGCTTTGCTTCCTCGTGCAGCGCCTCGAGAGCCATCACCAAGACCTCCAGCGACTCAGCAAAGATTACTGCATCATCGGCAAAAACAAGATCAGTGATCTTGGTGTTGCCGACGGATGCTCCACAATCACTTTGATCTACAACCTTGTCCAATACCCAGTCCATACAAGCGTTGAAAAGTGATGGGGCAAGGACGCACCCTTGCCTCACTCCTGTATTCACAGGAAAGAAGCTGGATACACCTGCCCCACATTTCACAGCACTCTCAGTCCCAGAATACAGACCAGTTATCAAACCAATAGTCCTTGCAGGAATCCCTCGAAGTCGCAGAAGATCCCAGAGTGACTCACGATGCACTGAGTCAAACGCCTTCTTGAGATCAACATAGGCTGCAAGCATACCCTGTCGAAACTCACGTCGGCGTTCCACCAGGACACGAAGCGCTAGGATACGGTCCGTTGTTGACTTACCAGGCGTGAACCCAGACTGCTGAGGTCTCTGATGCTTCACCAGATGACTGCGAATTCGTGTCAGCAATAGATAGGCAGCGTACCTTGCCTGGTACGCTGAGCAGTGTAATACCGCGGTAATTGTTGCAGTCCTGACGGTCCCCTTTCACTTTCCAGATAGGGACGACCAGCCCCCTTTTCCAGTCAGGAGGAATGGTACCTGATTGCCACACGGCAGTCAGGACAGCATGCAACCCGCGGATCATGGCCTCACCCCCAGCTTTGAGGAGCTCCGCACTGATATTACAAACACCAGCTGCCTTTCCACCCTTCAACTTTGCTACAGCCTCTCTGACTTCGGCAAGAGAGGGTGCGGTTTCGTCAATGGGTGGATCGGCATCCACTGCCTGTAACCCAGTGGTGTGAAGCTGCTCAGTTGGAGGGTCCACCGTGAACAACTGCCCAAAGCACTCAGCCCAACGAGCCATCAGAGGTGGTAGGGGTCTAAAAATCCCAAGGTACGATAGGGCATTCGAAAGAGCCGTAAATACTTGGTACAGTCAATGTTTGGACAATGCGAGGTAGGAATAGAGAAGTTGTGGAGATGTTGGCGAGAAGAGTTGATTTTGATGTATGTTGTCTGCAGAAGGGGGGGGGGGGTAGCAGAGTGGTTAACGACTCTGAGTGGCGTTCTCGGTGACCCGAGTTCGATCCACGATGAAAACCAAGATCCACTTAAAATATTTTTGTACCGTCGAGTGGCCTAAAAACACCCACATGCTACCCATTAACTCTACCTTCGATTGCGAGTGCATCGGATGACACTGGGGGCCGGCATGAGCCTCTTCTAATCACAGGCGTCACTATAGAAAAAATCCTGCCTGCGCCACCACGGGCGAGGGTCAACCCTCACTGTCCTCGAGTGGACCTCCAGGGCCTACCACCTCACCCCTGGAGGTCACTGCCTACAAGCACTATAGGTCAAGATGTAAAAAAAAAAAAAAAAAAAAATCACAAGCGATAAGAAAATATATAAGTTTAGGTACATCGGGGATGACAATGGACTCAGCGGAAGTGGATTAGGAATTGTGATTGGACATGACCTGGCATAAAATGTTATATAAGTGGAAAGATATATTAACATAATGATGAAGCTTAGGATGGTGCTTGGAGAAGCAGTACAGCAAATATCATCAGTTTATGCATCACAAGTTAGAGGAACACAAGAGGGACAGGAATTTTGGGAAAAGTTTAAAGATGATGATACAGGAGTTTTTAAATCAGATGGGTTTACAATTGGAGGAGACTTAAACGGACATATCAGGAGAGATAAAATATAATTTGAGGGTGGTATACTAGGTGTTTATGGTTATGATGACAAATAATGCAGGAGAGTGTGTTGGAAGTTGTAAGAGACTTAAGATATCTTAAGGATACTAAACACCTATATCAAGAAAGACAGGGAAAAGCTAAGTACACACAAAAGTGGTGGAGCAGATACACAGTTGGACTGGATGCTGATGAGGATATCACCAGGTGTGCAAGTCACAAATTGTTAGGCAAAACCTGGAGATGCTTTTTTGACGCAGTTCAGGTTGTTACGGGTAGGTCTCAAAATCAAAAAGATGAATAGGATAAAGAAAAAAAATGTACAAATAACAAAACTATGAAAATTGAAAGAGACCAACAAGAGACAGGAGTTTTGAAGAAAACTTTGCAACAAACCTCATCTTCTTTTCCTCACCGAAACTCAGTTGGCTGGGAGCACTGACAGCAGACCTTTTTCTGTCTCCTCTTACTGTCTCTATTCTAATTTTAAATCCAAAGCTGGCTGTTGCGTATATGTGCGCAATGACATCACTTGCTCTCGTGCCCACGCCCTTGAATCTTCCGAATTTTCTACCATCTGGCTTCGACTTCAATGTCACTCTCTTACTAAATTTGTCTGTGCTGTAAATCTCTCACTTAACTCCTCTGACTGTGTAAAATTCTTCGACTATTTAACATCAAAAGTGGAGCACATCTCATCTCATTTTCCTTTAGCTGAAATTTCCATTCTTGGGGACTTCAATGTTCACCACCAGCTTTGGCTATCATCTTCTTTCACTGACCAACCTGGTGAACAAGCCTACAACTTTTCTATCCTCCAAGACCTAGAGCAGCTGGTGCAGCACCCTACCCGTATTCCTGACCGCCTTGGAGACACGCCCAACATTCTTGATCTTTTCCTAACTACTAACCCTTCTGCTTACTCTGTGAAACTATTCTCTCCGTTGGGTTCCTCCGATCACAATCTTATTTCTGTAACCTGTCCTATCGCTCCGGTACCGTCTCGGGACCCACCTAAGCGGAGGTGCTTCTGGCACTTCAACTCAGCTAAGTGGGAAGACCCAAGGCAGTACTACTCTGATTTTCCATGGAATGATTACTGCTTCCATGTCAAAGACCCATCTCTTTGTGCAGAGCGCATAACTAAGGTCATAGTCTCTGGCATGGAGGTGTACATTCAACATACTTTCTCTAATCCTAAGGCCCGTCAACCTTGGTTTAACTCTGCTTGTTCTCATGCAGTCCGAGATAGAGAGGTGGCTCACAAACGGTACCGTAAGCATCCATCTCCTGAAACTCATGCCCTTTATATTTCTGCCCGTAATCATGCCAAATCTTTACTTCAACTTACCAAAAACTCTTTCATTCATAGAAAATGTCAAAATCTTTCTGAATCAAATTCCTCTCGTGACTTCTGGCATCTAGCTAATAAAATCTCTAACAATTTTTCTTTTTCATCTGTCCCTCCTATGCTTCACCCAGATGGCTTCACAGCTGTCTCATCTACTTCTAAAGCTGAACTCTTCGCTCCAACATTTGCTAAAAATTCCACTCTGGCTGATGAAGGGCTTGTTCCTCCTTCTCCTCCACCCTCTGACTATATTATGCCTGTCATTAAGATCCTTCGGAATGATGTTTTCTTTGCCCTTTCTGGCCTAGATCCTGGGAAGGCTTACGGTCCTGACGGAGTCCCTCCTATTGTTCTCAAAAACTGTGCTTCTGTGCTTGCACCTTGCCTGGTCAAACTTTTCCGTCTTTGTCTATCTACTTCCATCTTTCCTTCTTGCTGGAAGTTTGCTCACATCCAACCTGTTCCTAAGAAGGGTGACCGTTCTAATCCTTCACACTACCGTCCTATAGCTTTGACTTCCTGCCTTTCTAAAGTTTTTGAATCTATACTTAATAAGAAGATTCTTAAGCATCTATCTGCTCACAATCTTCTATCTGATCGTCAGTACGGTTTCCGTAAAGGGCGATCTACTGGCAATCTTCTAGCTTTCCTAACTGAATCTTGGTCATCCTCCTTTAGGGGTTTCGGTGAAACTTTTGCTGTTGCCCTTGACATATCAAAAGCTTTTGAAAGAGTCTGGCACAAATCTTTAATTTTCAAACTACCCTCATTCGGTTTCTATCCTTCTCTCTGTACCTTCATTTTAAGTTTCCTTTCAAACCGTTCTATTGCAGCTATTGTAGACGGACATTGTTCTTCTCCTAAATCTATCAATAGTGGTGTTCCCCAGGGTTCTGTCCTATCACCCACTCTCTTTCTATTATTCATTAATGATCTTCTAAGTCTAACTCAAAGCCCTATCCACTCCTATGCTGATAATTCTACCCTGCATTTTTCAACGTCGTTTATTAGTCGTCCAACTCAACAGGAACTAAGTGATTCACGGAGAGATGCCACCGAGCGCCTAACTTCTGATTTTTCTATAATTTCTGATTGGGGCAAAGCAAACCTTGTTTTGTTCAATGCCTCAAAAACCCAATTTCTTCACCTATCTACTCGACAAAACCTACCAGATAACTATCCCCTCTTCTTCAATGACACTCAACTGTCTCCTTCTTCTACAATGAACATTCTAGGACTATCCTTTACTAAAAATCTGAACTGGAAATCTCACATCTCATCTCTTGCTAAAACAGCTTCTAAGAAGTTAGGTGTCCTGTGGCGTCTGCGTCCTTTTTTTTCTCCCTCCCAATTGCTTGCTCTCTACAGGGGCCTTATCCGCACATGTATGGAGTATGTCTCGCATGTTTTGGGAGGATCCACTCATACAGCTCTCCTAAACAGGGTTGAGTCAAAAGCTTTTCGTCTCATCAACTCCTCTCCTCTGACTGACTGTCTTCAATCTTTAAATCACCGCCGCAATGTTGCTTCTCTTGCTCTCTTCTACCGTTATTTTCATGCGCACTGCTCTTCTGAACTTGCTAACTGCATGCCTGCCCCACTCCCGCGGCCTCGCTGCACAAGACTTTCTACTCATTCTCATCCCTATTCTGTCCATCTTCCTAATGCAAGAGTTAATCAGTATCTTTACTCTTTCATCCCTTTCACTGGTAATCTCTGGAACTCTCTTCCTGTTTCTATTTTTCCACTTTCCTATGACTTAAATCTTTTCAAAAGAAGAGTAACAAGACACCTCCCGAACTAAATTGGCCTACCCCTCTGTTTGTATTTTATTCTCTTACTGTCTTCTTTATAGGGACTGGCAACTAAGCGGGCTTTGTGTTACCCATTTTTGTTGTGTCCTTGGCCAGTTCCTTGTGATGTAAAAAAAAAAAAAAAAAAAAAAAAAAAAAAAAAAAAAAATGGAAGGGGGAGAGGGAGACTGGCATCACTTAAAGGGAAGCATACTGAGAGCTGGAGAAGAGGTGTGTGGATTAACATCTGGAAGAAGAGGTAGAGAAAGGGAGACTTGGTGGCGGAATGAAGAGGTGCAACATAAAATTTGAGATAAAATGATCAGATTCAAACAGTGGCAACAATCAAGATATGAGGTGGATAGAGGAGTACTATAGAGAAAAGACGAATGAAGCTAAGAGACAATATTAAAGAAATCAACATCGGAGAAGTGGAGTCAGAACTTGAACACAGCAAAAGGAAGGCAGAAGATATTCATAATAGTTAAGCAGATGAGAAAATACAAGATAAGATAAGATACTTTGATCCTATCTAGACAATTTGGAAGTACCAACTACAAGGTTATTGACTATACAAAGCGCCACCACGCCAGGACGAACTTGGTGGCCTCGAACCGCTAACCGAATGCAGGGACTCTGCGCGCGAGACAACAGCTCTTCCAACCGCGCCACCCTGACAGGTTGAGAGAGAGAAAAATAAAAGATGATCGTACGAGGAGCAAAGCATTTAAAAGACGAAAACAGATAAATCAGGATGGTGGAGAGGGCGGTGTGAAAAATAAATGGCGATAATATTTTGAGAGTGCTGAACGAAGAAAATACCAATGAGCTGGAGGAGGTTGAAATGGTGGAAGGTCCAATGGATAATATAAAAGAAGAAGAGGTACGTAGAAAGATCATTGACGGGGCTGAAAAATCGAAAGGCACCATGTCCATCGGGTGTCAGAAGTGATGTACTGAAACTAGCAGGAAGGACAGGTACCAGAAAACTAACTGGATTTTTTTTAAAGAATATGAAGGAATAGAAAGGTACAGAAAAATGGAAAGATAGTTTATCTAATCACCAGTGGCGGCTCGTGATGACATAAAATGGAGGGACTGCAAGCTTCACACAACAGGAAGATACACAAATTTTGACCTACCTCAGGTATGAGTTGTTGTTGATGTTCACGGATTTTAGGGCATGGTAGTAGTGGTGGTGGTAAAAGGGATGATGGGGTGGTAGTGTTAGTGGTAGAAGGGATGGCTGAGGTGTTGATGGTAGTATTACAGTATTACTTGAAAATGAAATTGGTACCGCTTGATTTCAGTCTTTTAATTTAATGTCAGCTGGGAAAAGTGGATGTTTTCCAAATACTACTTCACACGATTTTCCATCGTTATCGGGTAATTACAGAAAGCATGATTTAACTATACCGACACCGTCCACACGCAATGTAAACACGAGAGTGACGAGAATAGAGTCACTGAGCTGCCCCGACTGCAGCTCATTGTTTTTACAAGTGATGCGGCGGCGGCGCAGTCTCGCAGACATGAATCGCACAGCAAATATGAAAGTAACTTAAATTTTGGTCTAGTTTTAATGAAAATTCACTTAGTAACGTATTGAAAATAATTATGTAACATATAATGACTTTTTATTATGATATATTTGTTAGTAGTGTATCAATTTTGCTGTGTCTCTAAATGAATCATACACTTGGCACTTATTGTATGGGGGTGCTGCAGCTCTGCAGCCCTAGCCGCGAGCTGTCACTGCTTACCACTGTTTAAAATGAAAGAATATGCACTCTCATGTGATGGGTACATCATGGGTTTGATGCTGTTAGAACATGGGATGTAGATTTGGGAGAGGGCGTTGCGTGAACGGCTTAAGATAATCATAAAGATCAATCAATCAATCATTGGGGACATACGCCAGGGGGCGCGTCGCCTCGCCCACCCTACGACGTCACTCCCTGGGGTCACCACGCGCGAGTTCGCATGCAGGCTCCTTTCCCATACCAAGCAGCTCTCGACAAGAAACATCAACTTGCCCCAGCCACGAGCCTTGTGGGCGCCCCCTTGGCTTCCTCCACGCCGGATTGTCTCTTACAGATACAACCCGATGGGAAGGATCGGTTTCAGGGTAGCGTGCCACATGCCCATATAGCCGAAGTTGGCGCTGACGGACTATGCAGGTAATAGGCCTCGATTCAGTCTCACGGTGCAATCGCTGATTTGACACGTAATCATCCCAGCAATACCCCATGATTCTGCGAAGACACTTATTACTAAAGGCATTGATTCGTCTCTTCAAGTCACTATTTAGTGTCCCTGTCTCACAACCAGAGAGTAAGACAGGGATCACAAGCAATTTGAAGAACCGAATCTTTGTCCTCCTGCGCAGGTACCAAAAACCCCCAAAACCCCGCTGAGCGATCCATAACACCGGGGCATGCCAATCCCCCGAAGACTTTTGACGGACTCCCCCGTCTTAGGACTGCGCTACCAAGGTATGTAAAATTTTCCCAAAGTCTAAAATGTCCTCCCAAGCATGAAAAGGATGTACTGCTTATCTAGTAAGTCCAAACCCCGGGCCCTTGGTTTGAGCCGGGAACCCTCAAGTCCCAAAGGTTTTTCCCCTCCTCGTGAGCGCCTCGAGACCTCACCAGGCCCTCCAGCGATCGCAAAGATTTATGCATCATCGGAAAAAACAAGATCAGTGATCTTGGTGTTGCCGACGGACTCCACAATCATTTGATCTAAACCTTGTCCAATCCCCAGCCATACAAGGGGAAAAGTGATGGGAAAGGACGCACCCTTGCCTCCCCCTTTTCACGAAAACCGGATACACCTGCCCCCCAAACTTCACAGCACTCTCAGTCCCGAATACAGACCATTTATCAAACCAATAGTCCTTGCAGGAATCCCTCAATGCAGAAGGTCCCAGAGTGACTCCGATGCATGAGCAAACGCCTTCTTGAGATTCAACATAGGCTGCAAGCATCCCCCCGCGAAACTCACGTCAGGTTCCACCAGGACAGAAGCGCTAGGATACGGTCCATTTTTGACACCAGGCGTGAAACCCGACTGCTGAGGTCCTGATGCTTCCCCCGATGGCTGCGAATCCGTTTTCAGCAATAGTGGGCAAGACCCTTGCCTGGTACGTGAGCAGTGTAATACCGCAAAAATTTTTGCAGTCCTGACGGTCCCCCCTTTCATTTCAGATAGGGACGACCAGCCCCCCCTTTTCCAGTGGAGGAAGGTACCCGATGCCACACGGCAGTCAGGACAGCAGCAAACCCGGGGATTGGCCTACCCCCAGCCTTTTAGGAGCTCCCCCCAGGGTATTACAAACCCCAAAACGCCTTTACCCCCCAAATTTGCTACAGCCCCTCTGACTTCGGGAAGAGAGGGTGCGCTTTCGCAATGGGAGGATCGGATCCCCTGCCGTAACCCCCTGGGTGAAGGCTCAGTGGAGGGTCCACCTGAAAAACTGACCAAAGTATCAGCCCAACGACCATCTGCCCATCCATGTCCGACACGAGGCGCCCATCTGCTGTTCAAATAGCACTCGCCCGAGAAGCTGACTTGGAACGGAGCTTCTTCAGGGCTCGGTAGGCGGGTCGGAGGTCATTAGCGTTCAAATGACCCTCGACATCCTCAGCGAGACTCCTGACATACCTTTCCTTGTCTCTCCCCAGGAGGGTGCTAGTCCGGCGTGACAGAGCCCTGTGCTGGTCCCGGTTCCCAGCCAGCCTGGCAGCGCGATTCTCCTCGATTTTCTCCAGCGTCTCCGTCGAGACAAAACCACGCCTTGACCTCGGGCGCTCCCCAATACACTCCTTGGCAGCCTGTAGAGTTTCACGTTTGAAGGTATCCCACAGTTCTACAGGGTCCCCGAGAGCACCGAGCACATCAAACCGATTTGAGACTGCCACCGCATACTCATGAGCACATGTCAAGTCCTTCAGTTTCTCAAGATGAAACACAGTATGGTTACCTCTTGAGATTCTTCTGGACTTGACATGAAGCTTAAGTGTAGCAACAACAAGTCTGTGATCTGTTCCAAAGAATTCAGCACTCCGGTAAACCCTGCAGTTCTGGAGGATCCTCCAACGAGTGCTAACGAGGATGTGGTCGATCTCCTTTGCTACCCCTCCGGCATTACTATACCATGTCCAGCGGTGCAGCTCTGGTCTCTGATACCAAGAACCTGCAATTCTCAACCTTCTGGACCTTGCAAAGTTCAGAAGCAGAGAACTGTTGGTGTTTCTGGTACCGGAGCCATGGGGACCAACACATAAATGTCAATCATAAAGATCGATGCCTGCCAATTTGGCTTTTTGGCTGGGAAGTCAAATACCGATACAATCTTCATCATAAGACATCTGCAGGGTAAATATAAACATAAGAAAAGGCTGTATCATGTGTTTGTAGATCTGGAAAAGGCATCTGACAGGATTCCAAGAAGGTGAATTAAATGGGCATTACGAAGACAGAAGTTACCGGAGAGGCTTGTACGGTTGGAAATTCCACTGTATAAAGGAAAGGCTCGAGATTAAGGGTGAGAGTAGCTGGAGGAACATCAGATGCTTTTGAGATATGAGTGGGGGTGCATCAAAGCTCATCAGTCCTCTTTTATTTGTGGTAGTGATGGAAGAGGCCACAAAAGAGTGCAGAACATGAGATCCATGGGAGCTGCTATATGTAGATGATTTAGTCTTGATAGCTGAGACAAAGGAGGAAGTTGAGAGGAGATTTATATATTGGATGCAAGCAATGGAGATAAGAGGTCTGAAAGTAAATATGTACAAGACGAAGAAGATGGCAACAGGCAAGAAAATATAGCAAAATATACAAGTGGGAAGGTTTCCCTGTGGAGTGTGAGGTAGTGTAGTAGTAGTAAACTATAATCGTAGCAAGGAATGTGACAAGAGGTGCTATAAAAGAGGGTTAGGACCAGGAAACCTGATTAAGGTAATACATTTCTGCTGTTCAGCGTGTGTAAGAAGAATCAATGGAGGAAGACCGTCAGAAGAGGAAGAGGCAGAAATGTTAACAGTGAATGGTGATGTAATAAAAGAAGTGAAACTGTTTGGTATCTACGTGATATGAATTATATATTGAGGGTGGAGTGGCGAGAGCAGTAAGAACACGGGTATCAACTACATGTATGAAGTGGAGAGATATAGTGGGACTGCTGATAAACAAAAATATTCCAGTGAAAACAGAGGGAAGACTATATGAAGCATTTGTATGATCAGTATTGCTGTATGATTCTGGGACATGGGCTTTGAAGACGAAATTGGGCAATGTGTTGGTTGCTTGTGATCGGGGAATGTTGAGGTATATGCCTGGGATCACATGGTGAGATAAATGTCCAGTGAAGAGGTGGCAAGAAAATGTGGATTGAAGGGGCTGAGTACAGTGATGAGAGTATGGAGATTGAAGTGGTTTGGGCACCTGAAGAGGAGAGAAGGTGGTGAGGCATTGGGGAGAGCTGTTAGAGTGGAAGTGCTAAGCCACCGTTCACCGGGCAAGCCATGGGAGACATGGAGGCAGTGTGTTGAAGAGGATCTGGCAATATTGGGCATTGAATAAGCAATGGATAGAAATAGTTGGAAGAGTATCTTCGGCCGTCCAACCTCAAGATATTATGGGAAAATCTGACGTTAAACAGAAAAAAAGAAGTACAGCTATACCTCAATAATATTCAGTAGAATATTTTTTCAGCCATAAATAGTATAGTTTAATGGTTCTTTCTAGCACCATCACCACGGGGCCAATATAATGCTTCTGAGACACGTTGGGTGATTAAACATCTTTAAAACTACAACTTGTAGTAATATTTAAGTTTATATGTAACTCTGAAATTATGTTAATTGTATGCATGTGCAAGGTGCGTTCAATAAGCTCCCTGTCCTTCCATGTAGCAAATAAACAAAGCGCTAGACTTTCATGGGCTTGTATTATAATTTATGAGCAGGCAGTGACGGTTGTGGTTAAGTATGCCACATGACATCATTCTTTGAACACTGGTACGTGTGCTACACTTGAATTTGTGAACAGATGCATGTCATGAATCATTGGGGGCATACGCCGGGGGGCGCGTCGCCTCGCCCACCCTACGACGCCACTCCCTGGGGTCACCACGCGCGAGTCCCCATGCAGGCTCCTTTCCCATACCAAGCAGCTCTCGACAAGAAACATCAACTTGCCCCAGCCACGAGCCTTGTGGGCGCCCCCTTGGCTTCCTCCACGCCGGATTGTCTCTTACAGAGATACAACCCGATGGGAAGGATCGATTTCAGGGTAGCGTGTCACATGCCCATATAGCCGAAGTTGGCGCTGAAGGACTATGCAGGTAATAGGCCTCGATTCAGTCTCACGGTGCAATCGCTGATTTGACACGTAATCATCCCAGCAATACCCCATGATTCTGCGAAGACACTTATTACCAAAGGCATCGATTCGTCTCTTCAAGTCACTATTTAGTGTCCATGTCTCACAACCAGAGAGTAAGACAGGGATCACAAGCGATTTGAAGATCCGAATCTTTGTCCTCCTGCACAGGTACCGACAACGCCAAATACTCCCGCTGAGCGATTCCATAACACCGTGGGCCATGCCAATCCCCCATAAGACTTCTTGACATGACCCGCCGTCATTATGGACTGCGCTACCAAGGTATGTAAAACTTTCCAAGATCTCAATGTCCTCGCCGCACGCATGAACAGACTGTACTGTTTCATCTAGTAAGCCTCCAAACACCTGGAACTTGGTCTTAAGCCAGGAAACCTTAAGTCCCAAAGGCTTTGCCTCCTCGTGCAGCGCCTCGAGAGCCATCACCAGGACCTCCAGCGACTCAGCAAAGATTACTGCATCATCGGCAAAAACAAGATCAGTGATCTTGGTGTTGCCGACGGATGCTCCACAATCACTTTGATCTACAACTTTGTCCAATACCCAGTCCATCCATAGTGATTCTTGTAGTGCTCTTCAATCACTATGTAATTTTAACTCTCCCCATCCGCTGGTCAATGCCATCCTGGAATGGCTTTATTTGCTCAAGAGGCGAGGCCGGACGGTCAGATTTTGTTGGGTACCGGCACATGTAGGTGTTGCCGGTAATGAGGAAGCTGATGCCTTGACAAAAGCTGCAGCTAGAAGACCAGCTCTATCACATTTTGCAGTGCCGGCTACGGACCTGCGCTCGGCAATCCATAGATCAGTTCACAACAGTTGGCAGGAACGTTGGATTACTATAGGGCAAAATAAACTACGCACCATCCGCCAAAGTATCGAGGACTGGAGCTACTGTGGTGTCTCCCGGAGATGGGAGACTGCCTTGGCACGATTGCGTATTGGTCACACTCTATATACTCATGGGTTCCTCATGGAGTTAGGCCACTCTCCTTACTGTGATGATTGTTTGGTCCCCTTAACTGTGCGGCACTTGCTGGTCGAGTGTCCCAGTCTTGGGGACCTACGTGTGCAATTTTTGTCCCGGTGTCGCTGGTCGGACGGTGCTTACCGTCTCTCCCTGGCATTGGGAGAGAGGTGTTTCTCTCCGGGACATGAAGTCCATACCTTTATTGAGAAGGATGGCCTTCTCAACAAGTTATGATGTTTTTAATATTCACTTATTATTGTTTTTAATGTACTCTTGTTCTTTTATGTATTTCGTTATTTTAAATATTTTTATTCTATCTAAAATTTTGTTTTTTAGTTTTACTTTTCATGTATCTTATGTAAGCAGGCGTCAATAACCCCGCAGTTGCGGCGCCTTAAAACTATAATCAATCAATCAATCAGTCCATACAAGTGTTGAATAGTGATGGGGCAAGGACGCACCCTTGCCTCACTCCTGTATTAACAGGAAAGAAGCTGGATACACCTGCCCCACACTTCACAGCAATCTCAGTCCCATAATACAGACCAGTTATCAAACCAATAGTCCTTGCGGGAATCCCGCGAAGTCGCAGAAGATCCCAGAGTGACTCACGATGTATCTGAGTCAAACGCCTTCTTGAGATCAACATAGGCTGCAAGCATCCCCTGTCGAAACTCACGTCGGCGTTCCACCAGGACACGAAGCGCTAGGATACGGTCCGTTGTTGACTTACCAGGCGTGAACCCAGACTGCTGAGGTCTCTGATGCTGCAGCAGATGACTGTGGATCCGTGTCAGCAATATATGGGCAAGCACCATGCCTGGCACGCTGAGCAGTGTAATACCGCGGTAATTGTTGCAGTCCTGACAATCCCGTTTACCTTTCCAGATAGGGACGACCAGCCTCCTTTTCCAGTCAGGAGGAACGGTACCTGATTGCCACACGGCAGTCAGGACAGCATGCAACCCGCGGATCATGGCCTCACCCTCAGCTTTGAGGAGCTCCGCACTGTTATTACAAACACCAGCTGCCTTTCCACCCCTCAACTTTGCTACAGCCTCTCTGACTTCGTCAAGAGAGGGTGTGGTTTCGTCAATGGGAGGATCGGCATCCACTGCCTGTAACCCAGTGGTGTGAAGCTGCTCAGTTGGAGGGTCCACCGTGAGATGCATGTGCATAGCTGCAATTTCTGTAAAGACCTCAGACTTGAGCTGAGAGCAGTTATGTGTCAAGCTCGGAGAATCGGCAATGCAGACCCTTGAATTGTTTAGGCCTACATCAATTAGGCAATGAATGACTGAGGCTGAATGACCTGTTTTGCAGTTGCACTAGACCATCAAAGGGAGCAGAACATTACTGGAGGATTGTGTGATACCTGGGCAACTTCCAACGAGCACTGAAAACGTTGAAAAACTTCATGAATTGTGCTTCAGAATCGTTGGATCACCATCAATGAGGTTCGTGACATCCTCAACGTGTCAATTAAATCAGGAAATCCTCATGTGCAATTTGAACATGCAGCATATCGTTGCCAAGTTTGTTACTAGACTCATGACCACAGAGTAAAAGCAGCACCATATTGAAGTCAGCAAAGATCTTCAACATGATCGGGTTGACCAAAGCTTAATATCGAAGCTAATCACCAGTGATGAGAGTTGGGTCTGTGGCTAGAACCCAGAGGCCAAACAGTACTCTTTGAAATGGAAAATCTAGCAATCTCTAAGACCAAAAAAGGTGATATATGCGATTAAAAGCATGTTTGTCTATTTTTTTGGGCATTCGTGAGGTTATACACAATAATTCGTCCCTCAGGGCAAGTGTCAATGTCGAATTATATGTGCTATTTGCTAGAATATCAGGCACAAATGACGTGAACTTCGGGGTGATAGCAATTAGGTGATCCAACATGACAACGGGTCCGCTCACAGTGCGTTGAAAACACATGAGGTGTTTGCCCACACCAGGACGATTATTGCTCTCTACCTGCCTTACTCACAAGATGTAGCTTCCTGGGATTTCTTCCTTTTTCCCAAGATGAATTTAAAGCTAAAGGTTTGCCATTTTAACACCATCAAGAAGATCCAACGCGAAATACAGGTGTTGCTTCACAAGCTTAGCTAACGGGACTTCTAAGGAGTATTCCAATAATGGCAAAAGTAAAAGGTAAAGATGGGGGCATACGCTATGCTGCGCGTGACCTTCGGTGCTCATCTCCGTAGCATTAGCCCTTTGAGCCTATGGTGGGTGAGAACCCATTACCCCGGGACACAGGGCTAGTGTGACATCTGGATTACCACAGTTACCTTCCCCAGGTTTCCCCAGGTACCCATGTATCAACCCCGATAGGGAGAAAGAACAGCTGTTTTGGATGGTCGCCGACTTGCCCTGGCCCGGATTCGAACCAGGGCCTGCTGATTCGTAGCCGGGCATGCTACCTGGCTACCGGAGATGCCCACCTGGCATCTCCGTAGCTATTCACTACACCACGGAGGCGACAATAGTGGCAGAATTGCTGGGAACAATGTAAATCTGCAAAAGGAAACTACAGTAAAACCCTCAGAAGTCGAAACAATAGGGGTTCCAGCTCTTTCCAACTTATGGACTATTGCAACTTATCCAAAATCCCCCCCATCCTATACAATAAGTGGAAAATAAAACACAAAAAATGTGCACACTAATATGCGGATGCATTTTGCAGAAGGTGAGACTTGTCAGCAGAGGGAGGCTTTTATGTGTGAATCATTAAATGCCCGCCTGTCTCCCTCTCCCTAGAGTAGCCTGGTCTTGGTCTTTGTGTACCTGTCATCTACAGGTACAGTTGCAGCCTTGTTACCGGTACTCTTTCTCATACAATTTCCATATCCATAGAGGTAGAGAGAGACTCGCAGGGTTCAGGGGTGAATATTGAGAGGTCGAGATGGTACAAAGGTATACCTTGTCTCCCATCCCATCCTGCCTACCACCTTTTCACACCCCATACTTCTTCTTCATAATTTTCAACACACTCTATTGTTTTACTTTTCTATTTATCCACAATTATCAGTCCCACAATCATCAGTATCTATCAGAATTCCCATAACCATTGTCTGCCTCATTTCTATCATATTCATCTATTAATCATTCATTATCAAAGCGCGCCAATGGTTTGTGTACTTGTAACGTCATTATAGGATCTTGATATTGATGGGTCCATTGATGATGCGAGGCATAACTCACCACCTGGCTTGCTATTTAGTTTATGAATATTATATGAATATGCGGAATGAATATGGTATCTATACACAGTTTATTTTCATGCAACTACACGCATCCTTTTCCACCAGAATAATATTTTGCACTAAGTATGTGTACGTATGCACGTGTACAGTGCAGGAATATATAATAATATAAGCGAAAGTGTGTCTGTCTGTCTGTGTGTGTGTGTGCGTGTGTGTGTGTGTGTGTGTGTGTGGTATAGGTTCCGCCCCCCGTGGCGCAATCACCTCATATGGCACATTTTTGGAACCGGGTTGACCAGGGGAAGGTTTTAAGCCCACTTATGAGATGATTCGATCACTTTTTTTTTTTTTTTTTTAGCAGCCTATTAGTGATAATTGTGAAAAAAAAGTGGGTTGCGAGAATTGAGGAAACCTTGATGTAGGGTGATGGTGAATGGGTGGGGTGATGGGTAATGGGTGTGGGGTGATGGGTGAGTGAATCGATGGGGGGTGATGGGTTGGGGGTGATGGGTGATGGGTGAGGGAATAGGTGGGGGGTGATGGGTAATGGTAAATATAAGCGAAAGTGTGTATGTCTGTCTGTCTGTCTGTCTGTGTGTGTGTGTGTGTGTGTGTGTTGTGTGTGGTATAGGTTCCGCCCCCGTGGCGCAATCACCTCATATGGCACATTTTTGGAACCGGGTTGACCAGGGGAAGGTTTTAAGCCCAATTATGAGATGATCCGATCACTTTTTTTTTCTTTTTTTTAGCAGCCTATTAGCGATAATTGTGAAAACAAGTGGGTTGCGAGAATTGAGGAAACCTTGATGTAGGGTGATGGGTAATGGGTGAGTGAATGGGTGGGGTGATGGGTAATGGGTGTGGGGTGATGGGTGAGTGAATGGGTGGGGGGTGATGGGTGATGGGTGAGGGAATAGGTGGGGGGTGATGGGTAATGGGTGAGTGAATGGGTGTGTGGTGATGGGTAATGGGTGAGTGAATGGGTGGGGGGTGATGGGTAATGGGTGAGTGAATGGGTGGGGGGTGATGGGTAATGGGTGAGTGAATGGGTGGGGGGAATACATGCATTTCTACATCCATGATTTCAGGAAAGTTAGAAGGGGCTATCTGGAGAGTCCGTGTTTGGTGGGCCGAAGGCCCACCACCAATAGCCCTCCGCAGGAGCTAGCCAAAAAGTCCGCCCGGAGGGCGGCTTTGCGGCTAGTATATATATATGCGTTAATGGTTACTTCATGTCATCTGGCCACTTGGCCGTGCCTCCCCCCCCACCCCCCCGACATTATTTCCGAAAATCCACCCATGGAGTCACTATCGCTAGCGAATATCTGTGTCAAAATCTGGGAAAATCTTGGGCCAGAGCTCTGCTGTACTGGATATTATATTAAACTCAGCACAAACCGCCCGCATGAGGCCCCTTCATCAATCCTAGAGAGGAGTCGCAACTTGTCTTGTAGACTTAGAGTCCTTTATTTCATGCCCTTCCTGCTCTTAGAAGCCTTGGGTGCATGAGCACACATATTTAAGTTGGAGTCACACAAAAACCGAAAAACACTTCAAATAACAAATTCTAAAAATTTGAAATTAATGTAATGTATGCACAATTACTATCTGTAACGACTTATCTATAATTCTGAATTAATGAACTCCGACTTATGGAAGTTTCAGTGTGCTTCGAAGTGGCTAGCTGCCAAATAAAAATCAGGTATATAGGCTTTTTGCTTTTTAAAGGTGTTGTCTGGAAAGTTTTTGTTCAAATATCGTAAGTAGACCTGTATTTGTATGTGCATGAAATTATCATAAACCTATGTTTTTATGTAATAAATAATTTTGTCTTCATTACAGTCTATGTAATATTTTTTCAGGATGCCATCCGCAATCGGAAGAAAACATTTGACTTCATGGGAGAACACATACAGCTTACATCCACAGTAGGCATTTTCATCACAATGAACCCTGGCTATGCTGGTCGTACTGAGCTACCAGAGAATCTCAAAGTGCTTTTCAGGTGAGAAACTACAATTTGTATCCACTTCTCCCGTAATGTATGAAATTGTTAATGCATATGGAGCAGGCAGATAAAACGCATCATTTCAAGGTCATCAAAAGTTGAACAGAAAGATAATTTGAATCATTTTATTTTATTACTGGCAAAATTATGTACTTAATTTTTTGTTTTATTCATTTTGGTGTAGTTTTTATTCTTGAGATCGAGTTCCATGAGAGCACGCATCATGCAAATCTTGCATAATATCAACAGGACATTTCTATAAGCAATATTGATAAATTGTGAGGTTGTATCTAATCGTCAGTCTGTGCAAGTCCGATCCTTCAGAAAAGATGCACTGTGATATCATATACCCATAATGCCACTCTTTTCTTGTTATTTGTGCAAGGATATTTTGAGTTGCAAAGAAGGGTTTAGAGAATTACAGAAACACAAGTTATTCGGTATTCAGCTATCAGGAAACTTCAAACGACCATAATTTATTTAAATAGAAAATAGGTACATAAAATAGTATGTTTTAAATCACACACAAAAAACTTTTAATTGGCTTCAGGCAAGTACTGTGTCTTTTAGACTCACTATAGTTTCATTTTCCACCACTGGCAGCACTGTGTCCCTATTCATAAGGCATTTCCAATGCTCCAGCGAAACATAAGCTTGTTTTGTTAACGCTGAAGCAGAAAATGAACATATTCAAACGTCTGGATAAAGGTGAAAACAGGTATTATTTTAATATTCTACTTTGGATACAATTAAAAGTAGTGTCTTTACAAGAGTATCACTTACCCACTTGAAAATTCAGCAATTTTTCATGTTTGCTGAATATCTGGGATTTTAATGTATATTCAAGGAAAATATCACCTGTGAAGAGTGAACTCATTACAACACACCAGCATCCATAATCTTATACAATACAAAAAAACTAATAACCTGAATCTGAATTGCAGGGGGTCCATTTATTCCTGTCATAGCATACCCTTCGTGCATACTCTAATGGTCTAATTTTGTATCTATCGCCTATATTCAACATACTCTAACTCGTTGTCCTTCCATTTCACTGGGGTTCATCTTCTAATACTCACCGCATCTACTATACTCATACATCATTTCTTAGTCGTCTCAATCTCTGCCATTATTTCTATGGATACAAACCACCTTAGAATTGTGTGCTTTACCCTTTAAAAAAAACACTCCGCATTTTACTCCTACACCTTTACCAAACCAAACGTATTTAAACATTTTCATTACTTTCAACATCAATTCCTCTAACACCACAGGCACTTCTCAAATAACTCATTTCAATTGTTTGGATCCGTGACTTTTGTCTTTCATTCCTCAGCTAAGTCTCACTTACATATGCGATTGTTGGTACATGTATTGTATCTGTCATCCTGTTTTACCTCCATGCGTACTGTCCTTCCTTTCATAACATGTCCCAGAGATCTAACCACCTTCTACGCATACATCACTTCTTTTTGTCTCACCTCATATGCTTTCATGCACATAATAATTAAAACAGGATACATAAATTCTTGAACCTCCTCCAATATTTTTCAATTCTGTCTAATTTCACATTCCTTTGATTATTATCCAACTATTACTCCATATGAGTTCTCAAATTTATCCCTTTGCTGTTATATTTTTCAATCCTTAATTTGTGGATATCCATCATCCTTAATCGTGGCATCGTGACATCTGAAGAGGGGAACATTTTGAAGGTAAAACTCACCTGGAAGCCACACTTAAAAATCTCATGAGAACATGATGTACAACAAAAGAAATATATCTTTCTTCTTTGATTTTTGGGGGCAAAGAAAACAAATGTAGGGAACACTGCAGCATGGCATCACCCCTAAAGCCCGGTTCCCATCATCCCGCTTGTACGGCCGCCATACAACAACAAAGACGTCACAATGACGTCACAACAAAGTCTACCGCACCGCCGTACCGCTGTACGGCCGCCGTACAAAGTTAAATTCAAGTCATCTCTCCCGCTCGGCGGTGTCCGCTCGAGCGGAGTTGCCAACTGTGCCCAGTTACCACAAATACCACTCAAGCGGTGATGATGGTGACGTCATTGTTGAGCGGTGTTGTTGTAAGACGGCCGTACAAGCGGGCTGATGGGAACCGGCCTTAAGTCGACACTGAAAGGAATAAACTAACACATATACTCACCCTCTTAAGCAGCTTTGGTTAATCTGTATAAGTCGTCCTCCAAACTTACTCTGAATAAAATAACAGTATGGTATACAGTACCGCGGATTAAATCAAGACGAAGGTTTCTAGCAACTTAAGGCCGGTTCCCACCAGCCCGTTTGTACGGCCGTCTTACAACAACACCGCTCAACAATGACGTCACCATCATCACCGCTTGAGTGGTATTTGTGGTAACTGGGCACAGTTGGCAACTCCGCTCGAGCGGACACCGCCGAGCGGGAGAGATGACTTGAATTTAACTTTGTACGGCGGCCGTACAGCGGTACGGCGGTGCGGTAGACTTTGTTGTGACGTCATTGTGACGTCTTTGTTGTTGTACGGCGGCCGTACAAGCGGGAAGGTGGGAACCGGGCTTTACGGCAACTCTACAAATTGTTGTTACCTCTGTCAAAAACGTATCGTCAGATATCCAATAATCCAGTACTGTGGCAGTACACCTCTTACTAGGTGGTGTTTTTGTTCACTCGCTCTCTCCTCTATTTTGCACTGTTTCGCGCGCTATTTTATGAACACGCGTATGCCACAACCTACCGACCATGGGGAAAATACTCTTGTCCATGGTAAAGAATGCAATAATTGTGGCACTCCATGAAGCAGTCTCCGTGTCTCTAGCAGAGAGGTGGAGACGTTTAAACATATCCAAAAAACACTGCATCCATCTGGGTAAAACGAATATTTACTTTATAGTATGTACATACGTACTCTTGCGCATTCTATCCTAAATAGACTTCAGTTTGAGCCTTAAAACCATGATAATATGTCTAAATTGTAAATAAAAGAAATGAAATGTATAAAAAAAAATTTAGTTTCAATCCTTCATTGGTTTATTTACAAAGTAAAAAGTATAAGTAGCAAAACAAAGGAATCGTCCTAATTTCATCCGCGATCACTGTAATATGCTTATTGTACTTCACCTCTGCAAATGTTCCAGTGTGCGGTCAGCCCTGGTTATCCCACACAGCCGCTATGAAATCTGAGGTGACTCAAAAGTCCAGTCAGATGCTCTCCCATGCACTTCCTTGCTAGAATAAGTTGCAGAACACCTTTGATTAGACCTTGACATGTAGTTCCCGTGTAATGAATAGTACAGCTAGCATGAAATATTGCATATTTGGATATGTAATGCTCTTAATTCGTACCTAATCAACCTTTTTGATATAGTTAATGTGGTACAGTCGCATTATGAATGAAAATACTTCAAACATTCGTACTTCTGCTTTTCCGCTATCTTGATTATATGGGGCTTCCCGCGTGCCAGGCGTAGCGTTATTTACTATTCCCGCCATTTTTAAAGTCCATACGCGCGTAAGTTTAAGGCCCGGTTCAGACTTCACGTATTTGCTACGTCCGTCTTGTTATCGTGACGTCACCGTGACGTCACGATGACGTTATCTCGTCTCACTGGTCGATCACTCCCGCTCGCTCATATCAGAAAAAATTACAGTATAAAACTTCCTTGCTTTCCTTACTTCCTCCCTTTTGTACCCCATGACACACCTATTACTCCCTTCACTATATCCCCCTTCACTCCCTGGCCTATCTATATAGCGCTACAATCCCCTGACAACAGGCTATGGCAAAGGTTATAAGTGGAATCTGTTTAGCGGGGTCCAAAAGTGTTGCCACATATCGCAATCGTGGATGTATTTTTCAAGTCACTAATAATTACTACCTATTACACGGCCTGTAGAGGGTATTGGTGACGTAGCGTGATGCTGTAGGAAGGATGGTATATAGTAGTTACTAGAGGGGCACGTGAGAGGATTAGAACTAGAGAACACGAGAAATAACGCATTAAAATATACAGAGGTAGTGGTGGTGGTCGAGCTTACAATCAAGCAGCGGTGCCGCTGTTCCGCCTTCAAGCAGCGGAACACAATATTCTCACATCATGTATGTCTTCCATTACTAATATTGTCTTCCAGAATCACTGATAATAAATATATTTTAAATCAGACCTTGGAAACAGGATTATTTTGATATTGCAAAACTTAGTTACGTATAATGTTCTATAGATTGTGGCACCACCGCTCACGCAGCCCGCCAAAAGAATTGGAGGCTCCGAATCTTTTGCCTCCAGACGCACGTCTTTCAAGGTCACACAAGCAGGAAGTGACGTCACGATGACGTCACGTTGGCAAGACGGACGTAGCAATTACGTGTAGTCTGAACCCCGCATAAAAGGATCTACCTTGCTCAGCTGCCATAGTGTTGCTATATGACGTTATATTTTCTTTCTTTACATTTTTTTTAAAGTATGTAAATTATAACGGTACGAGACTACTGGAACAGGCAGCGCACAACAGGAGGGACGGAGGAGGCTACTGCCCAAGAACTCAGATTTTGACAAGATTGTAGAACATCTGAAGTGTGATGTGTGGGGTGACAAGCGTATTTCGAAATCCAGGCGTCCAAGAACATGGAGGAGGTGGTGGACGAGTGGTTAGCGTCTTAAGAGTGGTGAGCTCGATGTCCTGAGTTCGAATCCTACCGGGGAAAACTCCTTTTGATCTTCTTTAACGTGGTCTACAAGAGCCAGGTAGGTAAGCACAAGGTCCCGAGTTCAAGTCCCAGTAAGGAACAACTGTAAAATCCATCGTCGAGTGGCCGAAGACGCCCGCATGCTGCATTCCTATTATTTCAACTGCGACTACAAGTGCGGCGAAGGTAACACAAGGTGGCAGCATGAGCCTCAGGTCAAACCATAACAGAAAACCATCACAGGTGTCATTATAAAAATCTAACCTGCGCCACCAAGGACGAGGGCCAACCATCACAGTCCTCCATAATGTGCAGGGCCAACCACATGAGCCCTCAAGAAATAATAATATAATAATATAAAAATGTATATAAGAAAAATATAATATAAAAATAATAATAGCCTACAGGGGCTATAGGCTCCAACGTAAAAAAAAAAGAGAGACTAAGCATATAGGGGAAACTCCGAACAAAAATAAAACACACATAGCAAACTACCTCATGGGTTGAGTGGAAAAGTTTGCAAATATAGAATGGCTGCTGAGCGTTGGAATGCATATGTAACCAATTGTTAATCATATAAATGCTATAAAAAATAGCAATTATTTAGAAATGCCTGAACATATTTAAAATGTACAGTAAAAGAAGCACATTTTTTGTCGAAAAAGTGTTTGGCTGTGACGTAATCTTCCTTGGATTAAGTGTTTTCAATCTTTAGATGGCATTTTCTAAAGATTGGTTTTCGTCGACAGTACCCTACACAAATTAACAAAGATTGGCCAATAGTACATCAACTTCAATTATTTTTGCAGAAGTAGCACATAAAGGGTAGATAAATACACTGTAACAGCGACTTTAAGAAAAACTGAGAAATAAAATTTCAATGAACAAATGAAAACCAGGCACGGTATTACTTTTTTCATAATATGGAGAAAATAGCTCATGACTATAAAAAAAGCTATCCAATCAACATTCTGCTATTGTTCATCATAACTACCAAGGAGTTCTTTCATATGACACAAAGAGAATGTATCAATTATATTGTACAGTATGTGTTTAACCCAACCGATTTCGAAAAAAAACTAACAAAAAATCGTAAAATATAGGAAATTACCACAACGCTTAGATAAATGGTGTGTAATGTGTTTTTTTCAGACCTAACTTACTGTAAAAAATTCATGGATATCAAAGAATATTTAAGTGATGTTTGTCAAATGTGACGGGTACCCTCTTATGCATACGTATGTATTTCATAATAATCATACAGGGAACGATATTAATCTTTAAACTATTTATCATGTAATTGCCACGTCACCCATCATCCGGTCGAGACGCGGGACAGCGTAACCCTACTTGAAATAATTGTATTCAAAGATAAGATCGAGTCTGGAATAACCATAATTTCTGATAGTTGGAGGGCGTACAACTGCTTGAACGGAGAGGGTTACACATATTCAACAGTTGACCATTCAGTAAATTTTGTTGACCCAAGCACAAAAGCTCATACCAATATCAATTAAAGGCTCTGACGGGAGGGAAAAAACAAAGTCCCACTGTGTGGTAATAGAAGGAAACATTTTGAGGGATACTTAGCTCGCTTGATGTTGATGAAGGTTCACCATTATCCAAACGAAAGGTTCCATGCATTCCATGTAGCAGCTGCAGCTCTGTACAACCCCGAACCAACTCAGAAAGAGACACCACTTCCCATCTCCAACACAATTTGTGACACCACTGTTTCCCTTTCTAAAAAGAGACGTATTATTTAAAGTATTATTAAAAGTATTGTAGAATTTAGGGTCAGCCCTGATTAAAACAGCAGATAGGAAAGACAGGGACATACATTTAATATTGCGTATTGGTAGTCATGGGTTATTGGTATCCGCTGGGTTAAATAATTTCACGGACCATCTAGGCGCCATTCGCGATTAGATAGCAGTCACGGTGTAACATAACTTTGAAGGTAAGTTAAAACATATTTATTCTTACATGATCCGTGTTATTATATTATAGTTATAATGTGTTTAATTATATTATTATATATTATAGTTATATTGTTAGAAATACAACAAAAGTTAACTTATTGTCATTAGGGGGGTAGGTTATGGCTGTACATATTAATTAATTTCGTAAATTGTATGTATAATAAATCTTTGAAATTGATATGTGGGATATTAAGAGATCATTGTGGCACATGATCAATCATTAGGGGCATACGCCCGGGGGCGCGACGCCTTGCCCACCCTGCGACGCCACTCCCGGGGGTCACCACGCGCGAGTCCCCATGCCATCTTCCGAGTCCCCCGATAGGAAGGATCGGTTTCAGGGTAGCGTGCCACAAGGCCATATAGCCGAAGTTGGCGCTGACGGACTATACAGGTAATAGGCCTTGATTCAGTCTCACGGTGTAATCGCAGATTTGACACGTAATCATCCCAGCGATACCCCATGATTCTGCGAAGAAACTTATTACCAAAGGCATCGATTCGCCTTTTCAAATCGTTATTTAGTGTCCATGTCTCACAACCATCGAGTATGACAGATATCACAAGCGACTTGAAGAACCGGATCTTTGTCCTCCTGTACAGGTACCGACAACGCCAAATACTCGTGCTGAGCGAGTCCATAACACCGTGGGTTATGCCAATCCCCTGTAAGACTTCTGACGTGACCTACCATCATTATGGACTGCGTTACCAAGGTATGTAAAACTGTCCAAGATCTCAATGTCCTCGCCTTACGCATGAACAGACTGTACTGTTTTATCTAGTAAGCCTCCAAACACCTTGACCTTGGTCTTGAGCCAGGAGACCTAAAGTCCCAAAGGCTTTGCCTCCTCGTGCAGCGTCTCGAGAGTCATCACCAGGACCTCCAGCGACTCAGCAAAGATTATTACATCTGCGTCAAAAACAAGATCAGTGATATTGGTGTTGCCGAGAGATGCTCCACAATCACTTTGATATACAACTTTGCCCAATACCCAGTCCATACAAGTGTTGAAAAGCCTTGCCTCACTCTTGTATTCACAGGAATAAGCTGGATACACCTCACCCACACTTCACAGAACTCTCAGTCCCAGAGTCCAGACCAGTCATCAAACCAATAGTCTTTGCAGGAATCCCGCGAAGTCGCAAAAGATCAAGAGATCAATGAAATCAACATAGGCTGCATGTATCGCCTGTCGATTCTTCTGGACTTGACATGAAGCTTAAGTGTAGCAACAACAAGTCTGTGATCAGCTGCAAGGAACTCAGCACTCCGGCAAACCCTGAAGTTCTGGCGGCTCCTCCAACGAGTACTAACGAGGATGTGGTTGATCTCATTAGCTATCCCTCCGGCATTACTATACAATGTCCAGCGGTGCAGCTCTGGTCTCTGATACCAAGAACCTGCAATTCTCAACCTTCTGGACCTTGCAAAATTCAGAGGGTAAGAACTGTTAATGTTTCTGGTACCGGAGCCATGGGAACCAACACATAACTCATAGCTATCTAACACGGTGCCAGTATTAGCATTGAAGTCGCCCAAGACGATGAGTGTTTCCCGAGGAGGACACTGGTCTAATACAGAGTCGAGTTTGGCGTAGAACATCTCCTTCTCTTCAGTTTCACATACCCCGGTAGGAGCGTACACTGCAACAAGAGACATGAAACCCAGAGTGTGTTTCATCCTCACCCGCATTATACGCTCATCAACCGGAGTAACCTCAATAATAAACAGCTGCAGTTTGCTGGAGATGCCTATAACTACTCCCCGGACACGGTGACCATTGCTCATGCCGGACCAGTAGTAGGTGTAACCCCCCCTGCTAGTCTCGGCACTGCCAGGCCTTCTCATCTCAAAGAGCTCCACTATATCCACCATCAGCCTACTGAACTCGCCCGATAGGATAGGTAGTCGATGATCGTCTGAGGGCTCAGGACGTTCCACGAGCTCACACGAAAAACCTTCCGGAGATTTATCCCAGGAGTGATTCGACGGACAGGCGCCGCCTCTGCTCCGCCCCGGCCACCACTTCCACTTGATTTAGAGTGCGGGATTCCCAAGGTCCATATTTGTCCAAAACTCGTCATAGGCAGAACCCCCCCTCCCTGCGTCGGCATTGGAGGGGTCTGTGTGGTCGGGTCCCCCGGCAAAACCGGGTCGGAGGCTCGGTTCCCACGCCCCCGGCCTCTACTTCTTAAGGGTGGTTCACAATGAGGTTTTTTCGGCATTTTGTCGACAGAGAAGTCGGTCTGGGTCTGGGGCTGGTGTCATGATCGCAATAGGTTTTTAAAAAAAATCACACACCGCTCACTCGGTCTTTTATCGACCGACTTGCCGAAAATTTCGCGCGCCAAATTCAAATAAACGCAGAAGCCAGCACGTTCCTCTTCCCCACTCACCCCAATTATTGGTATAATTTCGGTATTGGGCACTAAATACTAACAAATTTAATTTACATAATTGTGCAGATCTTTCATCCTTAATTTGAATCCCAATTTTCCCAATTTCCCATGCCAATGGCGATACATATAATACCGAAAATTTTCCATTTTAGCTAGCCATAAACGGTTGTTAGTTTAAATCAGATTATGTTAGGTTAGACGTGGGGTTTGATTTAGTAGATGATACCAAGGAAAATATGAAACTATCAATACTACTTCATAATAAAGTGCGCGAAAACTTATCTTTCGCGCGCCAAATACACACAAGCCAGCCCCTAGCCCCTAGCCCCTGTAGCGCAACGTGACCCCTGACCCTGCAGGTCAGGCACGGGAAGTCAGGGACGACCCTGGTCGTCAGCATGAGCTTGACAGACGACCTACAAAGCGATACCAAAGACAATACAACGTAGAGTGTCTTTGGCGATATTAAGCAGAAAAGGTCACAAGAAAAAGAAGAAGATTTGTCGACCGAAACTAATTGTGTGTGTGAACGTAATCTCCGCACTAGCCCGCAAGAGACCGACTTCTCTGTCGACAAAAAATGCCGGAAAAACCTCAGTGTGAACCAGCCTTTATTGTGTTTGTGGCTAAGCTAGGTTTTTACAGGGAGGGGGATTTCACGAACCTATTTCAGGGATTGGCCTTACTGCTCACCGTGGCCAGGAACGTAGAATCCCCTATAGTTGAATAGTTACGCTCTGCGGGATTGAGAGTTCTACTGGCAAAAGTCAATGCGCGCCATTTACCTCTCTCATCTATCTGCATCTGAACAGCACCAAGGCCTACATCTGATGCAGCACTGAACAGTGTAAATTGACGTGTATAATCTGGGTAAGCAAGGACTGAGGCATCACACAACAATGCTTTTAATTTACTAAATGCCTGTTCCTGTGGAGCTCCCCAAGAAAATTCAACATCTTTCTTCAATAGATGTGTTAGTGGACTTGCAATTCGTGAGTAATTCATGATAAATTGCCTGTAAAAACGACTGAGGCCCAAAACATTTCTAAGTGTTTTGACATTTTTAGCTGTTGGAAAAATCCATCACTACATCTACTTTAAACGTGATAGTATGTAGCCCATTGGCATCCAAAACATGACCCAAGAAAGAAATTTGTTTCTTCATGAAGGAACATTTGGTTAGATTAACCTTCAAAATTGCATCTTTAAGTTTAGAAAGTACCCTGTCCAGTGTTCGTAGGTGATAATTCATATCAGGGGTACATATAACAATGTCGTCCAGGAAAGCAAAATGTGATTCTCCTAGTAATTCCGAGAAAACAGTGTTTATCAAATATTGAAATGCTAGTGGTGCACCTGCTATTCCAAATGGTAGTTGTTTGAAAACGTTTTTCACTGTGAGCTGTAACCTCTAATGGCCGCTCGGGCACGCTGTTTATTGCATTAATGTAAATCTCAGGAGCTTGCACTGTTACAGTACAAAATGTAAGCATTGGTGAAGCATTTTTTATTTCAGGTATAAATGTTCCACAATACCTAATCCCTTGTAGGTGTGGACAAACTTCAATGTATTCTACCCTCATTGTTGATGTACCTATCAGGAGGTCAGCAGGGATAAGATAAGATACTTTGATCCTATCTAGACACTTTGCAAGTACCAACTACTAGGTTATTGACTATACAAAGCGCCACCACGCCAGGACGAACTTGGTGGACTCGAACCGCTGACCGAATACGCAGAGACTCTGCAAACTCTAGCCAGTAACTCTACCAACCGCGCCACCCTGGCGGGCAGGTCAGCAGGGAATGATATAATCCTTGTGATCAGGGGCGTAGGATCTTGAGACATTGGGGGCTTAGCCCAGCCCACAAAAGTTTAGATTTTCACTGGATAATTTTCAAGTTTATTTAGAGTCAAATGAATATAACATGTGAAGCACTGTGCTCTACAAAAATGTTCCAGTCAGGTCTTAGGCAACTTTCGCAACATGAAAAAAAAAGTATAATCTGAGTTGTAAACTTGTGACAAATCTGTTTTAAACTTGTATCTGTGCCTATTCCAATACTCCCTCTTCACCTCTCCAAAATTTTTTGGGTTCTCATTATCTGTCACAATCCTCATCCTGTTTTTTTCTCTTTCTCCGTTCTGCTCATAAAAAGATGCAAACAACACTTTTAAAGAAATATCAAACCAAACCTCTCTTTATTAAAATGTGATCAATCAAAGCCGTGTTATTTATAAAACTATTTTTGAAAAGACAGACTAAAAAAATTCATTTTTTTTTCCTGGGGGAAGAATCGGGGTGTGGCGTCTTGATTTTGGGTCGCAATGTTCAATCGTTTGGGGCATAATAAAGGCTTCCCAAACCCAAACTTCTCTCGATTGCACACTCCCAAATCATTGACCTTTCCTGGCCCGGGTGTGCCTACCCAAAGTATGTAGTCGCGAAAACACTAAATATCCCTCACAACTGGGGGCTACTGACCGGGAAGAAAGAGCTCCCTGAAAAGATTGTCTTCAGTGATGGGAACATCTTGGGATCAAGGGGTTGAACCCTCAGAATGTCTGGGCATGTCTTCGGGCCCTCTTCCTGCTCAAAAAGCTTTTCCCCACGATGACCTGTTTGGGACTAGTTGGGATAATCTCAAAACACATCAATCTAACCCAAAATGTCCCGAAACCCTTTTCCCCACAAACAAATATTTTGTTTGTTGCCTTCCTCTTGATTGCTTGGTAACCTTTTTGCGAAGAAGTCAGCCAATGTGTGTAAAATGTCTTCCCCTAGTTGTGCCACATGTCTAGGAAGCTGCCTTGATTTTAGTATAAACTTGTGTCCGTCTCCTCACTTTCCTTTTCATTAGAGGCTTGGGCCCCAAAAGATTTGAGGGGATTTAAGTCAGGGCTGTTTGCGGGCCCTTTGAAATTTTTTTATGGCAAAATTTTTCCTAACCCTCCTTCTTTTGCCCCCCAATGAACGGTGCACCGCTTGCATGAAGTCTCAGATTTTGCCTTGTCAAAGATCCTCTAAATTGTAAAACAGAAAAATCGAGATATCTTTCCCCATTAAAGGTAACCTTTCTTCTATAATAACAAAATTTTCCAACACCGTAATAAAAAAAACGGCCCCCACCATTGTGCGGGGTTTTTGCACATATTGTGAGTTTTTAGCATTAAAGGCTTTTTAAGGAATATGTTAAACCTAATTGGAAACTCAAGCGAAATGGCGCCCTCCCGCGAGTTTGTCCCTGCCAACGTCAGTGTACCGGGTCGACTCCCCGTTAAAAATCGCGGTTTCTCACTAGTTTTAAACCGCATCAAGTTTACGGCTTTTGTCTCCTTCCCCTTATTGAAACTGCAAAAGGGGGGGCCTAGTGGGGACCGGTATACCTGGGGGCAGCAATAGAGCCTACACTCTCCGAAGGGGGCTTCCTGAAGGGAAATAGTGAAAGACTGAAAAAGCCCGGCGTGCCAACCCGCCCGCGGGAAAACTCACCCACCTTGCCTCAGGGTTTGAAAGTTTGTTTATGCCACATTTTTTGGGTGTGGTTAGAGACATGTGCATTTGCCAATTTTGTCTTCTGCCTTTTAAACTGTTTTTGTGGACGTAAAGGACTTTGTCACGCCAGGCAGGGGGGAAGTGAAAAGGGCGGGAAGACAGTAAGTGTGACCCGTTGATGTCCTCGTTTCGATCCTACGCGCCTACACTTGGGTTATTCTCCCCCCCCTTCCTATCTTAAAGTGTTTTGTTGATTGATTGATTATAGTTTTAAGGCCCGCCTGGGGGGTTTTGACGCGCTTACAAAAGATACATGTAAAGTAAACCCAAAAAAAAAAATTTAAGATAGAATAAAAATATTGAAAATTACAAAATACATAAAAACAAGATACAAAAAAACAATCATAATTAATTTTAAAAAACATCAAAACTTGTTGAGAAGCCAGCCTTCTCAAAAAATTATGGACTTCATGTCCCGGGAGAAACACCTCTCTCCCATGCCGGGAGAGGGGGTAAGCACCGCCGACCCGCGACACCGGGACAAAAATTGCACACGTGGGTCCCCAAACTGGGACACTCGACCACAAGTGCCGACAGTTAAGGGGGACCAAACAATCATCACAGTAAGGAGGGGGGCCCCCCCCTCCGAGGAACCCATAAATTAAGTGTGCCAATACGCAATCGTGCCAAGGCAGTCTCCCATCCCCGGGGAGAGACCGCATAGCTCCAGTCCTCGATACTTGGCGGATGGTCGCAGTTTTTTTTGCCCTATTAATCCAACGTTTTTTCCAAACTGTTGTGAACTGATCTTGGATTGCCGACGTAGCCCGTAGCCGGCACGGGCAAAATTTAGAGCGGGTCTTTTAGCTGCAGCTTTTGCCAGGCTCAGCCCCCCTCTTTCCGGAAACACCTCATGTCCTACCCAAAAAAAGCTGACCTCCGGCCTCGCCCTTGGCAATAACCTTTCCCAGGGGGGCATTGACCACGATGGGGAATTTTTAAAATTACATGTGTTTAAAGAGCCTACAAGAATACTAAAAATTGTAAAAGAAACACCCGGGAAGGGTAAAATAATCTGAGAGCTAAAAAATACACGTATTTCACCCCGTAAAAACGATAAAACATTTGGAAGGCGACGCCTTTTTTAAAACGATGGGAATACGACACCGTTCCAACTCCTTCGTCTTTTTTGGGAAAACCATCTTAAAGCAGGACCGAACTCTGATGTGTCAAAGGGGGTCTAAAACTGGGCACGCTCGCCTGAGGGGTAAAGCCCCCCTTTTGAGAGGGGAGCTTTGCAAAGGCACTTTGGGGAAGCCATGGACCGACTGTCTAGGCCTATGCGGGCAGATCCGTAAGCAGGGAAGGATAGCGTCTCCATAATGCTTCAATGGGAAACCCAAAGGGGCTTTGGAAAGCTTCTTCGCCCATGGTAAAGTTGCGATCCTGAATCACAAGACCCCGCAAGCTATGAGTCGGGGGGCGTTGGAGGCGATCCCAAACTCTTAACAGGGGGGACGGTGTTGAAGATCAAATGGGGGGACACCAGCACCCCCAAATAGCTTGGGATGGGAGAAGACCTAAAACCCCCCCGGTTGCCGACGGAACCAGCAGGGATGCCAATCCACATCCGCAGTCGAGGGGGTGTGGCAGAGGGTACCTTCACATCCATTTCGCTTCGAAAGGGATAATAGGGGAAAAGAAAAGGGAGTGTAGCGCGATCACCCCCCAAGCGGGTTGCGAGAGGCTTTCTAGATCCATGGTCCGGAGACAGCCCCTCTTGGAGCACGAAGGGTTTAGGCCCCCAAATCGTCTTTGTCAAAATGAGCCCCAAAAAACCGGGCCCTCTTCCCTACATGGTATTCTCTTCCCGTAAAGATTTTTAGGTCTGGGCGGGATGATCCAGGGGTTCGAAAAAATGAACCGCTACAGTCTTCGTTGGAGAAAACCTAAAAGCCACAATTCGTCTCCATTCACAACTTATAAATAAAAAAGTTGAAGTCTTCTCTCAGCAACCGACACCCGGAAGCAAAAGAGATTGTAAATTACCACTATAAGTACTAACAATCCCCTTGGCAGTACTCAACAATACCTTGTGGCCACAGCAAACGAGCTACACTCAACGCTACATTGGGGATCCACCGGGGAAAGTGGTGTTCAGAAACAGTATGTTGCCAACTCGAACTCTAAGACCCGGTTGGCTAAAAAACTCTGGGGAACACAGGCAAACGACCTCTTAGCCGAAAATCATACAGAATTGCAAAAACCGGGTCCCAAGCCGGTCGTAAGCCTTTTAATAAAAAAAGGTTGGGGGCGAGGGCGAATGGCCCCTAGGATACCCGGAAATAAGGGCTTCCGTTTAAAAGGAGGGAAATCCCCCAAACAAAAAATTTTCCCTTCCCAAAAAAATACAACACTATTTAAACGAAAACTTAAAACCCAAAAATTAGGGATTGGGCCGAAACCGGTATGGGGGTCCTTTCCCCGGCTATTTTAAAGGCCCACCCCGATTGGGGGTTTTCCCTTAATCCCGAAACCTTTTTTTAAATCTCCGAAATTGCCTCATCTTAAGCCAGAGAATTGGGAAATCCGGCCCGGGGGTGACCCAAACCCCCCCTGGGGTTTTTGTCCAGGTTAAAAAAAATTTAAAATTCCCCCCCCCTGGGGAAAAAAAAAATTCCTCTCTGTTTTGCGCCCTTCCCTCATTGAGACGAGGGTTTGGACTCCAAAAAAAAAACTTCCCCTTGCAAGGGTTGCCCCAGGGGCTCCTTAATAGCGGGGGGGAGGGATAAAACCCCTTCTTTTCCCCACTCTTTGGAAAAATTGGGCCCTTAGGGCCCCCGCGAAATTTTTTTTAACCCTCCGGGAGTGCCTTTTCTAAAAGTCTATTACCTTAACCTGGAAAAAATATTTTTTTGGATGAACGGCCCAAATGATTTTCCCCCGACCGGGGATACCCTCCTTTGGGGAAATCCTGGTCCCCAAACCCGGGGAAAATCGGGGGAAAAAAAAAAGAAAGGGGGGGGGGTGGGGTCAAAGGACGGGGAAAAGAAAAAGGAAGGGAAAAAAAGGTGCGAAAACACCTTTTTAAAAAGGGGGGCACGAAAAGGGAAAATTTGGGAGACATCAAAGGGGCGAGGCACTGTTTAAGAGAGGATAAGGTCATTTGAAAAAATGGCCCCTCCCATAGAAGTTTGGGGGCCCCCGTATTTAAGTTGGCATAAAAGTTCCCGTCTCAAAGGAATTTTTGGTTTTCCCAAAAATTTGGTTTTTTATTTAAAAAAAAATCCCCCCCAAATTTTTTTTGGGGGAATTTCCCCACGAAAATGCCGCCCCTTAGTTAAAGGGAAAAAGTGGAGGGGGCGGCGGATAGATTCCCCCCAAGTTTGGGGAAATAGGGGCCCCCATTTTAGGTAAAATTTAGCAAACGTGAGGTTTTTGGTGGTGGGCGTAAAACCTGCGGGGATTTTCACCTTAAGGGGAAAACCCAGTGAGGAAAACCATTTCCCCCCCTCGGGGGGGGGGGTTTTGGCGGAAAAAATTTTCGGCGGACCCTTCCCGCCCTACCTTGTTTCTTTTAAACAATAACGGGGGGGTCGTTGTAAAGGTACCCCCCTTTGACAATCCCAGAATTTCCTTGGCGGTTGGTTTAAAACGGGTGAAAATGTCAGAAGCCCGGGTTTTTTAGACCCTGGCCCAAAAAAACCCCCAAATTTTTTTTTTTTGGGTTTTGAAGAGGGGGGGGGTTTTTTTTTTTTTTGTTTTGGGGTTTGGAAGGGGTAAGGGTTTTGGGGGGTGTTTTCCTAGTTTCCCCCCAAAAAGGGGGAGATTTTTTACAGAAATTTTTCCACTTTTGTTTAAAAATACCCCGCAGGGGTTTGGGTTGGTTTGCTGGCTTCAAATTTTTTTGGCATATTTTTGGGGCACCTTTGCCCCATCAAAGGGGTTTTTCTGTGCGCACCCTTTTTGGTCAGGGGGATGATATTAGGGGGGCCCCCATTCCCCCCTTTAGGTGGAAACGGTTGCCAAATCCCCCCCTTTTTCCCTTGGGATTTTAGGGAGGGCCCATGATTGGCCTTTAACGGAGTTTTTTGAGCTCTTTTTTAGGGGTTTTTTTGCCCCAAGAAGGCATAATTTTTTTCCCTGGGGGATGGGGTTTTAAAGGGTGTTTGGGGGCTCAATGAAGGTCAGAACCCCCAGAAACCCGGGGTAGCGGGCCCCCCTTTTGGGAGGTTTTTGGTTTAAAAAAAATGTTTGGATGGGGAAACGATTGGCTCTTAAAAAAGGGGGCCCTGCGTCGTTGGGGCCCCCCCCTCCCCCCGGGGTTTTCGGGAATTTTCCCTTTGGGGGGCCCCAAAACGAAAATTGCAGGGTTTTAAAATTTTCTTCTTTTTTAAGCCCCACTTTTCAATGGGGGTGATAAGGCTAACTAGGGGGTTTGGCGTCCTGTGGATGGGACCCAACCCGAGAAAAACCCCCCGGGGGGTTTTTCAAATTTTTTTTTTGGCCCAAAAATTAGATCTGCCGAAAAAGGGGTCGTAAAATTTTTACTTTGGCTGGGGGGGGATTGATGGTGGGGGAACTTGTCCGTAAAATTTAAAGTCCGTTTTTTTTCCTTTTGATTATAACCTGAACTTTTTTGGGGCCTTTTGATTTTTTTCCCTCAAATTCGGGAGAAAAGTTTGCAAATTTTAAAAAAGGGAGGACAAAAATGGTTTGGTGTGGGGGGATGTGGGGAGATCCCCCAAAAGGGGTTTTGGGGATTTTCCCCCCTCCCCCTTTCAGTGGTTCCCGGGTATTCCCCCTTTCTTTTCTCCAAAACCCGCCGCAAAAAAATTTTTCCCCCATTTTTTTCCCATTTTAATAGGGGGGGTTGGGGGAAAAAATAGATTTAATTTCCCAAAATTTGGGGTGTAGTCACGGGCCGTTCCAACATTTCAAGGGGAATGTTGGGGCCGTTTTCTCCCCCTTTTCCTCTTTGTGGGGCCCCAAACGAGGAAAAAGCGCGCTTTGTCACCTTTTTTGGGCCATTTTCATTAAAAAATCCATGGGGGGGAACCCCCCTAGCCAAAAACAGGCCTTTTTAGTGGGAAAATTGGGGGAAAAAATTTTTAAATTGGGGCCCCCCACCGCCCAACCCGGGCCCTCCCTTTGGGGGACCCCGCCCCGGGAGCGGGAGGGAAACGGTGCCCGTTGGGTCCCCCGGGGAAAGGGCCAGGGGGATTTGGGGACCTGGGAGATGCCCGGGGCAGTCGGGGAAAGGCCCGGGGTAAATTAATTGATGACTCATAAACAAAATTACTTCACTTCCCACGCCCCCACCCACCACGGAGCCCAACAAGGGGAAGCTGTCTGTTGGGGAAGGACCTCACCCAACAGCCCCAGGGGTAGCGGGGAAGTATACGCTTCGGTTGCCTAGTGTGTGGTGGCAGCCGCGGGACCGATGCGGTGCCCACCAGGCAACCTCCGCTTGGCCCTAGCCAACGCATGACCAGCCGATTGATCCAGCGGGGCCACACTGGACCTCCCGTCTTACCCCAAACCCCCTACCAAAGGAGCGTGTTGCCCACCGAAGGGAACTACAACCCGCCCCGCGGTGGACTCAACTCCCAGATAGAGGGGCGCGCGGGGAATATACGGGATGCCACACACGGCAAACACGTGGGGAGCGGAGCGTGAAGTTTAAAAGAAAGAAGAAGCGTGAGACGGAAGAGAAGGGTCTCACCGGGCCTAGAATCGCCCTAAGAAAGGAGAAAAAGGGGGAGGAAGCATAAAGGCGACATCACCGGAAGGCTCCACCTCCCAGTGACGAAGGGGGAGCGCTTGGTCCACGAGGCCGACGGCCACCGAAACCAACAATGGCAGGCAGGCCGCCAGAGGAGGTGGCCCCGTCGACCACGCTTCAAGCCCCGCCACCACGACAAGGTGACTCCCCACAGCGGGGTATCTTCAAGTGATATCTACAAGTGGATTGCTTCTCTACACGTCTACAAGTGGATTGCTTCTCTACACGTCTACAAGTGGATTATTTCTCTACGCGCATCTACAAGTGGATTTATTCATCTCCGCCATCTTGGACGCAAGTGGATGTTTCGTGGAAATTCGGCAGAGCCCTTTTCTTCATAAGGTCTCTCACTCCAGGACTACATCGCCACAAAGAGTATTTCACTGCCAGCTAAGTACCTGCGTTAATGTGAGTACTATTCCTAGTTTTATAAACAGTAGGAAGTGTTAGAAGTGGCCAGTGAAAAATTTTCCTTCCTTTGTGATCCTATGTGATCTAGGAGAGACAGGGTCTGTGCGCGCTATAAGGAGTGACGTCAGAGCAATCTTGCTCTGTGATTCGTTGCTTCAAGTGACGTCACGGCGTATTGAGACGGTGAGTGGCTAGAAAATACGTCACAGGTTTCCTGGAGTTTTACTGGCTCCGGCATCTATGTTCTTCGCGGGCTTTTAAAAGCGTCGCGCCCTGAGTGGCTGAGAGGTGCGAGGAAAAGTGGAAAGAGTTGCCACATCTCGCCAAGGTGTTGAATGGTGTGAAATGTTGCCAGACTCGTAAGTGTACAGAAAAGTGTTACCAATAGTGTTGTCATATTGTTATTAATACACATTGTAACACAATACGTTACGCAAACAACAAAAACAAGGGTTATTAGATAACAGTGGTATAGTTACGAGAGTGTTCTTGTGAGTTGAAAAGTGTAAAAAGTGGTAATAATTTTTCGCTACTTATAAAGTTTTTTGGCTCAGTGAGCCCTGAAAAAAAAAAAAAAAGTTTCGTTTTCAGTGTGAGGGGTACATTTTTGTTCAATTTCTAAGTTTTGGTTCAGGTTACCCTGACACTCATAACGTAGTGTTTTCTTCACACAGGTTTTCTGTGATGTGAGGAGGGTAACTCTTCTAGTTATCTGTGGTTGTTATTGTTTCATGAAAAGTTGTAATGTTGTTCAAGTTGTTGTAAGTTGTAACTGGTGTTGTCAGTTGGTGTGGGTGAACTTCAGTGTAGTTCTTGAGGTCATTTAGGCTAATTTTAGTAGCAAATGTCTTTGCGTAGTGGGACCTTTTACTCTTTATATATGTTCCTGCTGGAACAAGTCGAACCTAGTGTTGTATCAACGCAGTCTCATAACACCATTTATACTACTAATACTCCTACTGCTCCTACAATTACATCTACTGTAGTCAATATGTCTTCCCCAACAGTGCCAACTATTAAACTTTTACACCAAGAGTCTTCCATCAGTAGATTCTCAGGGGAGGAAGAGACACGTTCAGCTCTGTCATTTATTCAGCAATGTGAGGATATCATGCAGAACAGTAATGTTGCTTCGGGAAATGAAAAAAATTCTTTTATTAGGTCTCAATTGAAGCCTGGATCTCTAGCTAGTGACATGATGTGTGCTTCAGGCCTTGATGGAAAGACGCTGAACTATGAGTATGATGTATTTCGTAGGAACTTTCTAAGGATTTTTGGCGTGGCTCAGCATAATGTCTCCTTGCAGTGGTCTTTTACGTATGCTGAAACATTGACCACACAGTTGGGTAGTGCTGGCAGGTTGAGAGGTCAGGCACGTGCTGCTAATATTGCTTCAGAAGCAATGGAAGCTTTAAATCTTGCGTCATGGTTTGAAAATGGCCAGTTGTCAGTAGAGAGATTTAAACTGATTCTAGAATTTCAGTATTATATCACCTTTTTGACTCCACAAGAGCGTCGTATCGCTTCCTCTCTTGATTTTAAGCCAGGTGATAACCTTCTAGAATTTTCTACTAAAATCACTAAGCGGCTACGTGAGATGCCTAAAAATTCATTTTCACAACCTGAGTCCGTAGCGCCGGTGTCAAGGGAGGCTCAAATTCATTCATCCCTACCTCCTCCACCACCCCTTCCACCTCCAGTGTTTCCTACTCGCGCACCCAAGCAGTGTTACTATTGTGGAAAGCAAGGTCATACTGATAATTACTGCTATCAGAAAAAGGAGACGAAATCTGCTCAGAAAAGTAGCAATATGCAGGTTGCTCAGCAAAGACAATACTTGCCTCCTAGACCTCCACCAGCTCGTTTTGCATCTCCTGCAAGACCACAACAGCCTCGTATGCAATTTCGCCCTCCGCCGAAATATTATGTAATTCACGAGCGTGGAAACCATTCAACAGAGGAATGTTGGTTGGTACTGAGGTTGAAGGCGACTCAGACGGTAGCAGTTGGTAATGGTAATGGTTATGGATATCAGCAGTCGGGGGAAGATTCGCGCCGGGTTCAAAGAAACCCAGATTAGTTTCAGATACATAGTCACAGACACAGCTGTTCATAGTCCCTTCTATTATTGCTGCTTGTCTTTCTATGATGACAATTCAGTGTTTCACTCGAGACAGTTCTATTGCTCTTGGAGTGGACACAGGTGCTTCATGTAATATTCTCAGTGAGTGTGCTTATGTAAATTTAAACAAGTTACATAATTTTCCCTTGTTACCCTCTACAGCCACTCTACAAAGTGTTCAAGGTCTCACACTAGAGTTCATGGGCACTGTGACCCTTCCTCTATGCCTTGCTCCTAATTCTAAAGTCTTAAACATACAGTTTATAGTAACACCAAGTTTTGCTTTAAAATGTGATGGTCTTTTGGGTTTATAATCACTTGCAACTCATCACATTGATGTCATTCCACAGCACCAAGCAATTTCATTAAATGGCGTTCTCTTCCCCGCAATAACAAGTCCAGCTCCATTGCTTGATAAACTAATGATTTTCCCTAACAGTGACCAGCAAGCCGCTTCTGCTAGTATAGGCCCTGACTGCTTTACTAGTGGGGTAACGAAACGTTCAGTTCCCCCTGCAGGTTTGGTGGTGTCCGCTGTTGTCATGGGAGACCAATATATTGGCTCCTCATGTTCTGTTCGACTTGCGGTGAGAGTCCAGGCTCCTTTCGTCAGTTATTTGGTGTCTATACCTGACACTATCCGTGTAAGTCGCTTAGCGCTTGAGGGAACGCTTTCAGCGGTACGCAATGATCACATAAGCGACGCAGTTGTCACAAATGTTACAGGGTCCACTATAACTCTGAAAAGTGGTGTTTTGTTATGCAGCTTTGAGAGACAAAATAGTTTGACCTTGATGGATCCTTCACACGTTCTTGCAGCAGTCTCTACGAAGACAAATGCTAGTGAGGACCGGGCAGACATAGTCCAGCAGCTAACACCTTATGTACAGGTATTGGATTTTCCTGAGGCTAAGCCTGAGCTTCTCGCTTTGCTCGCGACACACAGGCCTGCTCTTGCCTTACCTGGGGAACACTTAGGAGTAACAGACAAAATCACGCATGACATTTTGCTCACACCTGATGCACAGCCTTCGTATGTACCTTCTTATCGTATGCCTCATAGCCAAAGAGCTGTGGTACAGGGCATGATAAAGGACATGTTGGATGAAGGAATAATACAGGAGTCTTATTCTCCTTGGAACTCAACTTTGTTATTGGTGAAGAAAAGTGATGGTACTTATCGGCCTGTGCTAGACTTCAGGAAAGTTAACAATTTAACTGTACCGGATCACTATCCACTCCCTGTTTTGAGAGACCTTTTGCAGTCTATAGGGAAGGATAATACAGTTTTAACCAGTTTGGACCTCAAGTCTAGTTTCTGGCAGATTCCGTTGGAAGAGAAATCTCGGGAAATAACTGCCTTCTTAACAAATAATGCTCATTATGAATGGCTGAGATGTCCTATGGGTTTGAGGAACTCACCTCTTACATGCCAACGTCTAGTAAACAACTTGTTTCACGGCATCATAGGTGATGGTTTGTTCGTCTACATGGACGACCTCATACTTGTCTCCAAAGACTTATCCAGTCACTTTGAGAAACTTGCCCTTGTGTTTCAGAAACTTACTAAGGCTGGCCTTAAACTTAATAAACAAATGCAGTTTTCTCAAGTCGCGCATTGACTTTTTAGGCCATGCTGTCGACAAGGATGGAATCCACACGTTGGATTGCAAAATCAAAGCCGTCAAGAATTTCCCAACCCCTACCACCACTGAAAAGGTACGGTCTTTCCTTGGGTTATCGGGTTACTATAGTGCCGTTGTGAAGAACTATGCTTCGATTGCTAGTCCTCTGACACGACTTTTGAAAAAGGACGTTCCTTTCCCTTGGAATGGTCCCCAACAACAAAGTTTTGATACTTTTAAACAGGCACTTACACATGCGCCAATTCTTACATTTCCTGACTACCATATGCCTTTCACTCTTGTGACAGATGCTTCGGCACTAGGCGTGGGAGCGGTTTTAATGCAAACAGTTGAAGGGAAACGCCCTCATGTTGTTGCATATGCCAGTAGAGTGCTTAATGATGTAGAGTCACGGTACTCAGTAACTCACCTTGAAGCTCTTGCTGTGGTGTGGGCTCTTAAGCACTTTAAGGAAATTATCTATGGTTATCCCATTACAGTTCACACTGATCACACTGCAGTGCTGAATCTCTCTTTAAAGGGAAAAACCTCGGTGGCCGTGTGGCCCGGTGGTTCATCACCATTCAGGAATTTGATCCTACTATCAAATATTTACCTGGTAATAAAAATAATGTTGCAGACGCACTTTCACGCAACATTCCAGTAGTAGTGGTCTCAGACGCTTCAAGTTTCTCAAAACTAGCGAAAAATACATCCACATTCCCCTCTTCAAACTTGGGAATTTGTGAAATCCACTTATCAAATTAACAAATTTCTCTCTACAAGACTTATCGAAGGCTCAACGCTAAGATCCTGTGTGGTCAAAAGTGATTTATGCACTAGAGTCTGGAGATGAATCTTTATTGCCTAAATTGTCAGTTCCACTTTTACAGTTTTCAATAGTTGAAAAAGTTCTTTGTCGTAAGATCACTATGGACGAGAACACGGTTACTCAACTAGTTATTCCTACCAGTCTAGTGGAAACTGCTTTAAAACTCATTCACGACATGCCTCAAGCAGGACATCCAGGTCGAGACAGAACCTTGTCCGCTGCACGTCGTAAGTTTTATTGGCCTACCATGCGCATCGATGCAGAGAAACATGTAACCAATTGTCGTTCATGTGCACAAACCAAGGGTAATACGAGAACTGCTCCTATCCTTGAATATCCTTTACCTGAGTCGTCCTTTGACACCGTAGGCATCGACTTATTGCAGCTTCCTCGAAGTCATCAAGGGTCACCATATGTACTAGTATGTGTAGATCACTTCACACGTTTTGTGATTCTAGTCCCCTTGCCTAATAAGTCTGATATAACTGTTGCTCATGCTCTAGTTTCAAATTTAATTTGTCCCTATACAACTCCTAGAGTGCTGATTTCAGATAATGGCCCTGAATTTGCTAATCAAATTCTTCATAACATCTGTGAGCAGTTCAAGATTAAGCAAACTTTCATTACTGCTTATCACCCTGCGAGCAATGGGTTAGTAGAAAGGACTAATAAGAAGATTCTTGATGTCCTTCGCCATTATGCTGGCGAGTTTCATGACTCTTGGGAGGACTGGCTACCTCATGTAGCGGCTTCGATAAATGGTTCAGTAAATTCCTCTACAGGAAAGACTCCACATTTCATTTTGTATGGTGTCGACAAGCGATTACCTTATGATGTGCTTCTGCAATCTCCTGTCCCTGTCTACTCAGTGGACGATTATGCTAAAATTCAACTCAGATCCTTCAGATCATTCACAGATCAGTTCGAGGAGAACTTAAGGCTTCTCGTCAGGAGATGATGCGTAGACAGCATAGTAAGGCTTGTCCTGTTGCAATTTCCATAGGTGATTTTGTTATGAAACGTTCTCCTGAACGCCAAAATAAGTTGTGTTCTAAATTTTCAGGACCTTATTTGGTCACCAGTAAAGTTCATGGAAATAAATTCATACTTCTTGATCAAACTCATAATACTACAGAAGTAGTACATGTAGATAGGCTAAAGAAGGTCAAGCTGTCCTCTCATGCACTGACCAAGTCCACTACATAGGTTAACAGTGCCTTATGATTTCTTACATGTTAATATGCTTTTCTGTTTAATACTCTAGTATTATTAGCATTATAGTTTGTAATTACAAATATTATTAATATTCTCTTACTAGTATCTTAGTATTAAGTTTACAGTTCATAATTTTTTTATGTATTAGATGATGAGAGATGATTAGAAGAAGGTTATAATGACTGTGAGGTCACAGTTAGGTGTGGCCGAGCGATGTGCTGGTGGTAATTAGCACATATTGTGTAGATTTAGCATTAAGGACTTTATAAGGAATATGTTAAAACCTAATTGGTAACTCAAGCGTAATGGCGTCTCCCGCGAGTTGTGTCTCCCGCCAAGGCGCCAACGTCAGTGTACCGGGGCGACTCACCGATAAGAGTCGCGGTTTCTCACTAGGTTGTTAAACGCATCAAGTTACGGCGTTGTCTCCTTTCACCTTATTGCAACTGCATATAGGGAGGGCCTAGTGGGGACCGGTATACCATCAGTTTATCAGGATGCCCCACATGTGTCACCACATATTTCTGGTCGTAGCGAGCAGCACATTTTGGACGACGAACGCGTTTACTTGGTGCACCTGTCACAGTGAATATCTTTCATCTACCAAAGTATGGAACGAACTTTGTCAAGTGGCCAGGTAACTATTATCTGGCGACAAGCACGCGTTTCTCCTGTGGCGAGCGTTTAAGAAAGGCTATACGGCAGAGGCCTAGTGAAGGCAAGTGCAGTCCTTTTGAATATATCGAGAAAAGTTCTCACAGACACATTATGCAGTAACTTACCAACCTTGTGTAAGAGTAGTAGCGAGCGGGCAGATGCTGAGAGCGAGCTTACGGGCGCCTGTCGTAAGTGCAAACTGCTTCCCATCCGCCTAAGCTCAGACGAGAATGCCGCTTAGTGGCACAGCGTTAAAAGCGCGCGAAACAAGCATGGTCCTGAGCGATGCCTTAGTGAAGCTGTTGTTGGCGTCTGCCAGACATTCATCTTCTGTTTAAAGGCAATCAGCCTTTTACAGTTCTACCACGAGAACATGTGTTACGTAATAATAGTGTAACAAGGTTTATACCTCGATCGTGGAAGACTAAATGCGGGCACTAGGGTGTGAAATGTGGCGATAGCAATGTTGTGTGTTGTGTGTTGATGCTATGGATAAACTGCTTGGATGCCCAGCAAGTTCACGGAGGGTGCTCCGCCCGCACTAAATGTTGTAGTATTACACGTATTATCATGTACTGACCAGATGATATTTAGGACACTGAAAATACTCATCATCTTCAGAGACATTAGTGCATATCATGGGCTAATGCAAAATGCTCGTCAAATCCCGCAGGTAGAGATTCACCAGACCGGTCTATCTCACGTGGAATACAAGAATGGTTTTCAATGCCCGGCCTAGTGAGATTTGGGCAGTCGTGAACCACACAAAGCGAGTCCAGGCAGGCATCAGTATTTTGACTGTTTACACCATTCTTTTCTTTTACTGCCTATTATAATTCTCTGTTGCCATTAAATAATACGTTGTTAGGTGTCGCGCACTTATCTACGCTGTTGATGAGAAAAATGGGCCTGATGATGCTTGTCGTACATTTGAAGTCCCACAGTCGCCACAAAGCAATATGTGGACCACCTCCACCACCGCCGCTCTTCCCTCGCACCACTATCACATGCAATATAAGGACTCCTGCACCTAATTTTACCTTAATAATGACACGTGTGCAATCACAGGTATGAATGTCACTCTCGTTATGTTGAAAACTCGCCTGTATGGTCTGAGAAGAATAGGATGATAAGGCAGAGCGTATGCAGGTGGGATTGTGCTTAGTGAACGCAATCAGCGATCAAATCTCCTCGTTGCTCGACGCGTGCTCGTATTTTGATTCTTTCCTATGCCGAAACCGTATGCACGGGTGGGAAAAATTCTTGCCATATAAGCCTTGTTACCGCGCCGCGATGCAACGGGTCGAGAAAATGTCTTGCATATGGCCCCATGAATGTATGAAAATTACAGAAAACTATACGTATAATAAGATACTGAGAGCAAAATGAAATCGTGTATACATTTTTTTTTTCACCTTTTTTTATTCAACTCCTTCTTATTCCTGTAATTTTGCTTGCATTACATTTTCACTCACTGTCTCGGAATCAGCACACCTTAACGATTATCATGGTATATGGCACGTCCCAATGCAAAAATATATAAGTGGTCAAAACCTGCGATGAACGTCAAACTTGTGACAAAACAGATTTTCAGCGGGGCGAGCGTTGCACTTCGCCTTAGTGCAGGTGTGAGGGGGGAGGGACAAAAAATGCTGTTTCAGTGGAGAAGTGTTCAAGCCTTGTGATTGGTCGAAGCTGTCTAAACAGACGGGCAACGTGATTGGCTAGTAGGATTCTCGGACCACGCCCACGCCTTGGGCTTTGGAGGAGTAAGGCAGGGCAAAAGGGCCTGAAATATCGACTGTACATAGGCCTGAGCCGGTGCCTTAGCCGGGTCGTTACAAAAGCGCCTGAAGACGGGTAAGGCCCGTCTTTTCGCCTTACCTCTAAGGCACTTCTCAGCATCTCCCCCCTGATCACTTGTGAGTTGCGGTTTACGCCCCATCACCACACTACCTAAACCAGGCTTCACAATGTAGCGCTCAATTTCACAATATCTGGCGCACAGACAGCAGAGATGACACTACACCCGTCACACTTACTTAAGCACTGACAGTTGCAAGGCGCGGTAAAGCAAACCCTCATCTATGGGTGAATTGCCACATATGAAGAAAAAAATCTAAATAATTCACTTTTAACGGTTGAGGAGATTTTATGAGGAGAGGGAAAAAGGCGTGCAGCGTATCGCTCCGCCAACTACTTTGACTTGTACGTAGCTATACTCAAATCACATTCAAGTGTGCCTTAAATACTTGGTGTGCCTTGTGCAACAAAAACGTTTGAGAACCACTTCGCTAGTCTACTGGCCCTCTGCTTCACCAACCTGCTGAGCTTGTAGTTGTAGACAATGTACAAGCAGCGGCAATCTCCCGTCCTGACTCATCTGCTGCTACAGCTACAGAAGAAGTAACTGGTAAACTCTGGAACTCTCTTCCTGTTTCTATTTTTCCACTTTCCTATGACTTAAATCTTTTCAAAAGAAGAGTAACAAGACACCTCCCGAACTAAATTGGCCTACCCCTCTGTTTTTATTTTCTTTTCTTACTGTCTTCTTTATAGGGACTGGCAACTAAGCGGGCTTTGTGTTACCCATTTTTGTTGTGCCCCTGGCCAGTTCCTTGTGATGTAAAAAAAAGAAAAAAAAAAACTATTCCTTCGCCTCCTCTAGCCTACTAGGCTGCACTACATTGCCTTGGCCACCTTTCTTTTTTAAAAAGATTCTTATAGCCATACTGCTATCTACCACCAGATGTCAACAAGCCCAGTAACCTGTGCGCTCTGCTCTCTTTCTCTCGCTCACAAACTGCGTGACTGCGTGTGTGCTGGCCCTGCTGCACTTCTCCCGAACTCAGCGCGTTTGGTGTAGCCAAAGCTGAGTTGCCAGGTATTGAAATAGTGTCCACACTGCGTGACTGGTGGCCCGTGACGGGTGGCCGATTGGCGAGTGGCCGTTAATACGTGATAGGAACGTGAACCGGACGGGTTCAAGTCGAATGATTTCCGCACGAGACCTATCAATTCTTGTATTAACAAGAATTTAAAAAATGGTGTTGTCCCCGGTTGGGGCTATTCTTAATTTCATATAAAAAAATGCTATTTGAGATCCGGGGCTATTCATAAAACATCCGGGGCTATGGCCCCCAATGCCCAGGCCTAACTACGCCCCTGCTTGTGATATATATAAACAGATAGGCTTTGCAGGCACTAATTCGTCAAACTTTTAAGTTAAGCCATACTTTGCCAATGACAGGGATTTTTTTTTGTACATAAACCTGCTAGTCTGATTGAGAGAGGTTCCAAGAAGAGGACATATTTCGTTTGTTTACGTATATCCATGATATTTGCTCCTGCACTTGTGTCCATGAAAGCAATTAATTGTTTGTCCTTGTGCATGACAGGCACAGTGAGGACTTCGTATAAGGTTCCTATAAGTACCACGGCTAAATCATCCTCATTTGCCGTAATGTCACTTTGAAGGTACCCTGTAAATGCTTGCATAGTAAAAGGAGGTATAATAATTGGTTTAACCTTGTCTGACATGGGTAAAGGAGAAATTTGCTTTGCTACGCCAATTTCTGGTGAAGCCTGCCTTACTGTTTCATTGTGTGTAACTGTATGAGGGACACGTGTTATGTAGGGGCGTCCTGTACGGCGCCTATACCTTTCCCCGACGGCTGGAGGGGTTGCTGTTGCATGTGTTGCAACATACGGCACTCGTTAGTGCTATGTGTCCAGGAATTGTGATATATGCAGTACTGAGTCATGTATAATGATCAGTGCATCATTGAACATACACTTTTACTAGTCATGTGAAGCTGACGTAATCCACATACTGAGATTATTTCATAATATTAGTGGTATATAATGTACCAAAAAGTACATGTAAAGTAAAAGATGTATCAATGTATAAAGAACAACTTGAACAACGAATATGAGGTGTGAAAATCCCTGCTACTGAAGAGATGCAGGGTATGAATTAAAACTCATTTAGTTATTTCAGTCCGTATTTTAGTTATTTCAACAAATTTGGTGAAAGAAGTTCTTGAAACACTGCATTATGTTTCTCACTATATGAATTTTATCAAATCTTTTTTTTCAGACCCTGTGCTATGGTTGTGCCTGATTTGGAGCTAATTTGTGAGATTATGCTGGTAGCTGAAGGATTCGTCGAAGCTAAAGTCCTTGCCCGAAAATTCATCACACTCTATAGGCTTTGCCATGAGCTGCTCTCAAAGCAAAGTCATTATGATTGGGGTCTGAGGGCTATTAAAAGCCTATTGGTTGTGGCTGGGTCTCTTAAGGTAAGAATCTTACCATTATTTTATACCTACAACATTTTTTTTTAACCCCCAAAAAAAAATTCATGAAAAAAAAACAAGTAGCTTTCCTGGTCAAGATTCCATAATATTTACACCATTTTGATATAATTTTGTGAATGAAGCGGTAAGTGGATCCATGAGAGAGAGAAGAGAGAGAGAGAGAGAGAGAGAGAGAGAGAGAGAGAGAGAGAGAGAGAGAGAGAGAGAGAGAGAGAGAGAGAGAGAGAGAGAGAGAGAGAGATATGCAGATTTGTTTTCAGTTGTTATGTAAGTCAGTATCACTTCTACCATATATAATAACTTGAATTACTATTAACATTGAATTACAACTATTATCGCACAATTGTGACAAGAATTATAACTTCCATACAGGATATTTTTATGTACTTAACATCAAATCAAACAGTATATTTTTTGGAACGTCATGAACAAATAATTATATAAATATAATGTATATATATAATTATATTTATATCTTTCCGGGTTTACCGTGATAACCCAATACAGCTCATCCCTTTGTTAGCTCGATCAAGTAGGTCACAGACCATGTGTATATATTAGGCCTTTTATAAATGTCGACGTCACCTAGTAACATGTGACAGGAGATGTCGGAAGCCGGGTTTAACGACAGAACATCTGGGATCACGGCACTAACAAGACGCTTATCTCACGAACTGTGGCTGCACTCACTGGCTGGTCTAGTCTACATCTTGGTTGCATCGAAAAACGAAGTCCATATTGGACTTAGAGTTAAATGTCTACAATCTCGAAGTACAAATTTAACTTATCCCAAGAAAGTACAGACAAATAGACAGACTTATATGATATTATTGACACGGGTCTTTAATTAGAGCTAAGTAGCATTTCACTTTTTTTTTCTTATTAGGATCACTCTTGCAATTTTCAGGTGTTTCGGAAAGATACCTTCCTCAAAACTATCTGTTTATAATATGCACAAGAAACTTCATCAGAACATGACCTAACTATTACCTTAATATTGATATTATCAAGACCATGGGAGAGAGAGAGAAAGAAAGAGAGAGAGTAGAGAGAGAGAGAGAAGAGAGAGAGAGAGAGAGAGGAGAGAGAGAAGAAGAGAGACGATGAGAGAGAAGAGAGAGAGAGAGAGAGAGAAAGAGAGAGAGAGAGAGAGAGAGAGAGAGAGAGGTAAATATAATAATATTATATATATATATATATAGAGAAGAGAGAGAGAGAGAGAGAGAGAGAGAGGAGAGAGAGAGAGAGAGAGAGAGAGAGAGAGAGAGGAGAAGAAGAGAGAGAAGAGAGAGAGAGAGAGAGAGAGAGAGAGAGAGAGAGAGAGGAGAGAAGAGAGAGAGAGAGAGAGAGAGATGAATATATATATATATATAGATATATAGAGAGAGTATAGAGAAGAGAGAGAGGAGAGAGAGAGAGAGGAGAGAGAGAGAGAGAGGAGAGAGAGAGAGAGAGAGAGAGAGAGAGAGAGAGAGAGAGAGAGAAGAGAGAGAGAGAGAGAGAGAGAAAGAGAGTGAGAAAATATAATCCATACACACAAAAATTGGAGATCAAGTCGCTTTAATATTGGCAGCGTGGTGACCCAGAGAGGCCTGAGGATCAAGTGTTGATGCGTGCCTTGAGGGACTACAATATTCCCAAAATTGTGACAGACGATGTACCTGTCTTCATGGGTCTCATTGGAGACCTTTTTCCTGCTCTTGATGTCCCTCGAAAGAAAGACCTAGAGTTTGAAAAGGCTGTCAAAGAAGCAGCAGTGGACCTGAAACTCCAGCCAGAAGACAGCTTCATCCTCAAGGTAAGATGAAATACCTTTCGTAACGTGTCACAAAATGCACGGGGGATAGCTTACTATAAATCACTGAAGTTTTACTCCATGCATAGTTAGAATTACTTCTGAAAAGCCTTGACAAATTAATGAATACTGTGGAGTATTTCCCGAACTAAATTGGCTCACCCCTCTTTTTTATTTTATTCTCTTACTGTCTTATTTATAGGGACTGACAACTAAGCGGGCTTTGTGTTACCCATTTTTGTTGTGCCCTTGGCCAGTTCCTTGTGATGTAAAAAAAAAAAAAAAAAAAAAAAAAAAAAAAAAAAAAAAAAAAAAAAAAAAAAAAAAAAAAAAAAAAATTTTGGTCCTGCTTTTTTCAGATGAGAGGCTTAAATGGCTTTACTTATTATTTATTTTTACATCACAAAAGACTGGCCAAGGGTAACACAAAAAAGAGGCTACAAGAAGCTCGTTTAGTTGGCAGTCCCTATAGAAAAGACAACAAGAAAGAAAGGGGGGGTGAGCTAATTAAGTTCGGGAGGTGTCTTTTCATTCCTCTCTTGAAAAGATTTAAGTCGTAGGTAGGTGGAAAAATATAAACAGGAAGAGAGTTCCTGAGTTTACCATTGAAAGGGATGAAAGGGTAAATATACTGATTAACTCTTGCATTAGGAAGGTGGACAGAATAAGGATGAAAATGAGTAGAAAGTCTTGTGCAGCGAGGCCGCGGGAGGGGGGGAAGCATGCAGTTAGCAAGTTCAGAAGAGCTGTGAGCATGAAAATAACGTCACAAGATAGCTAGAGAAGCAACATTGCGGCGGTGATTTAAAAATTGAAGACAATCAATCAGAGGAAGGGAGTTAATGGGACGAAACACTTATCAAACTTCTCATGACTCAACCCTGTTTATGAGAGCTGTATGAGTGGATCCCCCCCAAACATGTGAGCCATACTCCGAAAATGGGCGGATAAGACTCCTGTAGACAGTAAGCAACTGAGATGAAGAAAAAATGGACGCAAAAGCCACAGGACACCTAACTTCTTAGAAGCTGTTTAACAAGAGATATGTGAGATTTCCAGTTCAGATTCTTAATAAAGGATAGTCCAATAATGTTCATTGTAGACGAGGGAGACATTTGAGTGTCATTGAAGAAGAGGGAATTGTTATGGCACTGGTTAGTTTTTATCAACAATCACTGCTCCATCCACAACAAATAATCACTGCTCTGTATATAGAGACATAAGGATGAGATCCTCCTGCATAAATTGCTCTGGGATTCAGCTGTATCAAGAGGACAATCACGTTACATGGTCTTTTTTTTCGTGGAAGACGGACGAAAGGACAATACTTGAGTTGTTATAGTTGTTGAGTTGTCTTTTCCATCACCATGGCAACCCTCACCCACGTGTGGGGCATGTTGCTAGCTCTTGACGCTATCGTGACACGTTCATGGCACTGTCATGGCACTATCGTGGTTATCGTAGCTCTATCGAGACAAAAAACTGACCGATAAATTTCCATTCGTGACTTAGTCTTACAGCTGTCATAACTCCATCGTGACCATCTTACGACCATCATGACACATACTTACAGGCAGCGTGACATTGTTGTTAGGCTATCGTGGTCTGCGTTTATCGTGGTCAAATTTCACGATAGCGTCAGTAATTAAATTGGTGGCGCTATCGTGGTTCGATTATGGAATGTGTGAAGGGAGCTTAAATGAAGTGATTTATAGAGAAAACGAGATATTTCGGAAGGAATAAAGGAGACATAAGGTGAAGAGGCAAATAAGACATGATATGAGGCTGGAAATGCGTGAATATTTGCTGTAAAGTCAACATTTATTTCGCAAAGAAGTGAACAAGTTGAATTGAATAAAAAAACATGTCACACAAAGATAGTTTTAAGCACAAATACGAGTGAAAAGTACGATTAGAGTGAAAAAATAAGAAAATGAAAAATATTAGCAGTGTACAAGTGGAAAATAGAGTAATATAAATTATGATACAGAAAAATCATATTCACTAGAGCCGTTTTAAAAGGTTTGAGAACAAATGAGAAATGGGAAAAAATTAACGAAACAGCATTCTATCAGAATCACCACGAAAAGGAATAAATGAGATGAGATGACTAGTTAGGTTGTGTGAAGTGTTTTGGACAAAATTAAACACCTACATGATGAATGGATGTCAGTATTGTAGACTCTAAAGAGTGAAAAATATATATATAGAAGAACGAGGGAGAACCTAGCTATAAACAGGCTGGTTCAAGGAGGCTAAAAGAGTTTGTATTGTGTGTTTCGTATTCGTATGTATAGTTTATCTATATTTATTAGTCTGTATTGTGGTATCTATTGATTAAAATGAAAACTATAAGAAAGAAAGAGGGAAGAACTAGCTATAAATAGGCTGGTTCAGGAAGGTAAAAAGAGGTAGTTTGTATCGATCAATTATTTGGTTTCAGGGTGTTGGTTGTAAGTTTCCAAGGAGAGGACAAACTTTTGTGTTATTTATAGACTTAAAGGATTTATATTATATGGCTAATAAATCAGGTTATGTGGCAGGTGGATCATTGGACGGAAAGACTTATACTGAGTTCAATATTTTACGAGAGAGAGAGAGAGAGAGAGAGAGAGAGAGAGAGAGAGAGAGAGAGAGAGAGAGAGAGAGAGAGAGAGAGAGAGAGAGAGAGAGAGAGAGAGAGAGAGAGAGAGAGAGAGAGAGAGAGAGAGAGAGAGAGAGAGAGAGAGAGAGAGAGAGAGAGAAGTCTTTCTTAATAAATATTAGTGTACAACCGTGATTAGAAAGATGTTAATTGTTTTAAAGGTTCAATTATAGTGAACAGATTGAGAGGCAAACATGATATGACAGAAATATAAATGTATTGCAAGTAACGATTAATAATAATCAGTGAACGGCAGAATCCCAAGTGCAGAAGGAAGGGAGAATCTGCAAAATTACGTTATTAATAAGTGAGGATAGATAGATAAGTATAGATAGATAGTGTATAGTGATATATAATTATAGAGGTTAGATAAGTATAGGTAAGTGACATAGAGGAAGGAAAGAGTAACTGACAAGAAGTAAACTGACAAAGAGCAAGCTGACAAAGAGTAAACTGTCAAAGAGTAAACTGACAAAGAGTAAACTGACAAAGAGTAAACTGTCAAAGAGTAAACTGACAAAGAGTAAACTGACAAAGAGCAAGCTGACAAAGAGTAAACTGACAAAGAGTAAACTGAAAAAGAGTAAACTGAAAAAGAGTAAACTGTCAAAGAGTAAACTAACAAAGAGTAAATTGACAGAGTAAACTGACAAAGAGTAAACTCACAGAATAAACTGACAGAGTAAACTGACAGAGTAAACTGACAAAGAGTAAACTGACAAAGAGTAAACTGACAAAGAGTAAACTGACAAAGATAAACTGACAAAGATAAACTGACATAGAGTAAACTGACAAAGAGTAAACTGACAGAGTAAACTGACAGAGGTAATCAGACAGAGAGTAATCTGACAGAGTAAACTGACAGAGTAAACTGACAAAGAGTAAACTGACAGAGTAAACTGACAGAGAGTAATCAGACAGAGAGTAATCTGACAGAGTAAACTGACAGAGAGTAAACTGACAAAGAGTAAACTGTCAAAGAGTAAACTGTCAAAGAGTAAACTGACAAAGAGTAAACTGACAAAGAGTAAACTGACAAAAAGTAAATTGACAAAAAGTAAACTGACAAAAAGTAAACTGACAGAGTAAAGTGAAAAGAGTAAACTGACAAAGAGTAAAGTGACAAAAAGTAAATTGACAAAAAGTAAACTGACAGAGTAAAGTGACAAAGAGTAAACTGACAAAAAGTAAACTGACAAAGAGTAAAATGACAAAGTAAACTGATAAAGGCTCGTTAAGATGAAGGGTGAGGAGGCAGCGAGGGAGTAGAGATCGGTGAAACACTTGTATAGGTAATCAAGGTTGTCTATCTTCTTCTTGTGACCTCTGAAGCTCAGTATCGCTTCATAGGTCCTCTTCAACTTCGTCTCCTTAGTTAACATAAATGTCAACTCTTCCCTTGGTTACTTCACCTTCTGGGATACTGTACTAAAACATATCAATAAATGCCTTTTTTAAGAACACCATATATAACAAAAATAAGATTAAAACAAAAGGAAGAGATAAAAAAGAAAAATGATGGTTAAGAAATTAAGGAATGAAAGCAAATTAGAAAACTTAACAGAAGAGAGAGAGAGAGAGAGAGAGAGAGAGAGAGAGAGAGAGAGAGAGAGAGAGAGAGAGAGAGAGAGAGAGAGAGAGAGAGAGAGAGAGAGAGAGAGAGAGAGAGAGAGAGAGAGAGAGAGAGGTGGAAGTGAAGACAGGAAAGGAAAGGAAAATGGAAATTAATATAAATAAAAGAAAATAGCGAAAGAAAAACGATAAAGAAAGGAAAAATAATGAAAATGAATGCAAGTCAAACAAAAGAAAGGATAATAATAAGAACACTTTCTCTAGACAACTCTCCACACTAATCAAATATAAGCTGCCCACTTGCACAAGATACTATTATATAGTCTAACTATCATATAGTTTTCTTCTAAGTATATTATAGAGAACGCGACAACCACACTTATCATTGCCTTCCCTTTGTGCTCTCTCTGAAAACATTTCGTGGGTCCAAATGAAAATCAATTAAAGGTGAAGATCAATATGACTAATCATTATCATCAGTATTATTATTATTATTATTATTATTATTATTATTATTATATTATTATTATTATTATATTGTTATTGTTATCCTTATTATCATCATTCTTTTTTACTATTCTTCCTCTCTTCACCTATAATAACAATAAAAATAACAACTAAATAATAAAAAAATAAAAAATAATAACCCACTTCTTCCATTCATCTTCTTCCTTTACCCATTTTTCCATGACCCACTATTTTTTATGCTCTCCTTCCCTTCTCGTCCCCCTTCTTTTCCATCCACTTATATTTCTATATATTTACTTCTTCTTCTTCCTCTGCCAGGTCGCGTGTAAACAATAGAGCGGCGCCGAAAATAGGAGTAAATATACTTCTTCTAAGGATGTTCTTGTGTTTGTCTGCATGCATGTTCTTATCCTTGTTAGAGAGTCAACATTGAGTTCCGGCGCGTGTTCGTGACGTGGCGGCGTGTGTGTGTGGAGAGAGAGAGAGAGAGAGAGAGAGAGAGAGAGAGAGAGAGAGAGAGAGAGAGAGAGAGAGAGAGAGAGAGAGAGAGAGGGGGGAGGGAAAGATGCGTAAAGAATAGGAGAGGAAAGGGAAACGGAGGTGTGAGAGGAGAGAGGAAAGAAGGGAGAACACACACACACATATATATACTAGACATAACTAAATAAATGAGTGATTAATCAATCAATCAATCAATTAATAAACACGTAAATGATTGAACAAAGACTACTGTATACTGGATTTGTTACTGGCGCTCCGCGCCAACCCGCCCATGACTAGTGGAGGCTGATCGGCAAGGTAAAATAGTGTTCCATTTATACAGTAGACTATGGTTTATCAGTATAAATGATATACTGTTATCTTCGTAAATGTTTGTTCTATAATATTATAAAAAAAAAAAACGTAAACACACTAAAGAAATGCCATTATGAGACTCTGACGAAATATGCATGAACTTAATAATCACTTAAAATCTTCGCCATTTAACATTATGCAAGACTACTTTCAACATGGAAGCATATCAATAAAAGCGAAATTTCATTACCATTCCATTGATATATTTTGTTTTCTGATAAATGAGTTAGCACTATGCACAGATTAGCGTTAACTAAATAAATAACATCAATCGGATCGGCAAGGTAAAAAAGTTTTTCATGAATACAGTAGACTATGAGTTATCAGTATAAATTATACACTTTTAGATTCGTAATAGTTTGTTCTATAATTTTATCAAATACAAACCAGTAAAACACACTAAAGAAATGCAATTATGAGACTCTGAAGAAATATGCATGAACTCTTCGCTAATTAAAATTTTGCGAGACAATTCATTTAAACTCTTCGCTATTTAAAATTTTGCGAGACAACTTTTAACATGGAGCATATCAATAGAAGCGTAATTGTATTAGCTTGCCATTGATATATTTCGTTTTCTGATAAATGAATGAGCACCATGCATAAATTAGCGTTAACTAAATAAATAACAGCATAATTCGGGTAATTTTCCTGATTGATGATGTTATTTATTTATTTAACGTTAATTTATGCATGGTGCTAATTCATTTATCAGAAATCTAAATATATCAATAGAAATCTAATAAAATTCCGCTTCTATTGACATGCTCCACGTTAAAAGTTGTCTCGCAAAATATTTCTTCAGTTTCATAATGGCATTTCTTTAGTGTGTAGGTTATTATTTTATATTTTATTATATTATAGAATAAACATTTACGAAAATAACAGTATATCATTTATACTGATAAACCATAGAAAGGGAAATGGGAGTGATGTTCGAAAATGTCAGAAATCGCGGCACTGGCCTCTACTGGAAATAGCCCAAACTGAGTAGCAAGTCCAATATACAGTAGTCTTTGGTCCAGCCTCCCCACAATTGTGACACGTCACAGGTGTGAGAGCTTGATGCCCCAAAGGTGCGATCCCCAACGGAGTAGGAAGTCGAGGGAAAAATCTCCTCGCGTTGTTGTAGGAGACCTTATGATAGGCGTTGTGGGCGGACGCCCAATCGTCCGCTAGGTGTATTGCATCCTTCAGCTGGGACGGCCTCCTTTCCTTGATGAAGATGCGAAGTTCAGATGTTAGAGAAAATATAAATTGGTCAAGAATTATAAATTGCCTCATTTCCTCATAAGTTTCAGGCACACAGGAGGACTCAACCCAAGAATCAAACATGCGTGACAACTGGGTAACGAAATGATGGTAGGTTCTGCCCTACTTTAATCTTGGCTGTCCTGAAATCTACTCGGTAACCATCTGGAGTCTTACTGAAACCAGTTAGTAGTGCCTGCATCAGTTGCTCGTACTCCTTAGTGGTAGATGATGGAAGGGACGTGTAGAGATCAGCAGCTTTCCCTGTATGGAGGCAACCCAGATGAACGACGAAGGTATCTCTGGGAAGTACCAGGATCTCGGCCACTTGCTCGAACCTTGTTAAATAGATGGCTACATCCTTGTAGGATGGTAAACATGGCCTGGAGACCGGATCAGATGGTAATTGGACGAAGGGTTTACCTTAAGTTGCAATTTCGGCCACTTTGATTTATTTTACCCGCTCAGCTTGTCTCTCTTTAGCTTCTCTCTCAGTTTTTTTTCTACTCACTGTGCAGCTTCTCTCTCTTTCTCTCTCTTTCAGTTTTTCTTACTTTTCTCTCGGCCCTTTGCTGTTCTAGAATCCAACGGCCAATCTCTGATCCTTGTAGACTGAGGGCCTCAAAACAAAATAAATATGTACAAAAATAGACAACACCTCAAGTGACACAAATCAGAAAGCTCTCATGCATAGATTGCTCCTGGTCGTCAGGCAACAATGGCGCGCAACGGCGAATTACTATCAAATAACGCCCACAGTCTCAATAAGTATTATAGTTTAATTGATAACGCATCCTGGCAAGGTCGCCAAATATGTCAGGGCCAAGGTGGTTATTAATTATTATTACCAATCTTGAGAAATGGGGGTAAGAAAAGTCAAGGAGTATGATTACCCCGAATATATTTAAACAACGAATAAAATTAATAACTAGCTAGCCGCCAAGTAACAAGGACCAAACAACAAACTGCAAACGATATATCAAAGCAGGGGTAATCTCACCCTAAGGACTCCCTATACTGCAACCTGGAGAGAGAAGAATTGCGGCAACAATCTTCAGCTCCGTAGTCACATCACTTCAGGCAGTGGGGAGTGTTGAATGCTATAGTCTATTCACTTAAAGGCGCGGTCACACGGACAATTTTTCTGGCAATATTACACCCGGCAACGCAATTGCGGCCCAAACTCGGATATAATTGCGAGTTCTAATGACAATTTATGATGTCGGATGTGTCGGTCTTTGTCGAAATTGCCGCAAGAAAAATTGCTGCAATTTTCCCAACCCAAACGCATATTATTTGACATTTATTTTTAATGCACGCTCTAATTCAATATACAGAAGCTGAAATACATAGCTACATAGTAACAAGAACCGATTACAAGACGAATTGTGAAGCCCTGTACACTCTTGTACGTGTTTTTAAGCGATTTGAAGGATACAAAACACCAAGAAAAATTTTAATGAGTTATGGCTGGTAAAGCATTTTCTTTGTTGACAGTCTATTAATAACTAAAATTTTTAGAGGATACCAACTTATTATTGATCACTTTCAACATTGACTGTTGACTGTTTTACGTCTGACGCACTTGCCATACACAAGAATCCATTTCAATCATTCACCACCCTATTTGTGAACCAGTTTCTCCCTATTTCTCCCTATTTTTCCAAAGATGCTTCTTCAGATACATCTTGAGAAGCCAAAATTGCCATTCAAATTATTGCTACCTCTGAAAATCCGTGTGACCAAAACACGACAAGGTGTTGCCTTTGCTGAATAATTGCAGCCTGAATATTGACGCAAAAATTGCTCATGTGACCGCGGCTTAATTAAGCTGGATTCCTGGGCTGGGAGCTGCTCGATGCCTACCCGAGTTTGTAAGGATGTCGCTGATTGGCTGATAGACTCGGGCTGGGTGGTGGTGGTGGTGGTACCTTGCCTCGCCGCTACCAAAACCCTTGTGTTGCCTCAGAAAAATATTCATATTTCTTTGCTTAACTCACCTCTTACACAAGATAGGCCTATTTTATTTGCATCAGTGAATCAGTCAGTGATTGGTCAACAATAACACGCTATTCGTAACTCAATAGGGTAAAAAATAAAGTCATGACTGAGTATCACAGGAGTAGGCGGATTTTCAGGTTTCAGTGCATTGAAATGTTGTACTCCTACCTGATATTACCAAGCTACCAGATGATATTTAGGTTAAACTGAGCCTACCATCGTGTTCAGGATACATTGATGCAGATCTTGAGCATAAAACAAAATCAGTAAGACTACACCAATATTAAGATAATTGAAGGAAAGTAAAACAGTGTATAAACATTTTGTCTTGCTTTTTTTGCCTCAACTCACTGTAACTCCATCAGTTTTGCTCGCATTAAATTTTGAATCGCTTTTTCAAAATCCTCACAATTTTCCGATTCTTAAGGTATGTAGCACGTACCAATAAGGAAAATATTATGTGGTCAAAGTGGTTAATAAAGTAAAACTACTGAAACTGGCGCTGTGACTGGTGAGCATTGCACGGCTTTGGCATTGCTCCCACATGAGAGATGAGTTCTGGGGAGTGCTATCAGAGGCTCACCAGTCACGGCGCCAGTTTCAGTAGTTTTACTTTATTAACCACCTTGACCACATAATATTTTCCATATTGGTACGTGCTACATACCTTAAGAATCGGAAAATTGTGAGGATTTTGAAACAGCGATTCAAAATTTAATGCGAGCAAAACTGATGGAGTTACAGCGAGTTGAAGCCAAAAAAGCAAGACAAAATGTTTATACACTGTTTTACTTTCCTTCAATTATCTTAATATTGGTGTAGTCTTACTGATTTTTTTTTATGCTCAAGATCTGCATCAATGTATCCTGAACACGATAGTAGGCTCAGTTTAACCTAAATATCATCTGGTAGCTTGGTAATATCGGGTAGGAGTACAACATTTCAATGCACTGAAACATGAAAATCCGCCTACTCCTGTGATACTCAGTCATGACTTTATTTTTTACCCTATTGAGTTACGAATAGCGTGTTATTGTTGACCAATCACTGACTGATTCACTGATGCAAACAAAATAGGCCTATCTTGTGTAAGAGGTGAGTTAAGCAAAGAAATATGAATATTTTTCTGAGGCAACGCAAGGGTTTTGGTAGCGGCGAGGCAAGGTACCACCACCACCACCACCACCCAGCCCGAGTCTATCAGCCAATCAGCGACGTCCTTACAAACTCGGGTAGGCATCGAGCAGCTCCCAAAAATCCAGCTTAAGTGAATAGACTATAGTAGTCGAGACAGTGAAGGGCCGTCTAGAAGAGAGCCCACGTCTCCAGAAGGCCTTCTTCAAGGGTTGAGAACATTAGTAGGTGAAGGAGGGGTTATCAGCGTGGAGAGCTATTGCTGTCTGCCTGTCACAGCGAAGCCCGGCTCCGGCGTCACCTTGGCTAGACTACCCTCTTCCCCCTGGACACGGGGGTGAGTGTGTTAACGTGGTAATAGCCAACGAGCACTTGAAGCACCGAAGCATACCGGCTGGCGAAAGGGAAAGTGGTAATCACCGTTACCGTAACGAGGCAGGTATAGTTCAGAGGCAGTTCCTCACAATAAGATATACAAGTAAATACCTGTAAATCCTGTATACCTGTAACAAAATTTGGGTTAATTTTTATACATTTGTTTACATTAAATTTTTTCAAAGTTATTTTATTCTTCCCTTTGGATTCTGACATTCTTTTTTGGGTCTCTTGTTTTTTTCGTCCTTTGAACATTCATCTTATTTTTCAATATGTTTCATGCAACAACTCTATTTCCTTTTGCTATTTCACACCTTTTAATTAAACCAGCCATTTTTCCAGGTCTTCTTTCTTGTTAGCCTTGGAACAAACTTGTCAATCGGCCGCTTTTTTAAACATGGACTAGGGAGAGTCTAACGTGGAGCTTCCATGTTAGACTCAAGTGGTACCAATGCCAAGAACGCGTGCTTTAGACACCAGCAGCAAGAGCTAACATGGTCTTATGTTGATCCACGACTGCGCTTGGGTTGGTAGCCCTGATGAACCAGGGAGATCATATATTGGGGGACGGAGAGCGGAAGAGTCATTTGTCTCCGCGCCCTGCTACCGAGAACAACAAAACACACCATGCCATATATGAACCGATATTCTTCATTTATTCACTTTTTTACCCACATTTTCCTTGATCTTCATAGCTCTTCCCATTATCGGGAGTCAAGATTGTCATGGTCATGTTATAGTTATTATTTAGTTGCACAACTAATGATGCCTTAATCACTAGTTGATAGTTTGATAGTTGATAGTTGATAGTTGACTAGTTTTTTAGTTGATAGTTGGAGTATGTGAGAGAGAGAGAGCATGCATGAGTGAGAGGACAGTAGGATGTGAGAATGAGGTGGATAGATGTGTGGAAATGGGAGACTTCTGCCGTGGCCTCCCCGTAGAGGGATGTAAGGAACCGCTGTTAGCGTACACTAAACTATTATGACCAAAAAGAGAATAAATGTCTCCTCTGTTTCCATTAATTAAATGCAAGTGCTGCTGTATAGTCGTATAAGTGAGTGACTATTATATTGCTGATAGTCTGGACTCGGCGGGCGAGGAGAGATAAACAAACCCAGATTTCGTAGGGCGCCAAACGCGGTCTTTAAAAAAATATTTCAGATGCTTCATAATCTGCAGTAGACGCATGTATACACTCATATTTTGCCAAACAGAATATTGACAATACCGCGAATTTGTCTTAGCATGGGCATTTGCATAGCATTCGTAAATATCATTAGACTCAAGTGTTGGACAGGGTCCTGGGTGTCTAACATTTCCAATACTATTCTCGTTAGTTTTAGACCAACTTAAGACTAATCCACCACGGAAAATGTTTAGAAAACGGAAATGCCTGTCTAAAGCCACGGTTAGTCTTAGGTTAGCTTAGGTCCACGTTTAAAAAATCGGCCGTATGACTGTATCATAGACTTCCATAAAATGATTCCATTTACTTTGCACACATTTTGCCAGTTCAAATGGTTCTTAGATACAACTAGTAAAGTATTGTCCAAATTCTGTAAAATTAGCCTTCGCAAGACTTCCTTTTCTATGTTTATCAATTTTTTGGTATCTCAATTTCTTCCACATTTGTGAATTCAAGTACTGCATAATCGCTCTTTCCAAATTATGAGAGGTATTCTATTGATTAGATTGCTGATTATGTCTGTTTCTTTGGTGAAGATTAGGTCTAGTCTGGCTGGGGTGTCTTCACCACGGAATCTTGTCTCTTTATTCACCCCCTGTGTCATTATATCATCCATGACTAAATTCAACAACACGTTACCCCATTAGTCTTCACCACCTTGAACAATATATTCCTCTCAATTCACCTCTTTATTGCTAAAGTCGCCCATCATAATAAATGTATCACTTGTCTCCACTAATTTACATATCTGTCTATTTGTATCAGTCAACATCTCCTGATATTCATCTCTGTTACAATATCAGGTTTTTGTGGGTGAATAAACCACAGCAAAGTATATCCTGCTTAATTTCCCATTATTTACAGTCTACGCGCACGTTAACAATTTCAGTGGTTCCTTTTCCTACTTTGAAACTTTCTAATAATTAATACTTTACTACTTTTTAATACGCATTTAATACTTTCAATTTTCTTCATATTGCTATTTTCTACTACATCTCCAGTTTTGTTGGTACGATCTCTGCTATACATATTGTAAGAACTCCCTTGGCCCAGTTGCTCTTCCATATAATTGTTTATATTTCTTTCTTATAAATGTAACTTTGTTTCCAATAAACACAAAACGTCTTGTTCCTTATCTCTCAGGAATAGCTTGTTTCTAACTGTGCTTAAATTTACCCATCCACATTACCATATATTATTTTCAAACTCCTTCCACTGTTTTCTAACCCGTAGGTATTACTTATTCTCCCATTCTTGGACGGTACCATTTTCTGATGCTTAAGTCAATAGCTGCATCCACTGTATTCTGAACCAGGGGTTCCTTGTCTTCAGTACATTTACAACTTGCTTCTCCACGTTCATTTTCTTTTCTTTCATCTTTTGGTCAAGAATCTCTTGTAAGTCCACTTTTTATTCTTCACGTATCTTTTTCCATCCACTTTGCTGCTGTCTGATCTTATCCAGCGGCTTTTCCTGCATCAAGGTCTTAGCCTCATTAACATTTATATAAACCTTTACATAGTCCCGTTTTTCAACCAGTTTTCTATTTTCTTCCTTGAGTTGCTTATGTTCACTTACATTTTTGCTAGTATTCACTGACAACTTTTCAATGTTTTTTTCCGTGTCTCTCTATCATACCATGTTGTTCCTTGTTTACTGCCAAAACCTCTCTTTATTGATCATTTATCTCACGGAATTCTGTCCACACGTACTTGTACCATTTAAAAGATGAAATTAAGCAATGTATCGCTGAAAAGATCAGAAGGTGAAAAAGATCTTGGAGTGAGGGTGAGCCCAGACCTCCGACCTAGGAAACAATGTATTGAGGCCAGAAATAGAGCTAATAGAGTATTAGGATTCATTACCAGAAGTGTTAAAAGTAGAAGTGCGGAAGTTATTCTAAAGCTTTATCTGGCTCTAGTCAGGCCTCACCTAGACTATGCAGTTCAGTTTTGGTCTCCATATTACAGGATGGATATAGTGTTGTTAGAAAAAGTGCAGAGAAGGATGACCAAAATGATACAAGGGATGCGTAACTTTAGTTATGAGAGGAGATTGAAGTTATTAAAATTACACTCACTCGAGAGACGCAGAGTAAGGGGCGATCTGATAGAAGTTTTTAAGTGGATAAAGGGATTTAATAAAGGAGAGGTAGGAAAAGTTCTTACGGCTTTTAACCAGGGTAGAACAAGAAGTAACGGATTCAAGCTGGAAAAGCGTAGATTTAGAAAGGAAATAGGGAAAAACTGGTTCACAAATAGGGTGGTGAATGAGTGGAATGGTCTCAGTAGACAGGTAGTTAGTGCGGAGTCATTAGGGAGCTTTAAAGGGGAGCTGGATAAGTTCATGGATGGGGATGAAAGGTGGATGTAGGTAGTGTTAGGTGACAGGAACTACCACGTGTAGGCCTCGCGGCCTCTTGTAGCTTCCTTATTTTCTTATGTTCTTATGTTCTTATGTTTTGTCAGTTTTAGACTACATAGTTTTCCTTCATGTATATTTCCACATTCCTTCCTTCAGTATGAAATCCTTCAAAAGAAGGCACAGAGGATATTGAATACACAGGGGTAAGGGATTTCCGTATTCCTCCACCCTCAGCCATTTCCCGTCAATTCCAAATGTAAATAAACACAGTCTTTCCCTGTTAAACAAATACCAAATGATTATTACGATTAATCAAGAGACTATAGCTTTTACTCACGATATTGGGACCCCGCGAGCTGTGTGTGTATTTTCCTAGTTGTATTTACCTAGTTGTGATATACGGGAAATGAGTTAAGCTCCCTTCACACATTCCATAATCGAACCACGATAGCGGCACCAATTTAATTATTGAGGCTAGCGTGAAATTTGACCACGATAAACGCAGACCACGATAGCCTCACAACAATGTCAAGCTGCCTGTAAGTATGTGTCATGACGGTCGTAAGATGGTCACGATGGAGTCATGATAGCTGTAAGACTAAGTCACGAATGGAAAACTAATGGTCATTTTGTCGTCACGATAGAGCTACGATAACCACAACAGTGCCATGACGGTGCCATGAACGTATCACGATAGCGTCAAGAGGTAGCAACATGCCCCACAAGGGGGAGGGTGTTGGTGAGGGAGAAGGGGGGGAACGGGGGGGTTGTAAAAAAGAAGGGGATGTTGGTGTTGGTGGGGAAACAGGGGGGGGGGGGGAGAAGGCGTCGTTGGTGGTGGTGGGGATGTGAGTGGCTTAAACGCTAAACGGGGGTGGGTGGTATCACCACGTGGTGATGGGGTAGGGGGTAGGGAGTCGGAGGTGGGTGGAGGTTAATGTGAAAGGGGGGAAGGCGGAAGGGGGTGCAAAAAAGGGAAGGAAGGTAGGGATGAAGGCGCGCGTAACGCTTTTTTTATCGTCACGATAGACATACGGCGATCACGATCGTGTCACGAAGCTGTAACATAGATAACGATAGCGTCACGATAGACTTATAATCGCGCTGCGTTGGGTACAACATTAGGGGAGCTTCCCGATTTTTTAGTGCATGCACTAACTTTTCGTGGCCTCGGCAGAGTGCGTTACGAGTGTCACGTTCGGTCACGATGGACCCGTAACCAGGACCATGACGGCGCTATTCATTGCATTGTTGGCGCGATCGTGGTTCGATTATGGAATGTGTGAAGGGGGCTTTACACTCGTGGGGTCCCGTCTCCTTGTCTCGTCTCAATCGTAGCTTTAAAATCGTGAATACCCTTGGCATCTATAATTTTACTATCCACGCAGGGTAGTGTTTGTGTGTGTGTGTGTGTGTGTGTGTGTGTGTGTGTGTGTTTGTGTGTTTGTGTGTGTATGCATGTGTGTGTGTGTGTGTGTGTGTGTGTGTGTGTACTGTACTGTGTTGGTAGGATATTTATGGCAATACTATGTATGGCAACTCGCCCCTTGACCTCTCGCTATAAATATGGTTAGCGCGTGACCCCGGGTCTCAGTGCAACGTTCTATATGTATGAATGTGTGTATGAATGGGTAGATGCATATATGTATAAGTATATATTAAATGTATAAAAAAAACAAAAATAATAATAATAATAATAATAATAGTATTAATGTGGTTATGTGTATTTATTTAAGGACTGTTGGGTTGGTAAATTTATAAATTTGTTCATCAAATACAAAAGTTAAAAAAGTTGACTTAAAAAAAAAAAATATATAATAATAATAAATAAATTATATATTCAATGCCTTCCAAATATAACAACATAACAAATGTGGTAGAAGTGCGTGGTAAATCACTATAATCTAATATATAGCAAGGTGGATCGCCCACCATCTATTTGCTATTATACTGTATTTCATTTTCTCTTGCTTTACATTTCTTCAACTCAATTCTTCTTTCCCCCCCCTGTCTATCCCCCCCCCCCAAACCAAACCTGGGCAGGAAGCCAGCAACAAAGGTAGTTGGGCCAGCAACGACGATCTCTCCGAACTTCGTTTCCTAACGACGAAAGCTACAAAGCCTCCCTTTTCGGTCGTTAACGTGTCGGAAGGCGCTGACTGGCTAAGGCGAGTAATGACGTCATCAAGCGCGTCATCAGCCACCAGCCAATGATAAACAGTTTTTAAAACTTCTCGACCAATCACAAGTCAGCGAGACATATTTCCGGGGAAGAATGGCATGCCAGACTGCCTCTCCCCGCCTTGTCCCCGTCATCTCAAACTAATTCTCGTTTTATTCGGAATGCTTGCGTTTTAAGGAGTTTTAATGTATCAGAAAGTAAGATGTATAAGTAAGGAGCCTGTGTTGCTAGTGTTTTGGTGGTAGAAGGTGCATGTGTGTGTGGGTTGAAATAGTGAATATTTGTGATATGGGGAGGCCCGCGGCAAGGCCTCTCCGTCACTCTGCCTCGCCATCAGTCACCTCATCATAACATCTTTAAATCACCCTTATTTAAGGTGACACACGGTGCTACATTGATTTAGATAATGACAAGTATATATAACATCTCACCATAATCACTAAGTTGTATAATAACGAGTAATAAGAAGTTTAATCCTGCCCAAACCTACAGTGGCGGAGGAGCTGGCGGCTCCATCGGCGCCGCCACTCAAAACTTTTGAGTAAAAACCCGCAGTTATCCGCCTCACCTGTGCCTTCCTGAAGAAGACAGTCAGCTCCCACGCCTGTGATAGCACCAGGGATCATAGGATTCCTCAAGGGGTTCTCGCTCCCCTACTAAATATTACCAAAGACATCTATCTCCCTTCGTGAAGTTGGTGTTGATATCCACCTCACGGGCTTCATGCTGCTGCTGCTGCTGCTGCCGAAGGCCGCGCTGCTAGACGTAGATGAGTCCCTTGCTTGTATTTCATCTCTTTACTCATATATATGAATAATATCCATCCAAATGCAATCATATGTCTACATTCACCTATAAAAAAGATATTTCATAGCATACCAAGCAATAATGAGCATGTCTGAAGACTTCCGACCTCTGCTAATACCGGTCTTGAGCAGTCGTTGGCCAGTGTGCACGTTAACGACGAAATCGACGAATTTTCCGCGCTGTGGGTTCCGTCGTTGGACTAACGACCAAAAAAAGGTCTTTAAGTGTTTTGTGGCTTCTGGCCCTGGGTCTCACTCCCTCACTTAGTCACTCTCTCCCGCGCATACCCGGAGGTCACACGTCCGCAATCCTCACCTCTTGGCCAGGCCACGTGCCTGGCCCTCATATTCCAACATCTCCTGTACAGCTACTCTGGACTACAACCAATATATCTTCTGGCTACAATCACAAGTTGAGTACTTATTGACCCATACCCACACGTATCTTAAGGGACATACGCGTTAAGACAATACACAGATCAGACACCACACCTCCGTGCCTCGCCGCTCGACCACAACCTACCCACCGCCACTCGCTCCTCTCATCTTATGTACCAGCCACACCACACTCTACTCATCTATATTCAAGTACATTGTACCACGTTCCCGGTACAGAATGGTGGGGCGGTGTTGGTCTATTTGTCTTGTGTTCCTTGTGTGGGTATATATTTTTTGGTCACCAAATGTCCCCTGATGTCCCGATGTTGATGATGATGTTCCTGATGGGTCTACCCTGATCTCCTCCTGCCCACCCATGTTTGATGTCACGTGCCGTCCGCCTGCACGCATATCCTCTCTGCCCAAGGCGCCATGTTCCTGTTTTGATGTCACGTGCGACGTCCGCACTCCCACCCATGTCTGATGTTATGTGCTATCTCTGCACGACTGCGGCCCACGCCCGCAACCACACGCCCGCTCTGATGTCGCGTGTGGTCTCTTCACGCCCGTGCCGCACGCACGTGCTCCTCTTCCACGCCCATGAGATGCACCTCCTGGCGCCCACGTGAGTCTGTTCCTGTTCTCCTGATATCGTGCGGCTTATCTCATCTATCTGCTCCACGTGAGTCGTTCAAGCGAGTGTTCTTATTTTCACGTCGCTAGAAAACTGATCTTTCATATTTTGCGTGCGTTCATATTTTTTATGTCACTCTGAAAACGTGACCTATCTCCTGTGCTTTGTGATATTCTGTGCGTGCCCTATATATTTTGACCTTATTTTGACTCATATCTGGTTATATTTTTCATCTTTGCACAGTGTTGCTATATTTTTAACTACTTCTATCTCGTGTGATTTGTGTATGTGCATATTTTGGGCAACAAACGATTTTGGGGTGATTTTCTTTATCTCTCTGTTCATTCCCGCGATTTCTGACCTGCGAGTCACTTCCCCTGCTAACCCTCGTTGGGCTGAGTGTAGGATTTCTTGGTTTGCCGCGGCCCGACCTCGCTTGGTGGACGGTGGTGTACCACATGTTCACCCCCCACATCCCTGAAAATGGTGGCAATGGCTTGACCCCTCCCGGCGCCTCGGGCGACGAAGCCTGCCGCCTCATGCCCCCCCCCCCCCCCCCCCCCCCCCGCCGCACCCTCCTGCTCCGCCCACCTCGGCTGGGTCAGGCCGACGCGACGGCTTATCGCCACCCCCCCTTCCCGTTTCCAGCCGCCCGCCTCATCTCACCGGCGCGCCTGTTCGCCCGCCCGGCTCATCCCTCCGCGCGCCCACGCCACCCATCTCTGAGCGCTCACTCGCCAGCGCGTCCACACACTCGCCTACCATGGCTGGTCTCCCGTGGCTTGCCTCACGCCCGCGGCCCAGCTTGCCGCCTGTCATCGGCGATGCTTCCAGTGGCATCGTGTCCGCCTCATCCCACCCGCACGCCCACATACGCCCACCTTGGCTGGGTCTCTCTGAGCGCCCTGCCGCCCATGCTCACGCCCATCGGCGATGCCTACAGTTGCATCGTGTCCGCCTCATCCCTCCTGCGGCCTACCATATGGCGCCGCCCACTCCTCAACTCATCTCTCCTTCGTTGGCTTGAATGCGCCTTCGGCTGGTGTCGAGATTAGATACCTGCAGAATGTCTATCTCCTCGCTTTGTTGTTTGCCTGTATGAGTTTTCAGCGTGTCCTATGACAGGAGTTAGATGTCTTTCCTCATTTTATATGTGTCTGTGTTGGCACATGGTGTGTAAGTACGTTTCATTTTGGTCATAATTTTCTACTTTGGTATACTGCTTTGAAGACTTAGATCTGGAATCTTAGTCATAATTTCCACTTTTGCTTTTCTATACTGTTCTCACGACCACTTCTCTCCTTCGTTGGCTAAACTTAGTGTTTCGGCTGGTATGGAGTATAGATAACTATTATGGCTATCTCTTGCCTTGCTGCTTCGCTTGTGTTCAGTTTCAGCGCGTCCTTTGACAAAGGAGTTAGATGTCCTCATTTTTGTAACATGTCTACGGTTTCTCACGACCAATGATGTAATTTTTGCGTACTTTTGTGATTTTTGGTTTCCATCTGTATATTTTGCCTATGTGCTCTGCTTATTTTATGTCCACGACTCTGTTGCGTGCGTGGTTAACGTATTTACTGTTCTGCATATTTCAGTCCACGTCTTGCATGTGTGCTTGAGTGGGTAACTAGGTAATATCTTGATCTGCTTATTTTGTTTGTCCACGACTCGGTTGCGTGGTTAACTCGGTAATGTATCATCTTATTTCTGTGGTTAACGTATTTCTGGTTCAACATATTTCAGTCCCCTACTCGCCTCCATGGCAGAGTGGTTAACTTAACATATATTCTACTTTGGTGTGATGCTCAGCTTATTTCAGTCCCCCCCTCGCCTCCATGGCAGAGTGGTTAACTTAACATATATTCTACTTTGGTGTGATATATCTTCCCATTTATGAGTGATATTCACGTATATTCTCCTTTGGTGTGTTTGATTTATTTCCATGTTTGTGTGATTTTCTCATATTTTCTCCTTTGGTACGGTTTGTCTCAATATTTTGTGTGATTTTTTCGTGTTATCTCCTTGGTGTAGGTCTCATTTATATTTTTTGAGTGATTCATTTTCATGTTCGTCATTTTTGGTCATAGGTTTATTTCAATCCATTTTTGGTGTTGCCATTCAGCTTCATTTTTCTCACTTACGGCTCCTTATATATCTCCAATGTTATGTTCATATTTTTATATCCCCTATAATACGTGAGGACACGTATTCTTTTCGACGAGGGGGTAATGTACTGTACTGTGTTGGTAGGATATTTATGGCAACACTATGTATGGCAAGTAGCCCCTTGACCTCTCGCTATAAATATGGTTAGCGCGTGATTTCAACGCTCACCATGAAATGATTGGGAGAAACAAAAGGAACAGGAACGGCTACCACCTTGCGGAGTTGATGACCAACGTTCCCCAAGCAGTCCTCCTCAACAACGGCGAGGCTACACACATAAATGGAGGTATACTGGACCTGGCCTTCGCCTCGCAAAACATCTGCCGAGGTGCTACATGCCAGGTCCACGAACATCTAGCCAGCGATCATTTCGCGATTGCAGTCACCCTACAATATCCCAAAATTCTGAAACCAGTCCTGCCTCCACGGTGGAACACCAAAAAAGCGGACTGGCCGCTGTTCCAAGAAACTATTCGCCACCACCTACACGTAACACCACAAGACGATGACACCATCGACACCATGGACCGACGGCTTACACATGCCTTTCACAACGCCGCCGACACAGCTATCCCCCACATCAGGCCTCCCAAACATAATTTCAAAGACAGGTGGTACTACAACGAGGACGTCAAAGAATATAACCACAGAGTAAATCAGGCCAGAAAACTAAACAGACAGCACAACACCCAAATAACCAGAGACCTCCTCAGAGCAGCAATCAGAATCGCCAGGGAAGCAACAAAAAACATCATGATTGAGAAGTGGCTGGAATGGTGCGCCTCCATGAACGGACACACCACTCTAAGTGAACTGTGGGGAAAAATCAGGATTGCATCAGGTCAGACCAAACAGGTGACTCCCCATCATCCGGACCCAGCAGGTGAAGCCGAAAATCTTATCACATCTTTTATCAACAGGAGCAGCTCACGACAACTTTCTGATACATCTCGAGACAGTTTGGCACGGCAGAAGCCAGAACAGGAGGAGGCAATCCAACGGGCTTGTGCACAACACGATCAGACCGACACTCCCTTCACACTCCACGAACTGCAGCGAACGCTAACGCCCCGCCCTGACACTGCCGCCGGAGCGGACAAAATCACGTACTCTCTAATACGCAACGCGGGGCCTCCGGCACAGAAAGAACTTCTCCGACTAATAAACAGGTCGTATGACATAGGCCAACTCCCGCAAACCTGGAAGGAAGCGACAATCCACCCCATTCCCAAACCGCAAGACCCGGGCAAGACGCGCCCCATCTCACTGCTCAGCTGCCTTGGGAAGACAGCGGAAAAGATGATCCTAAACAGGCTGCAATGGTCTCTCCCGCAGTCACACCATAATATTTACGCATATACCAAAGGCAGGGGGACGAGAGACTGTCTGGTAGACATGATCTCCCGGAGATCTCAAACAGGAAAGCTATTGTCACCTTTGTAGACCTTGAGAAACCCTTTGAGTTAGCCAACCCTACAGCTATCCTTGCGACGCTTGCGGGGAAGGGAGTCAAAGGAAAACTGCTCCCCTGGACCATGGACTTCATCACCGAAAGAAAAGGACGAGTACGGTTCCAAGGACATTATTCCGACTACAAGACCTTCGAAAATAGCACCCCACAGGGCAGCATTCTCAGCCCATATCTCTTCAACACACTCATTGAGATCTTAGTTTGACTCCCGCTCGGGGATGGCTGCACAATTCTCGGCTATGCCGACGACTTGGCAGTCATAACCACAGGCCCCCACTACCTCCGCAAAGCCCAGAACACTTTGTCAACCTTGGACTCAAAGTGCCAGGAACTTGGCCTAAAACTCAACTTTGCCAAAACACGAGCCATCCACTTCGGCTCCAACAAGCCATCCCCCCCGCTATCAGTCGACGGAACAGACATTGAGTGGGCGACCTGTCATCCTTACCTCGGCTTTTGGATGGACAAAGGGCTCAGTTTCAAGCCTCACGTAGCAGCCATTAAGGAGAAGACGCGAACTCGCCTTCGCGTCATGAGATGTCTCACCAGACTGGAGGGAGGCGCAAATTTCAAGGTACTTAGGACCTTCTACGTGCAGGCTATTCGGTCACTAATTGACTACAGTGCCCCCATGCTCACCACTGCCAGTCCCACCCAGATTCAGATCCTGGAGAGGATCCAGAACCAAGCCCTCCGCACTATCCTGGGTGCTCCAAGATGGACAAAAATATGTACCATGCACACGGAGGCCCACTTACCAACGATCAGTGACCGGATAAACACACTGAACACGGCACTCCTGCACAAAGTCGTAACACCACCGACCAAAACGTCTCTACTGCAAAGACTTCAACAGGCTCTTCAACAGGATGAGGATTTGTTCACCAAAAAGACCTGGGCTAAAGCCTCCGCACAAGGCATAACATCCCTTAATGCCCAAGATCTCTTCCAGCAACACCGTCCAGACAGACAACATCCTGCCTACATAGAGCCGCCACCCTGGAATGAAATGCCGTGGAATATCTCGATCACACAGCTCTCTTCCAAGAAAGCCAGCCTGAGTCACCCCGAGCTCCGCCGGCAAGCACAAAGAGCAGAGAACGCGGCGCCTCAGCAAGGAGTGGAGATATATTACACAGATGGGTCGGTAGACCCTACCACCGGGAGAGCTGCAGCAGCCTTCGTGCACCCAACCTCTATCGGCCACTTCCGTCTACCAGATGGCTCCTCGACCTTACAGGCAGAGCTCGTCGGCATTCTAAAAGCCCTGGAAGATGCAGCACCCAAAACAGACAGCATTGTCATCCACACAGACTCACTCAGCGCCCTCAATACACTAGAACAACAACACCCGACAGACAACATCACCATAACAACTAACATACTCACCATTGCAACACACATACAGGAACAACACAGAAACATTACACTAAACTGGATACCCAGCCACACGGGCATCCCAGGGAACGAGAAGGCAGACCAGACGGCCAAAAACGCCCTTAAACTTCCCTCACTGACGGCACCGATCCCACGCAGCTCGGCACAGATCAAAAGCCGTCTCCGAGCAAAAGCCACCTCCAACACGCATCTCGCGCTCAGCCTCTCAGCAAACGGTGGTTCACCCAGTGCCTCTTGGTACGCAGAGGCAACAAAAAACGTACCCCTACTTTCAGACACTCTAAACAGGTCCCTAAGAGGGCACCTACACAGACTCGGGCTGGGTTACAAGTGTCTGGCAGAAATGTATGACGACCTCCTACCGCACCAATGTCCTCACTGCCGGACTGAGTCTGTAACACCTCTCCAACATTACGTTGAGGACTGCCCGAAGACCACACCCTTTCTATGTAAGGATGGGGCGGTCACGACGGCACAAATAATACAACAAACACCGTCTGAAGCACTACAAAACATGATTAGAGCCGCACCGCCACCAAGGTAATGCTAACACTTACAACAACTCCTAATCTTAAATTATATATATATATATATATATATATATATATATATTATATATATATATATATATATATATATATATATATATATATATATATATATATATATATATATATATATATATATATATATAATATATATATATTGTGTATATATATATATATATATGTATATATATATGTATATATATGTATGTATAATTAATATATAATATATATATATATATATATATATATATATATATATATATATATATATATATATATATATATATATAAAAAAATAAAAAAAAAAAAAAAAAAACCTACAATTACGGCACTGAAGACAGACAGCAACAATCATCGGAGGGGTGCATCTGACACTACACTATATGTGGTGTTACGTCCCCAGCCACACTTCACCACACTGCAGCTCCTTGCTGCAAAAACATGCACAGTAAATATTGTGCAATACCTATCTATGTGCCTTACTTCTCTCTTAAGAGAAGTTCTCCCGGGCCGGCTGGTTGGTAACTAGATTTGCACTCCCCACACCTCACTCTCACAACCAGACCTCACTCTCACAACCACCAGGCAAATATTGACACTTCTCTATTTAACATATTATATATTTACACAATCATATATATACATAAACAAATAATAAATCTATCATAGCCCTTTTGATGTCTCAAACATCAATTCACATCATCACACACCATCAGGCTTACACGCCAGTCAACACGTACACAAACCACACCAGCTACACGCCTCCACACAACCAGCTGTTGCTCACACCATCAGCTTACACGCCAGTCAACACGTACACAAACCACACACCAGGCTACACGCCTCCACACAACCAGCTGTTGCTCACACCATCAGCTTACACGCCAAGTCAATCATACACCAAGTCAATCACCAACTCAAGCACACACCCAACACACAATATACTTCCCTTGTACCACACTCAGTACAACACGTGGCCTATCCACGGAGCTTCCACCGCCAGCTCCTAACACACCAGCTGTCCACCCGAAAAGAGAACTTCGCTCCACCCGCTCTCCCTCTCATCAACACGCTCGCTTAATTTACGGGACCACAAACATATGACTCCACAGAAAATGTTTTTAGGGGTGACTAAGGGTAACAGTGGGTAAGTCAGACTCCCCTCTGTTATGAGTTCGCTAGACTGTCTGCACACTGAACCAGTACCAGAATTCACCTGTGGGCCGCCTAGAGCAGTAAAGGCCCACATCACCAATAAAGAATTGGTGACAAATCTTTCAAACCTGACCCTCACATAGTCACTCTCCCGCGCATACCCGGAGGTCACACGTCCGCACTCCTCACCTCTTGGCCAGGCCACGTGCCTGGCCCCTATATTCCAACATCTCCTGTACAGCTACTCTGGACTACAACCAATATATCTTCTGGCTATAATCACAAGTTGAGTACTTATTGACCCATACCCACACGCATCTTAAGGGACACACGCGTTAAGACAATACACAGATCAGACCCCACACCTCCGTGCCTCGCCGCTCGCCACAAACTACCAACGCCCGTTACCTCCATCTCATGTTCCTGCCACACCACATTACTCATCTATATTATATTCAAGAGAACCCCATCAACGGTTCATATATTGTGTGTGTGTGTGTGTGTGTGTGTGTGTGTGTGTGTGTGTGTGTGTGTGTGTGTGGTGCAGTTAGATTGTGCATATATTTGTAACATAAAACAAATGTATCCAACCATTTTCATCTTCATCTCTCAACAGGTGATACAGCTGAAGGAACTACTTGAAGTGCGACACAGCGTGTTCATTATTGGACAAGCAGGCACTGGAAAAACTCAAGTTTGGCGAACACTTTTCAGAACATTGCACAATATGAAGAAGAAGCCCTTGTGCTTTGATCTGAATCCTAAAGCAGTAACCACAGATGAGTTATTTGGTTTCATCAACCCATCCACTAGAGAATGGAAAGATGGTGAGTTATGGAATGGATGATAATGTAATAGGAGACACTACACTAAACCTTGGGATTAGCTCTCCAAACGTCATATTGTTTGACAAATATTAGGGATACACCGAAAATCACGATTGCATGCTGTGTATAGGTTCTCTAATAAAAGGCCAGCACACCAATATTATGATTCTAATTCTGAATATTAATGCGCAGGGCACCAGAGTTGGTGCATAAGTCGCAAATTTGAGTTGGCTGACGGTAGGGGAAGGGGAGCCAAGTGTGTCGGGGAGGGAAGTGAATCAAATATGTATGCATGTACTGGGGTGTTGTGGTAATAAATGCGTGTGCATTTGTTTTGTGAATGTGTGTATTGTAGCGCTATTTATAATATACTAGCCGCAAAGCCGCCCTCCGGGCGGACTTTTTGGCTAGCTCCTGCGGAGGGCTATTGGCGGCCCACCACCTGTGTTTGGTGGGCCTTCGGCCCACCAAACACACTCTCCAGATAGCCCCTTCTAACTTTCCTGAAATCATGGATGTAGAAATGTCTATTAACGCCAACCCATTCACTCACCCCCAACCCATTCACTCACCCATTACCCATCACCCCCCACCCATTCACTCACCCATTACCCATCACCTCCCACCCATTCACTCACCCATTACCCATCACCACACACCCATTACCCATCACCCACCACCTATTCCCTCACCCATTCACTCACCCATCACCCCACACCCATTACCCGTCACCCGACCCATTCACTCACCCATTACCCATCACCCTACATCAAGGTTTCCTCAATTCTCGCAACCCACATTTTATTTTCACAATTCTCGCTAATAGGCCGCTAAAAAAAAGAAAAAAAAGTGATCGGATCATATCATAAGTGGGATAAAACCTTCCCTTGGTCGAGCTGGTTCCAAAACTGTGCCATATGATGGGATTCCGCCACAGGGGGCGGCACCCATCGCGGACAGACAGACAGACACACACACACTTTCACTTATATTATTATAGACTGATATATATGTTATGAGATTATATGTTCAGAGACCTAATTATCTGTGAAGCTTGAAGCAGGATATGACCTTGATTTCATAATTTTCTGAATGTATAAAACACTGAAATAATACAGCACTACATGTCACAGTAAATGTAATTGGTCCCATGACTGCATTCTTAAAAGACTCGTATGGCAGTACTTTTCACACAACAGGTGTCGGGCAAATATACATTAACTGGTGGTAACCCACTTCACCACCCACAGTCGCCTTTCAAGGTCACAAAAGAGAGAGAGAGAGAGAGAGAGAGAGAGAGAGAGAGAGAGAGAGAGAGAGAGAGAGAGAGAGAGAGAGAGAGAGAGAGAGAGAGAGAGAGAGAGAGAGATGTCGTAGGGTGGGTGAGCTGGCATCACCATGGTAACGGTCATGGGGCCCAGCCCCATATTCCCGTTCTCTATGGGAGTATGTGGTTTCCGAGTGAAGACACTTGGCTGTAGCTCCAAAACTAACCATAGGATTTTCTCGAAAATACCCTCATTGTGATTCCCACACAAAATTATCATTTAGAATTCAGGTAAACCGAACCAACCATATCCGTAACCTAACGTAACCTAACCTGACGTGTTCAAGAGTAAACGCCACATACTCTTCCATAAAACGGGAATATGCGGCCATGCAGCCCTGCCAAACCTTCACATTGTGAAGTTTGGCAGAGCGGTCAGGCCTCGGGCCCGGCAGAATATCATGAATATCAGAATATCTATAATTATATACGTATTGTGGGAATTTATGTCACATACATATATAAAATGAGGTTCTTACCTAATCAATCAAACCCATGGCTATCATCCCGACACATTATCCCAGCTAATCAACTAACTAGGATACTTATCGGTGGATAGTGGGTTGAAATGCGGATCGGGGTTTGATTAATACTGCATGTCCGGTGATCCGATGTGGTCGCCGCGTGATCAGACCGTCCGTGATTGACAAGAGGCGGAGGGCTGGAGACTTAGTGTTTCGATACGGGCGTCAGAAGGTCTTCATAACCAGGTTATCCATGACGCACGGCTATTATCAGTGTGTTGTATTTTAACACGGTCCTATTGGTTTACACTTATATGTAAAATTAACTATGTACAAAATCTTCATATTAATCAGAGAAAAGATGTTAGTCCCATGAGGGCTGGAATGATACTCGTACTTGTAGACAAGCAAGCACGTATATTAGATGTTACTCCCGGGGATGGCTGGAGTGTACTGATTCTCCGAGAGTGGGCGGTGAGCCACTGCTACCAATAACACGTGTCACCTTTTGGGTAGGCGGCAGGTGTACTACCTGAATTGGTGCAAATTCAAATGACGGCGACCAATAGCCTGTTGCTGGTCAAGGTGCTAATTATAAGGTGCAAATGCTTACTATTGCTGGGAATGATCAATTATTCTATCCCAGTATTTATCATTTACTTAAATTACCTTAATTATACCCATTACCATTTAAATTATATATACACATCCCTATACGCACTCCTATGACGAGCGGAAAATACCTCACTCACAAGGGGGGGGGGGGAACAAAACCACCACTCTACCAATTATGCGAGGGTGGTTGATGGATAATTTCCACACTGGGGGCCGGCGAAAACGGAAGGTTCGCTTCATGTGACATCACCCCAGGCCACATAGCGCCGGAACATTTCAATAGTGGTTTCGGCACTGTGGTCTTTGACTATTTTAAAATTAACAGCTCTAATAGAGGTACCAGTGAATATGCTGACATATACTTGATCGGGGGGAGAGTTATCTCCTGATGTTATAGTATCCCCAGTATAGTCATCACCATTGACCTCAAATGGTTTTAGGAGCTCATTATCAGCGGGAAGTTCAGGGGGACCTACATAGGAGACTAGTCTACACTCAGATCTATTAAATTTAATGAGAGATTTGAGGTAATATTTGACTGCCTGTCTACCATGATTTATCCAAAATTGACACCTGACATCGGCTAATATTGTAGCCATTCCGCCATGTAATGAGTTCCTATGATATTCTTCCACCAACAATTTAGTAAGATGATGGCGTTTGGGAACTAGTATGGGATGGCAGGTGGTATTTGGAAGATCAGCTTGAAAATTTCGACCTCGACACCTAATTATGCCCTCATGGTCAAGGTACAGACCTAATAATTTGTTCAATTTGTTCCTATGGGGGCTGGCTGAGGCCAAGAGCTGATATTCCTCAAGAAATACCTGCTTTTGTATTGTTCTGACCCAAAACTTCAAAGGATCAGAGCTATCCCTTTTAATCGATTTGAAGACTAGATTAGTAGTCTTAATTAGTTTGCTCAGTAAGGAAAACCTTTCTATGTCTATCACATGATCTGGGATCAATTCAGGTTCCCTTATTATATCTACAGATATGTCTGGCTGAGTGGAAACCTTAATAGGCATATTATTACACTCTTTCAGCCAGGTAGGGCCTTTAAACCATACTCCTGTGTTCAATTTGAAGTTATTATCTCCTTGCGACACATTATTATTAGGATTTCCATTAGTGGCAATATATTCATTATGAACTGGAATACCACTTTCCTCTAAAACCTCACTTATTGGTGTGGGCAAGAAAGTGGTTCCAATTTTGGTAATTAGTAGGGGTTGTGCATGGCTAGGAATACTCTCCTGTTGTTCGGCTGTATGGGTATGTGGGATGGGTCCCATTATTACCTTACCACCAGCACTGGTGAACATTGAGACGTTATGTATTTTGATGACCTTCCTTAGGTAACGCCCAAAATAATCGGCTCCTACTATTAATTGGAAAGGACCATCAACGTCTTTGAAGGTATTACTAACTAGTTTAACACCATTATCCCTCAGCATTTCAGCTGTGTCCTTTAGTCCATTAACAGTTAAACTGATACCAATATTATTTACTACTACAGCAGCTACCCTACATTTATATCTTCCTAATTGGACTAGGGGTTGAACTATGTCAAAAGTTTCAGCCTCATTATTGGCAAGAAAACCTGATATGGCTAAGTTCACTTTATTAATTATGGGTAATTGTAATAATTCAACTATCTCCCTGCTTATGAAGGATCTTTGTGCACCACTGTCAAACATCGTCTTTACATTGACTGAATGACCATTATGGCTCACATTCAACTCGGCAGTTGGAACAGCTGCTGAACTACTCTTATTAGTGACTGCCATTTTAACTACTGTAGGGTCTGAGTTATTATCACTGTTAGGACAAAGAGCGATGTTATGAACAGATTGTTTACATTTCCTACAAGTTCTTAAGCTTATAGGGCATGCATTTGAAGCATGTTTACCACGGAGACAGGTTAGGCAATTCGAGTGAACTGGAACTCGAAATGCCAGGGGTCGCTGGCAGTTTTAACTCACTTTTTTGATAATAAGTTGGTCTACTGTAAAAAAAAATATGGGCTTATTCCACTGCACTTAAAACACAAAAGTATAATATTAAGAACGATTTTCTTCTATATGTATATTGTATAGAAGCCTGATTCTGTAAAACATTGTATATAACCAAATAACCAAGCAGGTTATAGTTGAGGAGGCGAGGTAAATGCTACTCTATGATATTATATAGTCAATAACGAATGTTTAGAAGCTATCTATACCTAGGCAGTCATATTTTCCTGTTATTATTGTGTATCAATCAGATAGAAAGCCTGGAAGTGCAATGAGTCGACGCGTGAAGTCGTAATGTTTTTATTCAATCTTCCCGCCACAATCTCCCCGCCACCACTCCCCGCCGCGGCGTGTCGCCTCCACAATTATAACCTACATTGTCGCAGCAACAAGCCGATTTCGGCATTCTTTATTCTTCGTTTTTCCAAGGCATTGCTTATTGTATTTTGACAAGCGTTTGCCAGACGCAGCAGTACTGTCTTAGAAAACAGTGTGAACATCGCCCAAATTTTACATGCCACAATATACATGTAAAAAATATATTAAGCTTTGCTACTCGAGGCGAGAAATTTGCATTAAATTGCTATTATAGAACGTTCCATCGTAATGCATGTCATCCATATAATTAGTAGAACAACAGAAGAACTATATTTTTTGGTATTCAGATGCGGTGCATCAATGTTTATCGCGAAATTAATTTATGAAAAATATTAGTCGCGGAGCCAAAACACAGTAGACCAACCTTTGAGTTAAAACTGCCAGCGACCACTGGCATTTCTCGAGTTTCAGATCATTGGAATTACCAAGGCGCATTAACCTTTCAACTCTCGTGTAACAATCTGAATAGATATTACATGTGGAGGGCGTATGTTCCCCCTCACATAAGACACAATTTATTATTCGTACTTCACTAGAAGTCGCCCTGGATATAGGGTTTGTATCTATTATTTGAGGTCTAAGTGGTTTACTGGTAGGTTGAGAAGTTTGAATCGTAATTACAGGCTGTTTGATTTGCGTAACAGGCGCAGGATAACTACCCACTAACGAGGGATTTTTAAACTCTGAGGGTGGCTGATATAGCTGATTACCCTCAGGCGTAATAATCGTGATCTCCCTGTGGGGGGGTTCTTGCTTAATACCTTGCAAACTTTGGGTTAAAAAAGCTTTAGCTGTAGATGGAATATGAGCACACTCCAGTAATCCCTCATATTCAATTACTTTATCGAGATATCTTTGACATTCGTGTTTATGATTGATAACACATATCTGAATAATTTCTTTATCCCCAGCTTGTCTTAATTGAACTTCATATAGGCAGTAAGCCTCCTCATATTTTTCCCATTGCTCATTTAGCAATGGTTGACCTGTCTTTAAATTAATATAATCAATAGGAATTGCCTTAATTGCGTCCTCACATTTGTTATAAATTCGTGTGAGCATTGCTAACTTAGCTGATAATAAATGCTTAGCTAATTTCGCCATGATCTAGTTAATAATTAAGTCAAATAAAATATTGAATGCAAGACTACGTTACTATAAATCATTATTAGTTGATAAGTAATTATATTTCCTAAGTGGTGGTAGGGCCTACTCGGCCTAACAAGACGCGGAGCAAGGCGTATATAATTGCAACCACCACCTAACTACTACAACTAACTAGTACGTAACCTCTGGTGTTATCTACTACCTGGCATATGGTAGTTACCCTGCTGAGTCATTTTGACGCCGCGAAATACCCCGCCTCCAGCCCCATAACCAGCGATTGTGGTAGGCTCATAATTATACGCCTCACAATGACCACCCTGAATCACATGAACATCAATATTCCTCACTCGGGGCACCAATGTGGGAATTTATGTCACATACATATATAAAATGAGGTTCTTACCTAATCAATCAAACCCATGGCTATCATCCCGACACATTATCCCAGCTAATCAACTAACTAGGATACTTATCGGTGGATAGTGGTTTGAAATGCGGATCAGGGTTTGATTAATACTGCATGTCCGGTGATCCGATGTGGTTGCCGCGTGATCAGACCGCCCGTGATTGACAAGAGGGAGGGCGGAGGGTCGAGACTTAGGCCGTACGAGAGTTCATGACGGTCATAGCAGTTTAGTGTTTAAACGCGAACGGCAGCCTTCGGTTACCATAAACGTATAAAATAACCTGAATTTGGAACGAAGTAGCAACGACGAACAGTAGTCCAGAGTGAAGACAACGGCTATCCGTGTCTTCGCGCAACCTTCGATGATTTATGTACTAGTCCTAATCTGGAGGATTAAGAGATATGGTAAAAATTTCTGCCAATTAGTTTAAGCTATAGTTAAGTATTAGGTATTACAAGCGGCAATAAGTGATTTAGCAAATAAATAAAGGGTTCAGGATAGAGTGGTGGGTAGTGGCTTGAGCAGTCGCCATCATGAAGTGCTGCGAGAACCCCAGACGGTTCTCTTACGCTATATTTCACATGAGCGCTTAGAGAAACTTACGTATACACGCCTTACTGTTCATTAATTCATAAATATAATTTCACCAACTTCATGAGGCGATCGCAAACGTTCTGTGATGTTCTGATGAGTATAAGCAATTTCGCAGTTATACATATTTAGTCGTACGTGGCTAGCAGTTGAGACAGCACTGTTGCAACTATATATGTCGCACGCTCAGATATCTCAATAACCTCCGAATGTCGACTCTCGGTAGAAATGAGGAGGTTGTGCCCGGTCGTCTACCTCGCTGTTCGTCCCTCTACGCCTCCAACTCTCGGTGGGCTTTAGTGGTCAGAACAAACGGGCGTCAGAAGTTCTCATACAGGGTTATCGCCTTGCAGTATTATCCAAGTTGTTGTTTTTACAGTCTATTGGTTACACATATTCTCAATATGTACAAAATTCTCATATAATCAGAGAAAAAATGTTAGTCCCATGAGGGCTGGAATGATACTAATTGTATATTAGATGTTACTCCCTCGGATGTCTAGAGTGTACTGATTCTCCGAGAGTGGGCGGTGAGCCACCGCTACCAATTACACGTGTCACCTTTTGGGTAGGCGGCAGGTGTACCACCTGAATTGGTGCAAATTCAAATGACGGCGACCAATAGCCTGTCGCTGGTCAAGGTGCTAATTATAAGGTGCAAATGCTTAATATTACTGGGAATGTTCAATTATTCTATCCCAGTATTTATCATTTACTTAAATTACCTTAATTATACCCATTACCATTTAAATTATATATACACATCCCTATACGTACTCCTATGACGAGCGGAAAATACCTCACTCACAAGGGGGGGGGGAACAAAACCACCACTCTACCAATTATGCGAGGGTGGTTGATGGATAATTTCCACACGCATATTTGCCAGGCAAACCTAAACCCTAATGTTACGTAACTATAAACTCAACACCTACATTCAATTTATCGTAATTCATTATAATCTTTTTGAATGTACGAATATACGTACTGAGGTGCTACATGCGACACTCGGGTAATGTCTACATACAACACTTCTTAAGCCTGGTTGACACTGGGCTTTTGTTGGCAAACAAACGGCTGAGAAGAGGTCTGGGACTGAGGCTGGGAGTCATATCGGCCTTTGCTTAAAAAAAAATCCCAAACCGCTCGCTCGGTCTTTTATCTGCCGAGCGGACGAGAATTTCGCGCGCCAAATTCAAACAAACGCAGAAGCCAGCACCACCCACTTCCCCACTCACCCCAATTATTGGTATAATTTCGGTATTGGGCACTAAAAACTAACAAATTTAACTTACATCATCATGCAGATCTTTTCATCCTTAACTTGAATCCCAATTTCCCAAATTTCCATGCCAATAGCGATACATATAATACCGAAAATTTTCCGTTTTAGCTACAGCCAGAAACGGTTGTTAGTTTAAATCAGATTATGTTAGGTTAGACGTGGGGTTTGATTTAGTAGATGATATCAGGGAAAAAATGAAACTATCAATACTACTTCATAATAAAGTGCGTGAAAACGTATCTTTCGCGCGCCACAAGAAGAAGAAGAAGATTTGTTTCCCGGAACGAATTGCGTGTGTGAACGTAATTTCCGCACTAGCCCGCTAGAGGCCGACTTCCCGGCGCTTCAAAGTGCCGACAAAAGCCCAGTGTGAACCAGACTTTAATGTGGACTCTGACGGACACTATAGTAATACCAATTATTTATGAAGAGCGTTTGGACGTTGAATTCCTGTCCGGCGCGCTGCCACGTCAGTCACAACACAAAATCTATGTTTCGTATATCAGTTATTTACCACTTCTGAATGAAGTTCAAACACTTTGTATAAATTTAATTATCTAATAAGACTATGTAGTGTAGCCTATCTAATAAGGCTATGTATTTAAACACCGAGAGGTCGAGGGCACGCAGGGTCCTCATCAGGTCAGCTCAGAGAGATAACTTCCTCGCAGGAGGAAAAAGAAACATGTACTTAACAAAATAAACATGTACTTAAGGTTCAAGGCTGGACAGATGAGCAAAGAACAGTATAACGTGATGGCGAGGACAGTGAAGAGATTAACAAGAGTAGCAAAGAAGAATTATGAGATTAAGGTCGTTGGACAGGCAAAGAACGACCCTAAGGGGTTCTTTCAGGTATATAAAACGAAGACTAGGCAGAGCTGGGCAGTATTTAAATACATTTGTATTTGAATACGTACTTAAATACATTTGAGTATTTAGAACTGTATTTATAAATACATTGGTTTTCACGTATTCAAATACAGTATTTAAATACTTTCATTAGTATGTAAATACATTGTATTTAAATACTCATAACATAAAAATGTAAATACTTTTTTATCAGTTAAGTTGGCCCTAAACTCGCCCAAATATCTGGCAACACTGATGTTATAGTGAACTAGCGTTTCCACTTTCGAGGAAATTTCTTTATTTTAAGGATATTTAGGCCTGAGAAGGAATATTCCAAGGAAGCGCAAAATCTTATGAAAATCTAAGGAAATCCAGTTTTTTTCGAGTATTTCTAGAGATATGTAGATTAAGTTAAATAGCTAGGTTTTTTTTTTTTTTTGTTTTTGTTCTAAAAAGGGAAATATACGAAAGGAAAGTATCCTTTATCATTTATCAGGCATATTATATTGTTAATCATAAATTACGAATACATGATAAAATTTGTGTGCATTTAAAATGTATTTACAAATGTATTTAAATACAATTTATGTATTTAGTATTTAGTATTCAAATACAATTGATGTAGTTGCTATTTAGTATTTAAATACATTCGTTAAATGTATTTAGTATTTGGTATTTAGATAAATTTTTCCCATGTATTTAGTATTTTGTATTTAAATACATTCAATGTATTTAGTGCCCAGCTCTGAGACTAGGGAATTAGTGGGGTCTTTAAGAATAGGGCAGGGTGAGATCGTAGCTATGGATGATGATATGTGTAAAAATTTAAATGATTATTTCTTAAGTGTTTTTACTCAGGAGGATACACATACGATACCTGATAAGTGGGGTTCCACAGTCTGTTTTGGGTCCATTACTATTTTTTATTTACATCAACGACTTGGATAGTGGGATTAGCAGAGATATCAGCAAGTTTGCTGATGATACTAAGATAGGTAGGATTATTGGATCACAGTCTGATGTAAACATATTGCAAGGAGACGTAGATAAACTTAATGAGTGGGTAGTCAGATGGCAGATGAAATTTAATATTGATAAGTGCAGCGTTATGAATGTTGGTAGAAAAATACCTGATAATAGATAGATACACCATACACAATGTATCGCTGAAAATATCAGAAGGTGAGAAAGATCTGGGAGAGAGGGTGAGCTCAGACCTCCGACCTAGGAAACAATGTATTGAGGCTAGAAATATAGCTAATATGGTGTTAGGATTAATTACCAGAAGTGTTATAAGTAGAAGTGCTGAGGTTATTCTAAAGCTTTATTTGGGTCTAGTCAGACCTCACCTAGACTATGCGGTTCAGTTTTGGTCTCCATATTACAGGATGGAATATAGCTTTGTTAGAATCAATGCAGAGAAGGATGACCAAAAGTATTCAAGGGACGCGTAACTTTAGTTGTCAGAAGAGATTGGAGCTATTAAATGTACACTCACTCGAGAGACGCAGAGTAAGGGGCGATCTGATAGAAGTTTTTAGGTGGATAAAGGGATTTAATAATAGGAAAAACGGAATAATGCATGTAATTCGACATTTTCGAAAATCACTCATTTTCCTGCCTATGGTTTATCAATATAAATTATATACTGTTATCTTTGTAAATGTTTGTCCTATAATATTATCAAATGAAATGCATATTTCTTCAGAGTCTCATAATGGCATTTATTTAGTGTATTTTACTGTTTCTTATTTGATAATATTATAGAATAAACATTTACGAAGTTAACAGTATATCATTTATATTGATAAACCATAGGAAGGGAAATGAGAGTGATGTTCGAAAATGTCGAATTACATGTATTATTCCGTTTTTCCTAAAAACTAAAATCAGTATACGTATACAGTGGAGATTAAATTGGAATGAAAATGAAGGAGAATTATATTGTAAAATATTTTTGAAAAAATATGTAAAATTTACTAAAATTGTACAAAAGTTTGAGAAACTAAGGTGTAGCCAAAGACTACTGTATACTGGACTTGCTACTCAGTTTGGGCTATTTCCAGTGGAGGCCAATGCCGCGATTCCTGACATTTTCGAACATCACTCTCATTTCCCTTCCTATGGTTTATCAGTATAAATGATATACTGTTATCTTCGTAAATGTTTATTCTATAATATTATCAAATAAAAAACAGTAAAATACACTAAATAAATGCGATTATGAGACTCTGAAGAAATATGCATTTTATTTGATAATATTATAGAACAAACATTTACGAAGATAACAGTATATCATTTCTACTGATAAACCATAGGAAGGGAAATGGGAGTGATGAAGTCCAGTAGAGAGAGCGGTGATGATTCGGCCACTTTTTTCAAAAATATTTATAGAAAAAAAAGTTTAGGAAGCAGTGTAATTTTGTTTATCTCAAAATGCTCCCTCATCATTTGGCTCTTTAGCCTGGTGATATCAGACCCATAGCTGTTTTCGATTTTTACCAGTGAATGACGAAACACAAGTTTCTAAATCGTCCGAACCATCCTTACCCGTGGTGATGGTCCGGTCAGATGGGTGGGATGGTACGGACTCATGTATTACTCGGCAAAATCTGAAGATAATGTGAGCTGGATTGGCTAATAAACAAAAATTTTTATTCATAATTATTTATTTCCAAACTACCCTCATTCGGTTTATATCCTTCTCTCTGTACCTTCATCTTAAGTTTCCTTTCAAACCGTTCTATTGCAGCTACTGTAGACGGACATTGTTCTTCTCCTAAATCTATCAATAGTGGTGTTCCCCAGGGTTCTGTCCTATCACCCACTCTCTTTCTATTATTCATTAATGATCTTCTAAGTCTAACTCAAAGCCCTATCCACTCTTACGCTGATGATTCTACCCTGCATTTTTCAACGTCGTTTATTAGACGTCCAACTCAACAGGAACTAAGTGATTCACGGAGAGATGCCACCGAGCGCCTAACTTCTGATCTTTCTATAATTTCTGATTGGGGCAAAGCAAACCTTGTTTTGTTCAATGCCTCAAAAACCCAATTTCTTCACCTATCTACTCGACAAAACCTACCAGATAACTATCCCCTCTTCTTCAATGACACTCAACTGTCTCCTTCTTCTACAATGAACATTCTAGGACTATCCTTTACTAAAAATCTGAACTGGAAATCTCACATCTCATCTCTTGCTAAAACAGCTTCTAAGAAGTTAAGTGTGCTGTGGCGTCTACGTCCTTTTTTTTCTCCCTCCCAATTGCTTGCTCTCTACAGGGGCCTTATCCGCCCATGTTTGGAGTATGTCTCACATGTTTGGGGAGGATCCACTCATACAGCTCTCCTAAACAGGGTTGAGTCAAAAGCTTTTTGTCTCATCAACTCCTCTCCTCTGACTGACTCTCTTCAATCTTTAAATCACCGCCGGAATGTTGCTTCTCTTGCTCTCTTCTACCGTTATTTGCATGCTCACTGCTCTTCTGAACTTGCTAACTGCATGCCTCCCCCACTCCCGCGGCCTCGCTGCACAAGACTTTCTACTCATTCTCATCCCTATTTTGTCCATCTTCCTAATGCAAGAGTTAATCAGTATCTTTACTCTTTCATCCCTTTCACTGGTAAACTCTGGAACTCTCTTCCTGTTTCTATTTTTCCACCTTCCTATGACTTAAATCTTTTCAAAAGAAGAGTAACAAGACACCTCCCGAACTAAATTGGCCTACCCCTCTGTTTGTATTTTATTCTCTTACTGTCTTCTTTATAGGTACTGGCAACTAAGCGGGCTTTGTGTTAACCAGTTTTGTTGTGCCCTTGGCCAGTTCCTTGTGATGTGTAAAAAAAAAAAAAAAAAAAAAAAAAAAAAAAAAAAAAAGTAGATGAGTGAGGAGGTGGAGGGTAGCGCGCCTGCTTATATATGTACCCCGATTGATGATTTTATTTATTAAGTTAACGCAAATGTATGCATGGTGCTAATTTATTTATCAGAAAACTAAATATATCAATGGAAGGCTAATACGATTCCGCTTCTATTGATATGTTCCATGTTATAAGCTGTCTCACAAATATTTAATGGCGACGAGTTTAGATAAATTTTAGTTCATGCATACTTATTCAGTCTCATAATGGCATTTACTCAGTGTGTTTTACGGTGATTTATGTGATAATCTTATAGAACAAACATTTCAGAAGATAACAGTATATCATTTATACATGTATAACATGATATACTGTGCGGTCATGCCTTGAGAGTTTCCGCAGGTCTAGGGTGAACGGAGAGGCCTCGGAAGTAGGATGGCGCCCAGTAGCGTTTAACATAGGACCAATGGGTGGCGTTACCCTCTTAATAGAGAGACCCCAGGCTACACTAGTCTTAATAGAGACCCTAGGCTACACTACTATGATCTATCAATGTTAGTTGCAATAGTCCTGCAGCTATGCTCACATATTGTTGTTTCTGGGATAGAGGGAACAATTGTGGAATTGATTGCAACTTTAATTCCATTTCGGGGTGGTTGGCGCTTGGCCCCTTGTCGCAGGCAGCCACTCATATAAGGATATAGCAATACATTTGATAGAGTTTTATATATAACATAGCTTTTATCTTTATTTTGTAGATGTCATGAAAGATATTGTAGCAATTCACATACGTATATATTCTTATAATGTAAATTT
>JACEEZ010001253.1:582500-640000 GCA_016584305.1 Chionoecetes opilio | reverse complement strand
ATTGCAGTTCATTTATGGGCATTAGGTTCAGAGTGTATGTATTTAGTAATTTTAGTATGTATATTTAGAAGTACATGTAATTCAACTGAAAAGGGAAAAAAAAAGTATTAAAGAAAAAAAAACTATTAACACAGATCCTAACCCTGGCCAGTAATGAGCGGATTTCACTCTCACCATACATGCGCCTTCTGTTTGAAATCAGCCACCTGCGTACAGCTACACCTGCTACAGTCTCCCGTGCTGGTATTATTTACCTAAACCAAGGGGATCTTGGATGGAATCCGTAAGTAATGCAACAAGTATATTATTGAATGCATCTTTCCCAATTTGTCTACCTTCCTGCATGTGTGTATGCCTATACCTGTGTGACTGTATGCATATCTGTCTTACTGCTTCTCTCTCTCTCTCTCTCTCTCTCTCTCTCTCTCTCTCTCTCTCTCTCTCTCTCTCTCTCTCTCTCTCTCTCTCTCTCTCTCTCTCTCTCTCTCTCTCTCTCTCTCTCTCTCTCTCTCTTTTTTCTTTTCTTTTTTTATTTAAACAACTTACATCATGGTTGACATGGGGCTACAAATTGATAAGGAGGTTGATGAAGGCATTAAGTGGCAGAAGCTAAAGAAGTCCTCTGTCCCCGGGACATCTACCGAAAGCTATGCCTTGTAAGATAATAACTAAGTAGTAAGTACACAGTGTTACAGGCTGAGGGATACTATCCGTCACAGGCACTTGTCAGCCGCACTATTGATACGTACACTGTATGTTACTGTGTCTACTAAGTGTCAATGTGTGTCACTATTTTGTGTGTCACTTGTCACTGTGTTTTCACTAAGACACGACACTGTATCACGCCTTACGGTCACTAAGGCGGATGTAAGCGGCCCCATCTGTGGGCCGCCACCTTCACCTGCTGGGTGTTCATGGCCACGACATTCACCTCAACCGTGAAGGCATTCCACAGTGTCGCCGTGGCCCAAGTAAAGGCTCGCTGTCCCATCACGGTGTGGGTCTTCGGGGCCTCGAGGAGATCACCTGACACTACCGTCCTCGTAGCGCGCACAGACCACCTCCACGGGGCCACGGGACCAAGTCCTGTAAGGTGGGAAGAGTGTTGCACCTGGGCCTTGTGCAACACTGTGAGGGCACCGACTCTCCTCCAGTGCCCCAGACTATCAAGCTGGGAGCGGGGATCATCCCGCCACTGCTCCTGCTGTAGTCGTTGTTGTTGTTGTCTCTCTCTCTCTCTCCTTTTCCCCTCTCTCTCCCTCTCTCTCTCTCTCTCTCTCTCTCTCTCTCTCTCTCTCTCTCTCTCTCTCTTATTATCACCAGGAGTGAAAAGTAAAAGAGAGAGATACGCACACGCACACACACACACACAAACACACACACATAAGAGATACACACACACGCACACACACACACACACACACACACACACACACACCACACACACCCCACCACACACACACACACACACACACACAAAACACACACACACAAAAAACACACAAAACACACACACACACACACACACATACACGCACACGCACACACAGAAGCTCTACTGAAATGGATACAAAATGACTTGAAGGACATGGGATTGAGAACAGTCATAGAACATCAGCACTCTGGTGGTGCCGGGTAGATTATGCAGTGGTTACAAGTGGTGCAGAGTATTAAGTGGAGTTCCTCAATGGTCAGTGCTGGCTGGCATCAGTGATTTTCAGGGTCCATATAAATGATATGGTGGAAGAATTATATTATATATATATATAAATATATAATATATATATATATATATAATAATTAATAATATATATATATGTAAAAAAAAAAATTGCGGATGATGACAAATTGCAAGAAAAAGGAAAAATGAGGATATATTGTAGTCAGCTACAAACGTACATTGAAAAGATATCAGTCTGGAGTCAGAGATGGAATATAGAGTTTAACCCGTAAACTGCGGATACCTGTGTGACAATATCTCTGTGTACGCGGGACTTTTGCCAGAATTCTTATAGTCGCTAAACAAACTTGAATGTGTATCAATGTATTCGCCATATATTTGTGCAACCGCTAAAAATATTTTTTATTGCTAAAGTCTTGTGGTTATTATATGATTGTACTTGCAAGATGAAGAGCGTTGAGGTTTATGGAATCCATGGTACAGCTCGTTCACAGAAAACAGGCCGCAAGGGTCTTCCTCTCTAATCTCTCTGCCCGCGATAGGGAGAGACCTGTCAGCACCTTCACCTTCCATGCTGGTTACTGGGTCACTGAGCCTATGTGTGACCCCTGGGTCATTCTCAGGTAATGTAGCGTTGCCCGATTTCACCGGCCGAAAAATTAGCCCACCTTTTTTAATTTGGCGGCCACCCAATTGGGCATACTCGCATTTTCTTAGTGAGTGACCAAATGGGCATAGCTGCGCTTTATGGGTTAATGAAAGGAAGTGTAAATTAATGGAATTCGGTAGGAGACGCAACAGTGCATTACCGAATGGATAATCCAAACATTTTAAAAACTAAAAAAGAAAAAGACCTAGGAGTAACGGTCAATAGCAACCTTAAGGGTCAGTCCCGCTTACCCGGACTGGGCCACGGACTACCCCGGACCGTCCGTCCGGGGTCATCTTGGGTGTTCCGTGGCTCGTCCTTGAATGTCCGGGATGTTCCGGGACTTGTCCGTAGCTCATCCGTGGAATTCGGCCAAAATCCGGGACGCTCCGGGGTTGTCCGGGCTCGGTCACGGAAGTTTTAAAATGTTTAAAACATCCGGGGTGATCCGGGGAGTAAAGCAATCCGGGACTATAATCGCCTCGTCCGGGTGTAAACCTTGGCTTGTCCTGGGAACTCCGTGAGTCGTCCGTGGGTCATCCGGTAACGTCCGGGGCATTCCGGGGCTCGTGCTGCTGCTGCTGTTGGAGGTCTTCGGTGGCTTTCTTGTAGTGCATCACCATTTTAAAGCTGTCAGTGTAGAAGTCGTCCATGACTGCGGGGTGGTACGACTCCGACATCCTCCCGATCCAGGACCCTTACATGGTCTGGGCTGATAGCTGTGATGGCTGCAGCACTATTGTGATTTTCCCCTGCAGTTCTCGATTCTTGTTTTGTTGCTGCTGGATGGTGGCCAATTGATTGATTGATTGATTATAGTTTTAAGGCGCCGCAACTGCGGGGTTATTGACGCCTGCTTACATAAGATACATGAAACGTAAAACTAAAAAACAAAATTTAAGATAGAATAAAAATATTTAAAATAACGAAATACATAAAAGAACAAGAGTACATTAAAAACAATAATAAGTTAATATTAAAAACATCATAGCTTGTTGAGAAGGCCAGCCTTCTCAATAAAGGTATGGATTTCGTGTCCCGGAGAGAAACACCTCTCTCCCAATGCCAGGGAGAGACGATAAGCACCGTCCGACCCGCGACACCGGGACAAAAATTGCACACGTAGGTCCCCAAGACTGGGACACTCGACCAGCAAGTGCCGCACAGTTAAGGGGACCCAAAAAATCATCAAGTAAAAGGGGGGTGGCCCCCCCCCCATGAGGACCCATGAAATTATAAGAGTGTGACCCAAAACGCAATCGTGCCAAGGGAGTCTCCCATCTCCGGGAGGGGACCGCAGTTAGCTCCCGTCCTCGATACTTTGGCGGATGGTGCGCAGTTTATTTTTCCCTATAGTAATCCAACGTTCCTGCCAACTGTTGTGAACTGATCTATGGATTGCCGAGCGCAAGTCCGTAGCCAGCACTGCAAAATGTGATAGAGCTGGTATTCTAGCTGCAGCTTTTGCCAAGGCAGCAGCTTCCTCATTACCGGCAAACATACATGTGCCGGTACCCAACAAAAGCTGACCGTCCGGCCTCGCCTCTTGAGCAGATAAAGCATTCCAGGATGGCATTGACCAGCGGATGGGGAGAGTTAAAAATTTCATAGTGATTGAAAGAGCACTACAAGAATCACAAAAAAAATTTTAAAAGAGACATCCGAAAGGGTAAAAATAATCATGAGAGCATATAAAATAGCACTTTATTTCAGCCGTAAAAAAAAAGATGAAACACTTGGAAGGCTGACGCCTTTGTTAAACGATGGAATACGACACCGTTATTCAACTCCTTCGTCAGATTTGGAACCATTAGTAAAGACAGGGACCGAACTTGATGCTGGAAAAGGGCTAAAACTGGGAAACGCTCAGCCTGAGGATTTTGAAAAAAAGTTTTCCAAAATTTAAAAAATTTGGGGGCAATTTGTTTCAGAGGGGGGGGGAAAGGGGGTTTCCATTTTTTTTTTTTTAAAATTTTTTTTTTTGGTTATTTGGGGAAGGGTAAATTTTTTATTTTTTGGGGAAGGGGAAAAAAAAAAAGTATTAAAAAAAAAAAAAATTTAAACATCCTCCCCCTGGCCAAAATGAGCGATTTCACTCTCCCATACATGCCCCTTCTTTTAAACACCCCTGCGTCCGCTACACCTGACAGTCTCCCGTGCTGGTATTTTTTCCCAAACCAGGGATTTTGGAGGGAACCAAAGTAATGCAACAGTATTTATTGAATGCATTTTTCCCCCAATTTGTCTCCCTTCCTCTTGTGTATCCATACCTTGTGACTTATGCATATGTCTTACTGCTTCTCTCTCTCTCTTCTCCCTCTTCTCCCCCTCCTCCTTTCTCTCTATCTCTCTCCCCTTCTCTCCCCCTCTCCCCTCTCTCTCTCGTCTCTCCTTCTCTCTTTCTCTCTCCTTTTCCCCTTCCCCTTTTTTTTTTTCTTTTTTTTTTAAAAAACTTACATCTGTTTGACAGGGGGCTACAAATTGAAAAAGGGGGTTGTAAAGGCATTAAGGGGCAAACAAAAGGGCCTCTGCCCCCGGGACATCCCCAAAAGCTTGCTTGTAGAAAATAACATAGAAGTACCAGTGTTCAGGCTGAGGGCCCTATCCGTCACAGCACTTGTCCCGCCTATTTACGTCCTTAGTTCTGTTCTACTAAGTGTAAATGTGTGTCATTGTGTGTGTCACTGTGTCACTGTGTTCACTAATGACCGACACTGTACCACGCCTCGGTCAAAAAGGCGTTTAAGGGGCCCCATCTGTGGCCGCCCCCTTTCCCTGCTGGTGTTCAGGGCCCCGCATTCCCCACCTGAGGCTTTCCCACTGTCGCCGTGGCCCAAAGTAAGGCTCCTTTCCCATCAGGTGTTGGTCTTGGGGGCCTCGAGGAAAACCCTGCCTACCGTCCTGGGCGCGCACAGACCACCTCCGGGGGGCCACGGACCAAGCCCCTGTAAGGTGGAAGTTTGCACCTGGGCCTTGTGCAACCTGTGGGGCACCGACTCTCCCCCAGTCCCCAGACAAAAAGCTGGGAGCGGGATCCCCGCCCTGCTCCTCTGTGTCGTTGTTGTTGTTGTCTCTCTCTCTCTCTCTCTCTCCTCTTCTCTCCCCTCTCTCTCTCTCTCTCTCTCTCCTCCTTTTCCCTCTCTCTCTCTCCCCATCCCCTCTCTCTCCTCTCTCCTCTCCTCTCTTCCTCTTATTATCACCGGGAGTAAAAAGTAAAAGGAGATACGCACACGCACAACACACACACAAACACCACACAAAGAGATACACACCCGCACACACACACACAAACCCCCACAACCACAACAAAACACACCACCCCACACACCACACACACACACACACACACAACACACAAAACCACACCCCAACCCCCCACACATAACCCAAAAACCCACACACAAAGCTCTACTAAAGGGATAAAAATACTTGAAGACGGGGATTAGAACGTCATAAAACATCAGCACTCTTGTCCCGGGGTAGATTTGCGGTGGTTAAATGGTGCAGATTTTAAAGGGGAGTTCCTAAATGGTCAGTGTGGCGGGGCTCAGTGTTTTTTCGGGGTCCATATAAAGATATGGTGGAAATTATTTATATATATTTATATATATATATATTATATATTTGTAAAAAAAAAATTGGGGATTAAAAATTGCAAGAAAAAAAAAAATGGATTATTTTGCGCTCAAACTACTTTGAAAAAAATTCAGTCTGGAGTCAAGAGGGAATATAGAGTTTAACCCAACGCTGTACCTTTGACATATTCTGTTACGGGGGCTTTTCCCAAATTTTTATAGCCCTAAACAAACTTAAATTGATAAATTATTGCCATATATTTGTGAAACCGCTAAAAAATATTTTTTTTTGCTAATGTCTTTGTTTTATATATTGTACTTGCAAGATGAAGGGGGTTTGAGGTTTTTTGGAATCCATGGTACGCTCTTTTCCAAAAAAACGGCCGCAAGGGTCTTCCCTCTAATCTCTCTGCCGCGATAGGGAGAGACCTGTCACCCCTTTACCTTCCATGCTGGTTACTGGGTCACTGAGCCTATGGGTGACCCCTTGGTCATTCTCAGAAATGTAGCGTTGCCCGATTTCACCGGCCAAAAAATTAGCCCACCTTTTTAATTTGGGCGGCCACCCTTTTGGGCATACTCGCATTTTCTTAGGATGACCAAAGGGGCATAGCTCCCTTTTATGGTTAATAAAGGGAAGTGAAAATTAAGGGAAAATTGGGTAGAGACCAACGTGCTTTACCAAATGGAAAATCCAAACTTTTAAAAACTAAAAAAGAAAAAGACCTGGGAGAAAACGGTAAATACAATTTAAGGGGTCGCCCCCGCTTACCCGGAGGGGGCCACGGAAACCCCCCGGACCGTCCGTCCGGGGTCTCTGGGTGTTCCGGGCTCGTCCTTAAATGTCCGGGTTCCGGGACTTGTCCGTAGCTCATCCGGGGAAATTGGGGCCAAAACCCGGGGACGTTTGGGGGTTGCCCGGGGCTCGTCCGGAAGTTTTAAAATTTTAAAAAACTCCGGGGTGACCCGGGGGAGTAAAGAAATCCGGGACTAAAATCCCCTCTCTGGGTGTAAACCTTGGTTTGCCGGGGAACTCCGTGGTCGTCCTGGGCCCCGGTACGTCGGGCATTCCGGGGCTCGTGCTGCTGCTGCTGTTGGGGTCTTGGGTGGCTTTTTTGGGTATTGCTCACCATTTTAAAGCTGTCAGTGTAGAATCGTCCTGACTGCGGGGGGTACGATCCAAATCCTCCCGACCGGGCCTTACAGGGTCTGGGGCTATCTGGTGGCTCAGCACTTTGTGATTTTCCCTGCAGTTCTCTTCTTGTTTTGTTGCTGCGGGGTGGTGGCCAATTGATTGATTGATTGATTATGTTTTAAGGCGCCGCAAACTGGGGGGTTATTGCGCCTGCTTACATAAATACTAACGAAAAACTAAAAAACAATTTAAGATAGAATAAAAATATTTAAAAAAAAATACATAAAAAAAACAAGAGTACAAAAAAAACAAAATAATTAATATTAAAAATCATAGCTTTTTGGAAGGCCCCCTTTTCTCAAAAAAGGTTGGATTTCGTGTCCCGGGAAAAACACCTCTCTCCCAATGCCAGGGAGAACGAAAACCACCGCCCCGACCCCGAAAAACCGGGGAAAAAAAATTGCCACTAGGTCCCCAACGGGGACCCCTCGCCAGCAATCCCGGGCACAGTTAAAGGGGACCAAAAAAATCATCACAGAAAGGAGGGTGGCCCCCCTCCATGAGGACCCATGATATTAGAGTGTGACCAATACCAATCGTGCCAAGGCAGTCTCCCATCTCCGGGAGAGCCCGCAGTAGTCCTTCCTCGATATTTTGGCGAGGGTGCCGTTTTTTTTTGCCCTTAGTAATCCAACGTTCTCCCAAACTGTTGTAAACTGATCTAGGGTTTCCGAGCGCGCCCGTAGCCAGCCCTGCAAAATGTGATAGAGCTGGTTTCTACTGCAGTTTTTTCCAAGGCAGCAGCTTCCCATTCCCGGGAAACACCTCTGTCCGGGTCCCCAAACAAAAGCTGACCGTCCCCCTCGCCTTGACAAAAACCCATTCGGAGGGATTGCCCAGCGGGGGGGGAGAGTTAAATTAAAAGTGATTGAAGAGCCTACAAAAATCAAAAAAAATTTAAAAAGAGACACCAAAAGGGTAAAATAATCTGAGACATAAAAAATAGCACTTATTTTCAGCCGTAAAACAGATAAAAAATTTGGGAAAGCTGACCCCTTTTGTTAAACGATGGGAATACACCCGTATTAAACTCCTTCTCAATTTGGCCCCCATTTAAGACAGGGCCGAACTCTGATGTGTGCAAAAGTGGTCTAAAAACGGGGACGCTACCTGAGGAGGAAAAAGACACTTTTGAAGGGGAAAAGCTTTTGCAAAAGGGACACTTCTGGGAGAAGCCATGGACCCTGTTGGGCTTATGCGGGCAGATCCGTAAAGCAGGGAGGATAGCTCCCCATAATAGCTGTAAATGGGAAACCAAAGGGGGTTTGGTAAGCTTTTTCCCCCATGGTAATTTGCGATCCTGAATCACAAACACAGCCGGAAACTATTGAGTCGGGAGGCGTTGGGGGCGATACCAACATCTAACCAGAGGGACGGGCGTTGAAGTCTAATGGAAGGACACCAATCCACCATAATTTGTGAGGGGAATCCTGAACCCCCGGGTTCCCAGAGGGACACCAGCTGAGTACCAAATCCCACCAAATCAGTGGTGTGGCAGGGGAATTACACTTCACATCCATATTCAAGCTTCAAAGGAAAAGTAGCGGTGAAGATGGGGAGTGTAGCGCGATCCCCCCGCTGGTGTGCAGAGGGACCCGGGTCCGGGGAAAAGTCGTCTTGAAGTACGAAGGGGGGTACCCATCAGTCTATTGTCAAAATGATCCTAAAAACCGGGTTCTTCCCTACAGGGTATTCTCTTATCTAAGATCAGGTCTGGGTGGGGGATGAACCCCGGGGGTTCTGCAAAAATAAAACCCTACGTCTCGTTGGAAAAAACCTAACCCACGTTTCGTTTCCATTCACAAATTTTTATCAAAAATTAAGTTTTCTCTCTGCAACCGACATCCTGGAAGCACAAAAGATTGAAAAATATCCACGTATAATGTACTAAAAACCCCCTCTGGCAGTACATCAAAAATCCCTTGACCCCACAGCAAACAAGCTTCACTAAAGACGCTCCCTTTGGGGGGTTTCCCCCTGGAAGCGGGTTTTTCAAAAGACAGTTGTTCCCAAAACCGACCTAAAAACCCGGGTTTGGGCTAAAAAACTCTGGAGGAACACAGGAAAACGCCTCTTAGCCCGAACTCATACAGTACAAATCCCTTTCCCCAAGCCGTGTCGTACCTTTTCAAGTCGAAAAAGATGGTCACAGGGTTTGTCGAGAGGCAAAGCCCCGCATATGGTGACTCTAAGGAAAAAACATTTCCGTAGTAGAGTGTGTTTTACGGAATCCCCCGAAAGGGGAGAAAAAGTTTTCCCGTTAAAAAAACATAAAATCGACTATTTACCATTTTTTCGAAAAACTTAAAAAACACATAGTTGGGTATGGGCCGGAAATTCGTCGGTAGGAGGGCCCTTTCCCCGGGCTTGGGGATCGGGGATCACCACCCCCACCCCCCCAACTACTTGGGGAAGGTTCCTTCAACCCCGATCCTATTAAATGCTCACAAAATCTAGACCCATCTCTTAGATGACAGAGCATCGCATATGGTACTCATTTTGGCCGGGGGAATGTGTCAGCGCAAACCCTTTCATGGTTTGACTAGCTCACGGGTGTAAAAAAACATTGTAAGATTCCCCCCTCTGGATAAAAAATTTGCCTCTCGTTCTTGTCGCAGTCTGCCCCTAGCACTTGAAGCGCGGGGTCTGTCGCCCCACTGACCCAAAAATGGGGAAAAAATTCCCTCCTACAGTAAAGGGGAAATCTGCTAGGGGTCTCCTTAATTGAAGAACTGGGGGGAGGTGGGATAAAATTCCCCCCTTTATTTTTTCCCCACTCTTTCCAAAAATTTGGGCACCGGGGGGAAAAGCACAGACGTACTTATATAACCCCCCAAAAGGATGCGACCTCTTTCAAACCCTCGGTATCTAGCTCTTGACCTTGAAAAGTTTTTTAGGTCTACTGAAGTTGGCCGCGAGATGTATTGCGGGTCACACGGCGGAGGGACCCTCGCTCCGACATCCTGAGTCCACCACGGAAAAGGTCGGGGGGAGAAAAATCCAGTGTGCGGGGGGGTGCTCACGAGGCTGCAAAATGGATTCGAGCACAAAATAATCTACGGCTCTCTATTATTGGAAAAATCATCTAATTATTTCAAAAACCAGCCTTTTGAAAACCCTCCCGTCTGCACGAGAGACGCCCATTTTGGGAGACTCGGGAAGGGGGCAGGCCTCTTTAATGTATGGGATAAAGGTCACTTCCCCGAAGAGAATCGGCCCCCTCCCCCGATAGTCCGGGGCGACCTGTGGGCTGCAGATGATAGGGCAATGCAGTCAATGTTCCCCCTCTGCGAAAGGGAAAAATGTTGGTTCCCCGTTTTTAATTTAAGTTGTTGCTATCTATAAAATTACGAGGAATCACCCCGACGATTTTTTGGTGGAATCTCCCCACTGAAATGCCCCCATTCTGTCTCCAAGGGAAAAAAAAAGGACGGGGAGCTGCGGATAATCCCCAAGATCTTGGAAGGTTTTCGTCATTTGGAGTAGATAATTTTAGCAACGTGAGGTCTTTGCAATGGATACGACCTGCTAGCCCGCAAGGGGGATTGCAGCGGGGGTGACAGTTAAGGGCTTCCCCCATGGTAAAGGCCACAACCACCACTAAGCCCCACCTGCTGGAGGTGGGATGTGGGGCAGGGATAAAAAACCCGGGAGTAAGAACCTTCCCTCCCCATCATTGTTTCTTATAAACAGATATTTCTGGGTCCAATCTTGGAGAAAGGGTATTCATCCCATTTGCACTAATCCCGAATATTCCATTGGGGATTTAAGTTTTTTTCGTGCGTAAAATTGCGTAAACCTTTCGGCTTGTAGACCTGCGCTATTTGAAACCCACTCTTTTTTCTGTGTTGTAGAAAAAGGTAAACACTTTTCCTTTCATTTTCCCGATGTCGGTTGGCTTTGGTATTCCCGGTGAAATCGGGTCTCATACGAGACCCCCGGGAGTAAGATACCATTTCCCCCAAAAAGGCCCTTTACTGCAAAGATTTCCACTTCTAGGTTTTTTGATCCCCCTACGAGGGGCTTGAAGATTGGGTTATCCATGGGTATCAAAAGCTTGTGTGTCCCGGTTGTATGCACCTTGCCATCACGTGAGTAGGCTTTCCCACCGCTTTTGGGGGGGTAACAGGGGGAGTGATATTAGGAGTCACGGGGGCCCCACCCTAAATTTGGTGTATCTTTACGCACGTCCATCACCTTCTCTCAGCAAATTTAGATTTTGGGCCGGGGACGCCCACTGACTCAAAGGACTCATTTAACTGCGGTTTCCCTTTGAGACTCCTTATTGGGTGGGATTTTGGGGGCCCTTAAGGGGGAGTCACTATTGTCATATTTCCCGCGAGTGGCATGCACTACCAGAGGGTTGGAGGCTCTTATGAAAGTCCGACTCCCCGAGTCGCAGGGCAAAAGCGGAACTTGTTTTTTTATTGGGTGGGGGATTAGGGAGAAGAGAATGTGTGTGGAACTGCAGGGCTGATTAGGAGTCTTAGGTAAAAGGCACCATCGCGGGTGCGTAGTCCCGCTTCCTCCCCCGCCTGTTGTCTTGGGAAAATTCTCTTCGGCGCTCCCAAAACTGATAATTGGGAGTGCCAAATAAAGGATGTCTTCTTTTAAATTTTTAATCCCAAATGTCAGAACTCGGGGGGTGATCCACGGCAGTGAAAGCTAGGGAGTTTAGGTGTGGCTGGGAACCAGCCGGCATCGACCCAGCGGGGGGGGATCTACAAAATTGTTGCCGTCCCAAAGCTGTAGCACTCATAGCACTGCTAGGGGGGTCCCATAAAGGCTTTTTTCCAGAGACTGGGGACCGTCCTGATTGAAACGGGAGACTTGAAACCCTAAAGGTGATAATGATCATGTTTTTGCTTCCTCTGCCTTAAACCTTTGAACTCTTTTCCCGGGCACATGTTTATATTTCTGCCCCCGAAAAATCAAAAAGGGCTAGTTGTAGATTACGCCCTTTTCTGGTATTAAATTTTGGATGAGGTTTGATGGGTTTAAAAAGCTTCTTTGGGATGGGCATGTGGAAAAACATCCGAGTCTGAGTAAGGTCCTTGGGTCGGTTAGAACCCCCCCGCCATAAAACCCTTTCGGGGGCCTTCCGGGGTCATTCCATTTCTTTCTCTAAAAACCGCGGCAAGGAAAAAATTGCCACCACTTTCCTTATAATACCACTACCAAAAGGGGTAGGGTTTTGGCGGGCAGTTGGAGTGATGTTTTAGTTTCCTCAAAGTGTTGGGATGTGTCTCGGCCCCTCTCCCCCCTTTTCGAGCGATGATTTTTGGCTCTGTAAAGTCCGCCCAATTTCAATTTTTGGCTTCCTCACAACAAAGGGAACACATCTCTGCAGCAAAAATTTATGTAGCACCTATTTTTTTCATCCCATTTTTTATCATAATTAAATCGGATGCGGGGAACCAAACCAACGCCTTTAAAATATCATGTATTGCTCTTAAGTAAGGGCCCGGGGCACTTGGGCGAGCAAAGGGGTCCAACGTAGAAGTGCCCCTAGGGGCGGGGCCGTCTCTCAAACCCTGTCTGCGTCCCCTTTAAATGGGGGCCGCCAGACCGGGGGGGCTGAGAGGAAGGGGGGGCTGCCCGCTTTGTGCCACTCGGGCCCGGAAGGCGCCCGAGTGGCAATGTGAAGGATTTATGGAATGTCGAGGGCAAACGGCGTCGGGGAAAAGGCAGGCCGGGGGAAATTTTAAATTTTTGACTCAACAAAATTATTCACTTCCCCCCGCCCCCCCCACCCGGGGCCCAACGAGGGGAACTGTCTGTTGGGAAGGCCTCCAAAAACAGCTCCAGGGGGGAGCGGGGGAAGTATACGCTTCGGGTTTCCTAGTGTGGGGGTTTGGGAGCCGCGGGACCGTGCGTGCCCACCAGCAAAACCTCCGCTTGCCCTAGCCAACGCTGACCACCCATTGATCCCGCGGGGCCACACTGGACCTCCCTCTTAACCCCACCCCCCCCACCAAAAACGTTTTGCCCCCCCGAAGGGGAAATACAACCCCCCCCGCGGTTGACTCAAATTCCCGATAGAGGGCGTTCGGGAAATACAGGATTCCACGCCGGAAATACGGGGGGGGCGGACGTGAAGTAAAAAGGAAGAAACTAACGGGAAAAAAAGGGTCTCACCGGGCCCAGAAACGCCCCCAAGAAAAGGGGAGAAAGGGGAGGAAGCATAAAGGCACTCACCCCGGGGGTCCACCTCCCCCTGACGAAGGGGGAGGCTTTTTCCCCCGGGCCCACGGCCACCGAAACCCAACAATTTGGCAGGCCCGCCAGAGTAGGTGGCGCCGTCCCCACGTTCAAGCCCGCCACCAGCAAGGTTTATCCCCCAGCGGGCTGGTGGCCAAAAACACTTGCTCGCGGTCTGGCTTTGGGCACGGAGGGGTGACTTTCCCCCCGGGCTAAAGCCTGGGGGGTCTGGTTGGGGGTCGTCGTCGCATCATGGTTGTCGTCATCGTCCTGTCCTGGGATAGGGGGGTGGACGGAAGATTCCGGAAGTGGAAGCAAACCGATTGTGCCGAGGGGGGGGTGGGGTAGCTCCAGGGAAATTTTTTCGGTTTCGTTTTGCGCTTTGACGCAAGGGCACTGCCCCTCGCAGGGGTGGGGCCGATGTGGCTCCCCAGGAAAGAACTTGTCTTTTATGTTTGTCTCTTCAGACAGCTCCTTGGGGCGACCCTGCTTCGTCTGTTAATTTGCCCACCCTTGTACAATTACCAAGTTTTTCAGCTGCTTGCGTCTACCCCCAAATCCTTGGCCTTCTCTCCCCACAGTCGCTTCTTGACGGCGGATTCTTTTTTAGCGACTTCGCCCTAAACATAAAAGAAGTCGTTGCCTTCAACCACTGCCATGTCCTCGTGCTGTGCGTCTAGAGGGTTAGTGTGCCAACTTCGCCGTTTGGGAGTTTTCTTGCCCCCTTCAGGGACCACCACCACCACCTCTCTCCACCTCTGCTCCACCTCTGGGTCGGCTTCTTCTTTTACTCGATGATGAAAAAGGGACTCGGGTTGTCGATCTTCTTTTTTTCATATGATGGATTGCTGGCAATTCTTTTACTGCTTTTCGGAGGGCATGTGAACGATGTTGCACTCTTTAGGTCATGTCGATAATGATTTGATGCCCGTTCCTTTTTTTTTTATACTTTTCCTCTCCGGGGCTTGTCCGGGGCTCGTCCGGACCTCCTGGGTCGTCCGGGCTCTCCATGGCTCTCCCGGGGGTCTCCTTGGGCTCGTCGGGGCTCTCCTTGGCTCATCCGGGACACTCCTTGGCTCTCCGGGGGGTCGGGGTCGTCCGGGTTCGTCCGGGACCTCCTTGGGTCATCCGGATGGGGCGGGCGATCCGTGCTCGTCCGGGACCCCTCCTTGGGTCGCGGGGTGGCGGGGGCGGTCCGTGGCTCGTCCGGGGCTAAACCGTGCTCATCCGGCTCCCTGGGGATCCGGGGCTATTCCGGGGCTACCTCGGGGTTCATCCGGGGCTCATCCGGGGCTCATCCCGGGGGGATCCGGGGGCGTCCGGTACGGTCCTGGGTCGTCCGGGACATCCGGGGCTAATCCGGGTTGGGCCGGGGCGGTCCGTGGGTCCTCCGGGTGGTCCCCGGGGGTCCGGGGGTCTCTGGGGACACCTTGGCTCATCCGGGGGAGTCCTGGGAATCCGTGGGGCATCCGGGCCTCCGTGGTAGTCCGGGTCGCAGGGCTCCCGGGGGTCGTCCGGGGGGAGTCCGGAAAGTGGGCCGAAAAATTTTTCGCAAATTTCTCCATTTTTCCCCCGGAAGTCCGGGGTTTTCCGGGGTCGTCCGGGGGTTTTCGTCCGGGGGGTCCGGGGGCCCGTCCAGTAAGTAGGACCGGGCCCCTTTCACAAAAGAAACCTAAATATGATCACGGGGGAGCTATAGCCTCGTAAAAATAATTATGGATTTGCAGTTGGGGGAGATAAAGAAAAAAGTTGTTCAATGACCAAAATTGGAATATCACCGTGGTTTGGGCATGCTGCAAAAAAAGAAAAGAGAAAAATTAAAAAATACGAGGGGGCAAAGAAAATGGTCCCAAACTTTAAATATTTATTTTACTATTAAAGACTGTCAAAATTTAATCTTCCAACCCTTGAACATAGAAGGGAATTAGGTGATCTAATTAAAATCCCATGGTTTCCCTTTTTTTTTTATAAAAGGGGGGGCGGAAAATTTAAATTTGAAAAAGGATTTGAAATTTTGTTTTTTTTGGGGAAAAAAAGTTTGGGAATAACCCCTGGAAAGAAAAAAAAGGGTACATATAAGGTCATGAAGAAGTGAAGACCACATCATATACTAGATATCAAAAAGTAAATTTTCCCATACGTATCTTTTGAACAGTGGAATAACCTGGATAAGGAGGGGGTGGTACAAACCAAGAATATTCACGACTTCAAAGCAAAGCTAAATTGCTAATAATAGTGGCTTTGAAGACGGGACAGTAGGACCGTAGCTCTTTTCCTGTATGTTACAACTTGGTAAATATATACATATACGCGTACATACACTGACACAGAGAGAGATAGAGAGGGGGGGGGGGGGAGAGGGAGAAGAGGTTAAACACACCTCGTCCTCTGTATCCCTTTCCTTCTAGTTTGATGGAATGGATGGTCATTGGCCATTGAGGTAAAGGGTCACCAGCGAATCAGGGAGCCTGTTTCATGCCGTCAGGGCGGCTGGTATTACACGCAGTGGTCGAAGTGAAGAGATACAAATTAATTGTTGAAATCAATTGCCTTCAATTTTTTTTGCCAACTGTACAAGCCTCAAACTTAGCTATTATATGACTTAGAAGAGACGATGCAGCGCTCTACACATACTCCCCACTGTCTTGAAAAATGCTAACATTATTGACCTTTTCTGAACTGCTAACCCTTCAGCTTATTATGTATGTTAAACTATTATCTTCGTTGGGCTCCTCAATTATAGTCTAGATTCTGTAAATTATACTATTACTCCTGTGCCACCTAAGGACTAAAGGGTTTCCTTCCCGGGATCCCGGGCGCAAGTAGTTGATTTTTCCCCCGGGAAATTGGTTCAAATCCCGGGATTTTGTTCCTTAACTCTTATTTGCACTACATAAAATACAAAACGCATGAAAGAGAGAGGGAAAGTGTTCTTAGGAGAACATTTTTCTTGTAGGGTAGGGCTTCAAAATGGCATAACATTATTATCTGTTCTTTATACAATGGCTATATTTTAATGTCATTCTATATATCATTGGATTTCTTTTGTGGCTACCAGAAAACAGAAAGCACTGTTTGTGCTTCTTGGAGAGTCATTTCATGAACAACTTTTGATGTGTGGGTAACTGTGTGTCTTGTGTGCACCGTGCACAGATGATTTTATGCTGTTATTTAATTTTTTTTGCCACTGGTCATTCAAATATTTCTTTAGGTTCTTGTAGAATGTGGTTTCCAAATGCCATATATAATTTGTATTCTTATATAATAGCTAATTTGAAGGTAATTCCAAAAGTTTCTTTTATGGCTAATAGAATGAGATTAGATAATCAACATTTTGCTTATTTAGTCAGATTATGTACCTATTTCTGCACCAGTATGCAAGTTAATAAAGATAACATTGCTTAAGTGTCATACAATTAATCAATTCAATTGCCTTTCAATTGATATACAGACACTACACTAATGAAGTATGTGGGGTTCGCACTTCGCACAGCATTAGTTAGTACAAATATTACCTGATGCGGGAAAACCCGGGATCCCGGGAAATATCCTGGTTTGTACCAGATTCACGGGATGCTAAGAAACCCCCATAACAGGAAACCCTACTAAGGACCCACGTAAGCATAGATACTTCTGGCATTATGCCTTAGCTAAGTTGGAGGGCCAACTGCAGTATTACTCTTATTTTCCATGGAATTATTACAGTTCCTTCCATGTTAGAGACCTATCTCTCTGTGCAGAGGCCATGGATAACTGAGGTAACTGTCTAATATATACATTCCGACACACTTTATCGAATTGTAAGCCAGTAAACCTTTACTTAACTCAGCTTCCACTCGTGCATTCTAAGATAGAGGTGACTCACAGACGAAACCGTAGACATTCATCTCCTGAAACTCATGCCCTATATATTTCTACCCATAATCATGCCAATTTTATTCCTCAACTTGTCAAAAACTATTTAATTAATATACATGACAATGTAATAATATTTCTAGTTCAAACTGTTCACGTGATTTAATACACATAGCCAATGGAAAGCACGGAAATACAAAACCATTGGCGAAGTGCACGTATACTGCTACTTCTACTACTACTACTACTATTTATACTACCTCTATTACCACTACCACCACTATTGCTACTGCTACTACTGTTCTACCTATACTACTGCTACTATTACTAATACTACTACAATTACTACAACTACTATTAATCTACTCCTACTACTACTACTACTACTACTACTCTACTAGTACTAATACTATTAGTACTTCCACCACTACCGTAATTGTTACTTCTACTATTACTGCTACTACTATTACTAATACTGACGCAGTGCAACACAAGGCAAATAGCAAGCAACGAAAATATAATACAGTTAAGTCCCCATTTTCGAGTTTCAATTTTACGATAAACTTTCGCGACACCATAGAAACATTCCAGCTCATGACATTCACGATCATCTTGCCACTTTCGCTGTCCCCTGGTCTAACCTGGGAAGAAGTGACAGCGGCAATAAGTGTGCACCAATGAAGAAATTGATAAACATAGATATGGAAAGAAGGATCACACGTGTATATGTCATGTTGTGTATGCTACAACAAGGTTAATAGACACACACACACACACACACACACACACACACACACACACACACACACACACACACACACACACACACACACACACACACACACACACACACACACACATTCATTCCTCGTTAATCCTCTTGCCCAGTTTCATAATTAATCCGAACAGTATATACATTAGCTTGTGTAGCATTAAGGCACATCCAAATGTCCTTAGTATACAAGGAGGAGAAGCAACTAGATGCTCTTGGCCTCCATATGACTGATCACCACTCCCCACATCTCTCTCTCTCTCTCTCTCTCTCTCTCTCTCTCTCTCTCTCTCTCTCTCTCTCTCTCTCTCTCTCTCTCTCTCTCTCTCTCTCTCTCTCTCTCTCTCTCTCTCTCTCTCTTTGTCTGCTTATCCCTCTCCTTATCTCTCCCTTTTGCTCTCTCTCTCTAGTGTCTGTATTTTTTTTATCTCTCTTCTTTGGTATCCTCTGACATATGTCATGAAGCCTAATGCCATTGGTATTGTATTCTCTCGTGGACATAATTAGTTGACCAGATATCAAAAGTACATAAATTACAGGTGCATGTAAAAATCAAATTCATATTCAGATTTGTATAGTAAAAACAAAACAGGTAATGCAGTTTCAACTTACATGTTTTTCTTGATTTTCCAGTTATGTCACCAGCTGGATAGACCGACGTGAGGTGCAGAGTGAGAAGGCCAACCTAATGGTGTTATTTGACAAGTACATTCCTACATGTCAAGAAATATTGAGAGTTCGTTTTAAAAAGATCACACCTATGCCAGAAATCAGCCATCTCATGATGCTTTGCCAGCTGCTTGATTGTCTTATGACACCAGAAAATACACCACCTGACAGTCCAAAGGAAGTTTACGAAGAATATTTTGTCTTTGCTGCCATATGGGCTTTTGGTTCTGCTCTTTATCAAGATGGGGTGAGTAAGGGGGGGGGGAGAGAGAGAGAGAGAGAGAGAGAGAGAGAGAGAGAGAGAGAGAGAGAGAGAGAGAGAGAGAGAGAGAGAGAGAGAGAGAGAGAGAGAGTCCTGTCCCCGAGGAGATGGAGGCAATGTTACTATACCATGTCCAGCGGTGCAGTTCTGGTTTCTGAGACCAGGAATCTGCAATTATCAACCTTTCGGACCGAGCAAAATTCAGAAGGAGGAAGCTGTTAATGTTCCTGGCACCAGAGCCATAGGGACCAATACATAACTCAGAGCCATCTCTCACAGTGTCAGTAGTAACATTAATGTCGCCCAAGACAATGCGTGTGTCCCGAAGAGGACACTTGTCTAACATATAGCCGAGTTTGGCGTAGAACATCTCCTTCTCTTGAGTTTCACACATCTCGGTACACTCGGTACACTACAACAAGAGACATGAAACCCAAAGTGTGTTGCATGCTCACCCCCATTATACGCTCATCAACCGGAGTAACCTCAACAACAGACGGCTTTAGTTCTTGGAGATGCCTATAGCTACTTCCCGGAGACGGGTACCATTGGTCATGCCGGACCTGTAATTGGTGTAACCCCCACTGCTAGTCTCGGCACTGCCACGCCTTCCTGTTTCAGAGTCCTACTATATCACACCTCATTCTACTGAGCTTGCCCGATAGAAGAGGCAGTCGGTGATCATCTGAGAGGCTCATACATTTCCAGGAACCCATACCTAGCACCAATGTCGATTTGCTCGATATTATTCCATACAATAAATACTATTTTGAAATATGTAGCATGGATTTAGGTGGTGTTGTAAAATATTATTGTACTTATAGAATTTTTTTCTTTTTTTTCGTGGTACTAAATTTTACCATAAGTCTCCTCGTTCTCGGAGTCAGAGTTCGCGGAGAAAAAATATCTATACATTTTAAAGCTATAGTCATACTAACTATTTTGCAAATGCTATTCCTTTATCAAATGCTGCATTCAGATAGGAAATATGTCAAAATATATTTTTGCCCTTAGCAACTATTCATGAATAATGATGGAAAAAATATAATTATGACCTATTGAAGATTATTTTTGTCGTATTTATTTACAGTTACTGAATTAAATGATATGGAATATATCTATACATTGGATTTATACTATTAACAACCCTTTTAGAACAGTTAACACCTGGTCCCCTTCCTTTTTTAAATGATATTAAGCCCAGTAAAGTGGGGCCCATCATGGGGCTCTTTCTGTTCCCCATTGATGTGCAAATCATATCCTTTATTTATCATTCGCAACTATATACTACCACGTCAGCCAATATAGCGTAGGAAGACAAACATGGGTTAAGTGAAGTACCAGAGGTCTGATTTTCTCTGTGATCTCAGTCAATCTCTCCCTCCCAGCCTATATCTAAGGCCACACCCTCACCTTCACATAATTGTCACCTCCGACTGGCGTTATCGTTCACCCGAGTTCGATCCCGCGTGGGAACCATAAATCCACTTAAAATCTTTCTGCACCGACGAGTGGCCTAAGAATACCCACATGCTGCCCATTAGCTACTACCTTCGATTGCGTGTGCATCGGAGGACACAGAGGGGCGGCATGAGCCTCTAATCACAGGCGTCACTATAAAAATCCTGCCTGCGCCACTACGGGCGAGGGCCAACCATGACAGCCCTCAAGTGAATCTCCCGGGCCTACCATCCCACCCCTGGAGGTCACTGCCTACAGGCGCTATAGGCATAAATGTAAAAAGAAAAAAAAATTACCAGCCATTAATTATTGTTACACACTTAGTCACTAATCTAAGGTGTTATTATCAAACAGTTATTATGTACAATGACGCAGATTAAGGCACATGGGGGGGTTTACCCGCAAATCCTTAAACGATTACAGGGCAAGGGAAAGAGTAAACTCAGGACAACCAGACCACGGCCCCTCGTGAACAGACCTATAACGACACCACTGGAAGAGCCGAAACACACTCACAGCTTTCACAAATATAGTTTTTACATGCAATACAGCGCCCTTAATCTAAACACATGTTTATAGAAAATAGAGAAGAAAATATTACAAATAGGGTGATATTGTTCTTTCCCACTTTTTCTAGACTAAAACCTACTCAGAAAGTATAAGATACTTAACAATCACATTGTTGTTACCTCTAATCTACCTAATCTCAATATCCTGATCCTGCAAGATCAGGGACCACCTTTCTAACCTAACATTTATTTTTTATTTTCATACTACTGTCAAAGATTTTTTTTTTTTAAAGAGGGTTGTGGTCCTTTGTAGTCACGGTAGATTATTCCACTATCTACATACACTTGAAACTTTTGCATCATCAGGAGCACTGCCAAGGCCTCTTTTTCCACAACGCTGCTCTTTCGCTGGTATTGCAACAGTTTCTTAGAAATGTGTGCTACTGGAAGTAGTTACCCCTTTGCTTCTTGACACAAAAATCCATCCACTACCACATCACTGGCATCCACGCACACAACAAGCTGTTTTCTTTTAATTCCGGCGCATGAAGCACCGGAGCCGAGGTTGAGGTTGCCTTCAGACTTTCAAAAGCCTCTTGGCTTTCTTCTGACCAAGCAAACGTCTTTTGCTCGCACAAGAGATCGTTAGTGGGGCGGCCATCTGCGCGAGATTTCTTATGAAACGCTGGTAATCCCCAGCATTCCCAAGAACCTACGGACACCCCTCCTCGTAGTTGGTGCAGGAAACTCCATTATATCCAACACCTTGGGCTTCAGAAGGTCTGTGACTCCATCTCCAAATTTGTTTTCAAGGAACATGAGTGTGGACTGATCAAAGTTACACTCCAGTTGGTTAGTGGTTGGCTTGAGTCAACTTCACAAGGAGACCACGCATTCTACGCATGTGCTCCACCAACGTCTCTGAGTAGATCACAAGATCATCGACATATGTCCTAACGCCCTCCATCCTGTTTGTCAGTACGTAAAAACGTACTAATGGCGTTTCGCATTCCGAATGGCATGACCACATATCCAAAGAGACCCTCCGGCGTGATAAAGATGGATACCTCTCTAGTTCGGTTGCTGAGTGGCACTTGGTAGAATACCTTTAAGAGGTCCACCTCTGAGAAGAACTTTGCTCCTCCTCCTGCATTCAAAGTGTCATCTATCCTTGGCATCAGGTAGGGATCTGGCTAAGTAACTTTATTCAGGCGTTGACAGTCCATGCGAAGACTCATGGCCCCGTTCCCTTCGGAACCAATAAACAGGGAGATGCCCATGCTGTGAATTACCAGACAATCGTGAACAAGGTAGTCCGTTTCAGTCTTTACCAGAGCTTTTTTGCGAGGCGACATGCAGTATGGGTGTTAGCGTATAGGACATGCTCCTTCCTCCAGAACAACGTCATGCTGCATCACTGTTGTTCGGGACGGGGTGTCACACATTACCTTTGGGAATGCTCGCAACATGGCCCCAACTCAGATCTCTTTGCTTCAACGAGATGGATCAGCTTCTCCTCCAAGTTCGATCACAGTTGAGTTGGTGAGTCGGCTATCCACCCGCATAGCGATAAAGTCCCCATTACTTTCAGCTGTTGCCGGCATTCGGTCAACTTCGGCTGCAGAAATGTTGCCCACTGTTGCCACATCTCGGTGGTAGGTCTTAATCAATCTTACAAGCACCAGCTGGGTCTCCTTCCCCTACCAGGGGTTAACAATACAAATTAAATGCGCCAGCTTTCCCTAAGGCTACATATAGCCCCTGGTACTTGGCCTGGAGCGTGTATCTCTTATTCGTCTGGAATACCAGGAACACCAGGTCCCCCGGTATAAATTACTTTTTCTATTGCCTCCTTATCACAACTCCTTTTCATTCTTCTGTGTGCCTCCTTTAAATTTTCCCTTGCAATAGCATGCACCTGCTTTAATCTATTCCTAAGCTTGCATTCTATAATTTGCTAGTTTATGTGTGCCCTCTACTTCTTGCCAGCTTTCATATATAATACTCAAGGGTTCCCTTAGGTTCCTAACAAACATCAATTGAAAAGGGGAAAACCCCAACATTTTTTTACCAGTATTGCCCGTACAAATGGCATACAAAGCAGCTGGTATATCTTCATCCCAGTCTCGCTGAAATTGCATGCAATTTTGTAAGAATGCCCTTGAACGTCTGGTAAAAACGTTCCAGACACCCCTGGCTCTGTGGATGATAGAGACTTGAATTGGGCTCAGACGAAGTCTCCACTTCCTCATGAGTAGTCCATTATCTAGGTAGTGGCTAGACGCCTCACTCTCAACATCACGTTTAGTAAGGTGGTCCTCCGAAGTTCCAGATCTTCCTGTGCCCATATCAGTTCCTGCCGGTCCACTGCCGTACTATTGGCTTCGTGTCCGGTGTGTTTCTGTCTAGCCACAGCATCATTCCGTCCCCTCCTCGTTCCTATTCCTCGGCTCCACTCGGTCACCCAACATTTCTTCGCAGACGTCTGATACCTACATATTTTGGGCGGAATCTGTAAAGAGCTCCCCACGTGCATTATCTCAAACAATTTCATCATCGTCATGTTGACTCTTCGCTATTGTTCTTGTCACTACATCAGCCTCGGCCTGACCTTTTCCTACAGACTCCTTATCCTAGGCCCCTGAGTATCTTGCATTATTCCCACTGGTTGAGTTAACCACTATGAATTATTTTGTTATCAAGGGAGACATCATTATACCCCCACCTACATCATTCACTACATGGACATCTACTCCCTATATAGGGATGTCATCCGTGATTCCCACCACTACTGTCCTACTGGTACCCTCTATTTCTAGGTGTACACGAACTAGTGGTGCCTCCGTCACACTATCAATACCCCTCACAATTACACTGCCCCCTATCAAGCAACTGTGACTCTTAGGGATACCTCTTTGGTGTATAAAGGTTTGGTTTAGTTCTGTGTCCCTTTAGACTCTCATCCTAGTTTCTTCTAGTACTCCTTCACCGAAAATCTTACAGTCTCGCTCATATGGAAATCCTTTTCCCGTCTCTTGGTCTCCAGTATGTGCCCTAGCTGGTGCATTCATACCAGCATGCGCTTCACATCACACATGAATCCAGGTTTCTGACGTCAGTTGTCCTTTCCAACCGTTATTACCTTACTCTTACATGCAAATGAGTACTGTCGAGTTCTATGACAAATGAACAAGTCGGTACACGTGGCTTCCCCGCAACACTCACCTTCTAAGAAAATCTTATCTTATAATAATATAAGCGAAAGTGTGTGTGTGTCTGTCTGTCCGCGATAGGTGCCGCCCCCCGTGGCGGAATCCCATCATATGTCACAGTTTTGGAACCAGCTCGACCAGGGGAAGGTTTTAAGCCCACTTATGAGATGATCCGATCACTTTTTTTTTTTTTTTTAGCCTATTAGCGAGAATTGTGAAAAAAAAATGTGGTTACGAGAATTGAGGAAACCTTGATGTAGGGTGATTGGTAATGGGTGAGTGAATGGGTGGGGTGATGGGTAATGGGTGTGGGGTGATGGGTGAGTGAATGGTGTGAAGGGTAGGGTGATGGGTGATGGGTGAGGGAATAGGTGGGGGGTGATGGGTAATGGGTGAGTGAATGAGTGGGGGGTGATGGGTAATGGGTGAGTGAATGGGTTGGGGGTGATCATGATTTCAGGAAAGTTAGAAGGGGCTATCTGAAGAGTCTGGTGGGCCACAGGCCCACCAATAGCCCTCCGCAGGAGCTAGCCAAAAAATCCGCCCGGAAGGCGGCTTTGCGGCTAGTCATACAATATAGGGCAGTGTGGCCCTGCCATAACAGTTGTAATAGCCCATAATGTCACTCAGGCCATCACTTCTCCCTTTTGAACGCGTCACCAGGGCAAAATCCTCAGCCATGCTGGCTGCCTATACTTTACAGTCTTCACTCCCCATCTCGCATAGATACAGTCACACCTTTGGCAAAATACCTTGCATGAACTGTTTCAACAGCAGTGCTTCCCGAGGTCTCTCAATCGTGTATATACCCTGAGCCGTCCATCATTTCGCCAGGCATGCCTCCTGCAGCTCATGCCCATACTCGGCATATTTTTGCTCACCTGTCGTCCTCATTCCCTAGAATTTTAACCAAATAATTCAGGCGTTACCTCATACTCCTTCAATGTATTCCTTTTAACCTCCTTATAATCCCTCTTAGTCTCTCCATCCAGGGAAACATACATAGACAATGATTTCCCTACCAAAACTGTCTTCACCAATAGCGGTCACCTTGTTTTACACCAAAAAAGGGGTTATCTGCTATTTCCTCACATATCATGACAAATTCGTCTGGCTCTTCTTCATTAAAACTTGGCATAATGCCCCTTACATTGTACACAAATCAAGTGCCTTGCCTATTAGGAGTTGCAACACGCCCCGTTTCTGTTTGCATCCTGGCCAACTCAGTATCATGTACCCTTTGTCTCTCCCTCTCTCTGTGAGCCATATCTTTAATTTATCGACCATGGTCTCTTCTCTCCCTTTCCCACTGCAACTGAATCTCCAGTCTCCTCATATATGTGACCACATCTCCCCTATCTCACTGAACACCATCTAACTACTCTACCCTTCTTTTCCCTTCCTCCTGTGTATCCTGTTGGTAGTTTGAAAATCCCTCAAAGCACGAATCCGACAGCATATCCTCAGCAAATAAACTCATCGTAATGCATAACCTTGTTTGGTGTTTAACAATCCCACTAAGGAAGCCTTATTAAAAACTTTTTTATATATTTTTATGAGATCTGTCTCACTCTGCGCTCACATCTCCATCCAGGTAGCACTCAGACATACCGATCACCGCCACTACCTTACTGTACTCACTCCTTATCGATGTTCATACCACGCTCTTTGTTTACCTCGTCAATATCACTTGTCTGTCTCGATCACAACGAACCATCTCTCACGCGGATAATTTTGTTTACCACACTTTCAGTAACACCTCACTCATTCCTTTTCTACCGTTATCTTTCCTTTTCTTCTCCTTTATTTATATTATTACGTCCTGGACATTTTCAGACAATACCTTGGCCATATCAAGACCACATTTTAATGTAATGTGTCAGTTTATTTCAGCAGACTCAAGACCGGTTCACACTGGCCAAATAGCTGCACATTTATGCCCCGGAAAACCGGTGTTATTCGGTCGTGTGCCGCGATATCGTTCACCAGTGTTTATAGTGTACTAGCCGCAAAGCCGCCCTCCGGGCGGCCTTTTTGGCAAGCTCCTGCGGAGGGCTATTGGTGGGCCTTCGGCCCACCAAATACAGACTCTCCAGATAGCCCCTTCTAGCTTTCCTGAAATCATGGATGTAGAAATGTATGTATTAACGCCAACCCATTCACATCACCCCCAACCCATTCACTCACCCATTACCCACACCACCCCCCTTTCACTCACCCATTAGGGCTATTGGTGGGCCTTCGGCCCACCACCTGTGTTTGGTGGGCCTTCGGCCCACCAAAACACAGACTCCCCAGATAGCCCCTTCTAATTTTCCCCTGAATCATGGATGTAGAAATGTATGTATTTTCCCCCCACCCATTCACTCACCCATTACCCATTACCCCCACCCATTCACTCACCCTTTACCCATCACCACACACCCATTCACTCACCCATTACCCATCACCCCCCACCTATTCCTCACCCATCACCCCCCACCCATTCACTCACCATCACCCCACACCCATTACCCATCATCCCACCCATTCACTCACCCATTACCCATCACCCTACATAAAGGTTTTCCTCAATTCTCGCAACCCACATTTTTTTTTCACAATTCTCGCTAATAGGCTGCTAAAAAAAAAAAAAAAAAAAGTGATCGGATCATCTCATAAGTGAGCTTAAAACCTTCCCCTGGTCGAGCTGGTTCCAAGACTGTGACATATGATGGGATTCCGCCATGGGGGGCGGCACCTATCGCGGACAGACACACACACACACTTTCGCTTATATTATTATAAGATATTCAACCATGAATCGTCATTTTTTCCTTGTTATCATCTACTAATCAAACCCCACGTCTAACCTAACATAATCTGATTTAACCTAACAACCGTTTTTGACTGTAGCTCAAAAAAAAAAAAAAAATATTATATGAAATTGCCATTAGTACAGCGGGTAAGCTAACCTATTGTGCATTTTTTGATAAAAGCACCGATTTTGGCACAGAGGTAGACCAATATATTATGAACAAATTTGGATGTGGAGCCATTGCCCAACTGCCCCCTGGCGGCCGTGGCGGCCATTTTCCAAAATGGCCGCCAGCAGACACCCAAAAGACACACAGAAGTTAGATACAGTTTGCTGCTGAAGGTTTTAGTGAATGTTTATTGAATGTTTTTAATTAAGACATGCCAGATAGCTCTTAGTCACATTTTGGGAGATGCTGCTGATATTAATTGACTTATTTAGGCTAATTGCAGATGAAATGGCGACAAGGAAACCCATGTTCAGGCATCAAATGCTGACATTCCTTGTGAATAGGCTAGATTAATTTAAGTTGTGGAAATGTTATCTGACCTTTTTCCCTCTGTCGGGTCAATAGCTTTTCATGGACACTGCCCACGCCAATTAAGATGCCAATTAACAAAATTATTAACACAATTATGTTAATTACATCGATAATACAATAACAATAACAGAACCAGATAGTGATAATTATGGTGGCTTGCTCTCATCAGATCAATCCTGGGCAAGTCAAATGTTATACTTCTGTGGTCAATGGACACTACTACATTTAATTATCATGTTAATTAACACATAATCTGCTAAATGCAATATGCAGATAAATTCACTGTTTTACAGTACCTGTGTACTGTCTGGAACAGTTCAGAATCTTCATCTTAAGTTTGCGAGTTCAGTTCTGAGAGCACTCCCCGTCGCAAGCACACAGGGTGTGCATTTCCAGACTGGCCTTCTTGCACTTGCGTTCTTAAATGCAGCCCTTCTGGCATTTGCAGGAGACAAGCTCCCGGTAGACCTTGGATGCCTCGGGGAGCGTTGTCCAGAGAGGTTCGTACATGTCGCTGGTCTTGATCCAACTCCAGTCGGTTGGTGATGGCAATGTTGGTGCAGGAACCAGGGCCTGACCAAATGTCCGCCCTGGTATATTGTTCGTCGGACGTGCTGCTTCAGGGCTGCACTTGTCGGTGGGATCAGCTAGACATTGCTCTTCTTTGCAAACAGTTTGCGGCGTGCTTTGTCGATATCGGTTGCGGTGCTTGTTCTGTCGTAAAGCAGGATGACGAACCCCTGATGGTGTGCATGGCATTTTCCCATAAATATGACCCGGGTGCAGGGGAGAGGTCAGTGAGTGTCTGGGTCAGCTGAGGTAGAGCTGTCCACACTGCCCATGCTGTCCTCTTGCCATGTCCGGCGAAGCAGGAGACCGTGTCGCAGCCCGTCAAAGCATGAAACATCGGTAGTGCCTGTGCTTTCTCAGGGCCCAGAGCCCACGCCATCTCATGGGCTGCCAAGAACCGGAAAGCCTTGCCCGTGCCGAAGGACACCCACACTTCGGCTTCCTCCTCCAGGGTACGTGCCAGAGCCATTGCCAGGACAACAACATCAGTGTCAACTGTGCGGATGAGGATCTTCTTGTGGCCATTGTGAGCAGCGTGGGCGGCATGCAACATCATGCAGCTGTCGGCTTCTTCGTGGTTGCAAGGATCCAGGGCTGCAGTATCTAGGAGCGGTGGCTTGCTCAAGACATCATCTCCTTCAGTGATGACCAGCCCCTTTGTCTGCAGCGGGAAATGAGTCGTGGAGGACGCCAGAGAGGAAAGCTGAACATTTCTGTCTTGTTCGCGTCGACTCTGGGGAAAGCTGGCCCGTTCCCGGGGATCGTTGCACCACCCACCACCGTCTTCTCACCCCTTTTTCCCCCGCTTGGCTCTTGCTGTACCCTTCAATGAGTCTGTATTGTAGCGGTCCCACACCAGGTCCAGCCCGCGTGGCTTGATGGAGTTTTGAGAGTATGTAGGGCACAAACCTGCTGTGCATACTCGTTGAAGCTTTTTGCTTCAGCATCTGGATGTGACGGCCCCACTAGCAAAATGCAGCTGGTTGGAGGAACCTCAGACTTGGGGCTGACTGAGGTCTTCTAGCAAGCGAGAAATCACTCTTGACACCCAGCCGGATGCCACCGCCATCTGATATGGCAGGGGGGCGGGCTTGGTTTTTCATGTTGGAAGAATTCCTCTAGATTCCCATCCCGGTTCTGGCACCCGATATACAGCCCGAGAGAACAGGGCCACGTCATTATTCGGGATTTCATCTGCTGCTTGCCCTTTCCCCGGGGGTTTTGAAGCAGGCTGACCGAAGATTTTCAGCTTGTTTCTGTGGATGGCATCTCCTATGGTTTCGTTCTCTCCACCAGGCTTCTCTGACGAAAGGTGTCAAACTGCAGCTGACCCACTTCGTGTGCCTGACGGAGGGGGTCTACAGCAACAGTTTGGGGCATCTCCTTGGTGTCGAGTACCAGCAGATCTTGACTCTCCTCTTCAAAAGGATTTTCCCCAAGTCTTTTCCCTCACGTTGACCATCGACTGTACATCTTTCAGAAAGCAGTCTGCACAATTGCTGACTGGTCATGGTGCCTTGTGTCTTGTGGTCTGTTCCCGGGTCAGTTTCATCGTGGAACTGTTCGATGAGCGTGGCAACCTGTGGGCCTGCCGCCTCCACCGTCGTAGAGCGCTGGGGTTGTCAGTCGACCCACTGCACCCCCCGTCTCCTTTGATGGGGGCATTGTTTTGCTCGTGGGCCTGATCAACGGGTATGGCGGAGAACGACCTGTTCGTCTTCTGGACGGTGCCGTTCCCAGCTCGAAATTCCCGGGCTATTTCAGGATGTGTCGTCGGCAGTTCCACCATGTCTCGCAGATGCACAGGAATCCGCGCGCGTAGTTGGTTGTGATCCAGGGTATGGAACCACACTGCTAGTTCTCTCAGGGCATCTACGTACATCGCAAACGACGCTTGGCGCAGAGAGCGTTCACCACGTTTCACCAGGACCGTCACCTCCCCCGTTTGCAGGACAGTTGCCCAATAGTCGAACTGGGGGCAGGTCTCCGCTTTTTTTGCTGGCACCAATCGTCGAACTCCAGCTGCTCGTTGCGTGCGTCACCCAGCTGGGTCAATGTAGTGGTTGTAGGCGGTGCTGCTGCAGGGTGAAAGGCTGCTGCTGTCACTTGATGGGGCCCTCCTGGTTCAACGACATGGGATGCCCGCAGGAAGGAGTCCGCTGTTCCGGCACTGTGATCTCTGCCTGAAACCCGTGCTTGCACCCATCCGCTCCCTTGGAGTCAGTCACCAAGGGTCCCTTTAGTGCTGCCATCTCGATATGAAGACCGCCGAAGAGGACGAAAAAACTTCTCCACCATACTCCGTGGGCCATTCCACTGGATTTTCTTTTGCCAAGCAAACAGCGGCTAGTCGAATGTGACCACTGGATCTGGCCAGGGTTGAGATGTTTCCACTGCAATCCTGACCACATCCATGGGTGCTTGATCATAGCCACGGTGTTGGCGCTCTCCCAGGAAGAGTGGGAGCAGTGCGGTGGGACAGATGGCCCGACTGGCTGTCATGGGCCTGCTGGCTTGCGTGGTATGCAGCCCATGAATTGTTCTCCACTGGAGAAGTTTCTTATAGGGCGACTTGGGTGTGTTATAGCCCGAGAGCTCTCTTTCAGCATGTTGCTTGAGGCCGCTGTTGCTGCTCAGGGATGTCACGCTGGTAGCCGGGACGGGGGTGTTTCTTGAGCTGCCGACGGATGGGACATCTGTATAGTAGTGCGGCAAACGGGCAACTGTTTTGAGGCCTCTTTCGTTCGGGCCTCCGGATGAATGATGCTGCGGTCAAAGCCGGCCACAGGGACCGCAGGGTTGTTGGGATGGGGAAATAGCCACCATGGAATGACTGTTTTGCTGTGGTGGAACTTAGGTTGTGGTCGATATTGTCTACCTCGGCAGTCGTGAAGACTTTTGCCTCTCATCTTGGAGGCAGACTACTTGTTCCTGGTGGTAGAGGCGGCAGGCACTGTTCCCCAGCTGTGGGGGAAAGGGACAGGACCCGATCATAGGAGATAGAAATCCCCATGTGGGCCAGCCTGTCACGACTCCCTCTTGCTCTGTGTGCATGTAGCATTAGGCCGATGTAGGTGGAACTGGCGTCTCCTGCGTGGTGGTGTGCCTGACTGGGCGAGGCGTACTGCCTGTGGCGGCCCGTCGGTGCATAACGCTGTTGAACTTGAGGAGCTGGGCGATGCTCAGTGCCGCTGGTGTTGTGCTTTCACTCTGGTGCTTGATACTGGGACCTTCCAACATCATAGTGACCAAGGCAAGCAGCATGGGTGGCACGGAGCCCTGTTGGCATCCTGCAGGAAACCTGTTGAACACCTTGGCATCTCCGATGATGTGGCGTCTCACAATTTGGGCAGCACGCGCCAGGTAGACAGCATCAAGGTTTCTGTCCAGTTCACAAGCTTTTGCCAGGGCATCGCCGAGGTCTGCATTGAATGCAAGCAGGACATCGCGCCCCTGGTGCTGTGCACACATGTTAGGAAAGTGAGCAAGCAGCCTCTGCTTAAGACGGGTCGTGTGCACCCTGCCCTCATCCTTGACTCCCAGCTGTTCCATCCTTGACGTGTATAACTGCGCCAGGTTAGCAAGTTTGAAGACCGGAGACGTCTCGTCATCCATGTGAGCTTCTTCAATAAACACCACCACTGTCCACCAGCTCTGCGAAAGCAAGTCCTGCTATTGCGTGTTCATCTTCTGTACCTTTGCCCGCCATTTCCTTAATCTTCCGTGCGCGATTGTACAAGTTCAGGAGACAATTTCGGTGGTACTTGGCCTCCTGTGCAATCATGTCCCCAGCGTTCAATTGCGTCAGGAGGTCCATGTCGTCCATTGATTGATTATAGTTTTAAGGCGCCGCAACTGCGGGGTTATTGACGCCTGCGTACATAAGATACAGGAAAAATAAAAATAAAAAACAAAATTTACGATAGAATAAAAATATTTAAAATAACAAAAGACATAAAAGAACAAGAGAACATTAAAAACAATAATAAATGAATATTAAAAACATCATAGCTTGTTGAGAAGGTCAGCCCTCTCAATAAAGGTATGGACTTCATGTCCCGGAGAGAAACACCTCTCTCCCAATGCCAGGGAGAGACGGTAAGCATCGTCCGACCCGCGACACCGGGACAAAAACTGCACACGTAGGTCCCCAAGACTAGGACACTCGACCAGCAAGTGCCGCACAGTTAAGGGGACCAAACAATCATCACAGTAAGGAGGGTGGGCCCCCTCCATGAAGAACCTATGAGTATATAGAGTGTGACCAATACGCAAACGTGCCAAGGCAGTCTCCCATCTACGGGAGAGACCGCAGTAGCTCCAGTCCTCGATACTTTGGTGGATGGCGCGCAGTTTATTTTGCCCTATAGTAATCCAACGTTCCTGCCAGCTGTTGTGAACTGATCTATGGATTGCCGACCGTAGGTCCGTAGCCGGCACTGCAAAATGTGATAGAGCCTGGTCCCCTAAGGCCCCTTGCCCAAAAAAGGCCTTTCGGGCCCCGTTTATTTTTTCCCTTTCCCTTTTTTTTTCTCCCTTTTTTTTCCCCCTTTTTTTATTTAACCCGGTTTTCCTAGGAAAAAATTTTTTTCAGACAAATACCCTTTGGCCTATCACGGGAAACACCCAATTTTAAAAAAAAAAGGGGGGGGGGGGGCTTTTGGTGGGGGGGACCAAAACCCAAGCCCTTCCTCCAAATCCCCTCAATTTTTCCCCTGAAACCGGTTTTAAATTTTTGTTTCCCGCCAAACCCTTCACCCCCCCCAAAAATTTTTTAGCCCCCTTACCCAACCCCCCCCGGGGTCCCCCCATTGGTTGGGCAAAGGGGGCCTTCGGAAGGGTTTGGTGGGCCTTGGGGCCCACCAAACCGGGACTCCCGATGCCCCTTTTTAACCTTTCCGGGAAAAATAGGGTTTTTTGTAAGGAAAAATTAATTCCCCCCAACCCTTTCACTCCCCCATTACCCTTTCCCCCCAAACCCCCATTCACTCCCCCATTTAACCCCCTTCCCCACCCCACCCCTTTCCCCCCAAAAAAGACCCTCCCCCCCCTTTCAATTCCACTAAATTTTTTTCACCCCCACCCATTCCCCAATCCCCCCAAACCCTTTAAACCCCACGCCCCCATTTCACTCACCCATTACCCTTTCACCCCCCCCCCAATTCCCTTCCCCAAACCCCTTTTTTTTTCCCCCCAATTCCCTAAATCACCCCCAAACCCCCCCAAAATAAAAAAATTCCCCTCATCCCAAATTACAAAACCCTTCCCCTTTCCCCCCTTTCCCAAAGGGGGTAACTAATAACCCGCTTTTTTTCCACCTTTTCCGGGGGGGAAAAAAAAGGGGGGGGGGTGTTAAAAAAAAAAAAAAAAAAAAACCCCCACCCCAAAAACCCCCCCCCCAAAAACACCCCCAACCCCCCCCCCCCCTTTCGCTTATATTATTATAAGTTTTATTCAACCAGGGAATCGTCTTTTTTTCCTTTTTACATCTACTAATCAAACCCCCCTTTTAACCTAAAAATAATCTGATTTACCTAAAAAACCTTTTTTGGACTGAGCTCAAAAAAAAAAAAAAAATTTTAAATTGGTTTTGCCATTATACAGCGGGAAACCTAAACTTGTGCATTTTTTGATAAAAGCACCGATTTTGGCACGAGGTAGACCAATATATTTAAAACCCAAATTTGGATGGGGGAGCCTTTCCCCAAACTCCCCCCGGGGGGGCCGTGGGGGCCCTTTTTCCAAAAAGGGGCCGCCACCCAACACCCAAAAAACACACAGAAGTTAGATACATTTTGCTGCTAAAGGGTTTTTATTTAAATTTTTAAATTGAATTTTTTTTAATTTAAAGGGACTCCCAGATAGCTCTTAGTCACTTTTTGGAGTTTGCTGCTGTATTAATTGACTTTTTTAGGCAATTGCAGATGAAATGGCGGAAAACCCAAGGAAAAAAACCAAAAAAAAAAAATGTTAAAGGCGGGCAAAATGGGGACTTTCCCTTGTAAATAGGCTAATTAATTTAAGTTGTGGAAATTTTATTTTGACCCTTCCTCTGTCTGTAAAGCTATTAAAGGCCCTTTTGCCCACCCCAATTAAAAAACCAAAATTACAAAATTTTTAACCCCAATTTTTGTTAATTCCCTCGATAATAAAAAAAATTCAAAAAACAAAAACCAGAAGGGGTAATTATGGTGGCTTGCTCCCCTCAAAATAAAATCCGGGGCAAGTTAAAATGTTTTACTTCTGGGCCATGGACACTATACTTTTAATTATCATTTTAAATTTAACACATAATCTGCAAAAAGCAATATGCAGATAAATTCCTGTTTTACAGTACCTTGTATTTTCCGGGGAACAGTTCAAAAATTTCCTTCATTTAATTTTTCGATTTTCAGTTCTGAGAGCACTCCCCGTCGAAAAAGCACCAGTGGTGTGCATTCCAAAAGGGCCCCCTTCTTGCAGGGGGCATTTTTCTTGATGCGGGCCCTTCTGGCATTTGCAGGGGGACAAGCTCCCGGTAAAACCTTGGATCCCTCGGGGAGCTTTTTGTCCAGAGGGGTTTCGTACATGTCGCTGGTCTTGACCCAAAACCCCCAGTGGGTTGGTGAGGGAAATTTTGGGTGCGGGAAAAACCGGGGGCCTGACCAAATTTTCCCCCCGGTATATTGTTCGTGGGGACGTGCTGCTTGGGGGCTGCACTTGCCCGGTGGGATCAGCTAGACAGTGCTCTTTTTTTGAAAACCTTTTGGCGGCGTGCTTTGTCGATATGGGTTTTGCGGTTTTTTTTTTTTCGGGGGCCCCCCCGAAAAAAAAAACCAAGGGAAAGGGGGGAAACCCAAAAAAAACCCCCCTGATGGTGGTTTCAGGCATTTTTAAATCAATATGATCCGGGGGCATTTTGGAGGGTCAGGGGATTGCGGGGGTCAGCGGGAGGTAGGGGTTTTGTCCACATTTGCCCATGCTTTTCCCCCTTGCCATGTCCGGCGAAGCAGGAGACGTGCCCGCAGCCCGTCAAACCCAATGAAACATCGGTATTGCCTGGGGCTTTCTCGGGGCCCTGGGACCCACCCCATCTCAGGGGCCTGCCAAAGAACCGGAACCCTTGGGGCCCTTTCCCGGGAAGGGGAACCCACCCCCACTTGGGGCTTCCTCCTCCAGGGTACGTGCCAAGCCATTCCCCAGGGACAAAACATCATTGTCACTGGGGGAAATGGGGATCTTCTTGTGGCCATTGGGAGCAGGGGTGGGGGCATGCAACATCACCCAAGCTGTCGGCTTCTTCGGGGTTGGGAAAGGATCCAGGGCTGCATTTATCTAGGAGGGGTGGCTTGCCCCAAGAATTTTCTCCTTCGGGTTATGACCACCCCTTTGTCTCAAGCGGGGAAATGAGTCGTGGAGGGACGCCAAGGGGAAGTAAACCCGTTCTTTTGGGTTGGGCGCCGACTCTGAGGAAGTTTGGCCCAGTTCCCGGGGGATCGTTGCACCCCCCACCCCCCTTCTTCTCCCCCTTTTTCCGCGTTTTGGCCTTTTTGCTGTACCCTTCAAGAGTTTTGTATTGTAGCGGTCCCAAACCAGGTCCAGTCGCGGGGTTGAGGGGTTTTTTTGAGAGTATTTTGGGCACAAAGACCTGCTGTGCTTTACTCGTTGAATTTTTTTGCTTCGCACCCTGGATGATGACGGCCCCCAACTGGGACAATGCAGCTGGTTGGGGGAAACCCTAAACTTGGGCTGATTTGAGGTTTTTCTAGACCGCGAAAAAGATCACTCTTGACACCCACCCGGTTTGCCACCCCCCAATTGATATGGCAGGGGGGCGGGGGGGTTGGTTTTTTCCATTTTTGGAAGAATTCCTCTAGTTTCCCCACCCCGGTTCGGGCACCCGATATACAGACGAGGGGGAAACAGGTCCACGTCATTATTCGGGGATTTCATCTGCTGCTTCCCCTTTTCCCCGGGAGGTTTTGAAGCGGGCTGCCCCAAGGGATTTTCAGCTTTTTTCGGGGGGATGGCATCTCCTAGGGTTTCTTTCTCTCCCCCAAAGGCGTTCTCTGACAAAGGTTTGTAAAATCCCGCTAAAACCCATTCGTGTGCAAAACGGAGGGCGTCACAGCAAAAAAGGGGGCCGCGATCCCCCTTGGGTCGAGTACCACCCAATCTTGACTTCCTCTTCAAAGGGGTTCCCAAAAGTCTTCCATCACGTTGACCATGGGACTGTACATTTTTTCGGGAAAACAGTCTGCAAAATTTGGCTGACTGGTCATGGTCCCTTTGTTTTGGGGGGTCTTTTCCCCCGGGGTTCAGTTTCATCGGGGAAAACTGTTCGAGGGAGCGTGGAAAACCTGTTTCCTGCCCCATAAAACCGTCGAGAGCGCGGGGGGTTTGTCAGTCGACCCACTGCACCCCCCGTCCCCTTTTGATGGGAGAAATTTTTTTTGCTCGGGGGCCTGATCAAGGGGTATGGCGGGGAAACGACCTGTTCGTCTTCTGGACGGTGCAGTTCCCAGCTCAAAAATTTCCGGGGCAAATTTCAGGATTTTGTCGTGGGGCAGTTCCACCATGGTCTGGGAGATGCACAGGAATCCACGCGCGTTTTGGGGTGTGATCCAGGGTATGGAACCACATTTCCCAAGTTCTCTAAAGGGCATCTACGTACATCGCAAACGCCCTTGGGCGCAAAAAGGAGCGTTAAAACCACGCACCAGGACCGTCCCCTCCATTTGGGCAGGACATTTCCCCCCAAAAGGGTCGCCCGGGGGGCGGGTCTCCGCTTTTTGGCGGCACCAATCTTTTAAACCCCCCAGCGGGCTCTTTGCGTGGTCACCCAGCGGCAATGTAGGGGTTTTTAGGCGGGGTTTGCTGCAGGGTGAAAAACTGCTGCTGTCATTTGATGACCCCCTCCGGGTTCAACTGCCATGGGATGCCCCCCAGGAAGGGTCCGCTTTTCCCGGGCACTGGTAAATCTCGCCTAACCGTGCTTCCCCCCCAAATCCGCTCCCTTTTGGAGTCAGCCCAACCAAGGGTTTTCAGTGCTGCCTTTCCGTTAAAACCGCCAAGAAAGGACGACAAACTTCCCCAAACATACTCCTGGGGCCCTTTTTCCAAACGGGTTTTGTTTTGGGGCCAAAGTCAAACAGGGGCTAGTCAAAATTTGTGACCACGGGAAAGTCTGGGCCAGGGTTAAAGATTTTTCCACGGTCAACCTGCCAAATCCAGGGGAGGTTTGGATCATAGCCGGTGTTGGCGCTCTCCAGGAAGAGTGGGAGCAGGGGCGGGGGGACAAGGGGCCCGACGGGGCTGCCCAGGCCCCGCTGTTGCGTGGTATCGGGCCCATAAAGGGTTTTCTCCACTGGAGAAGTTTCTTTAGGGGGGATTTTGGGGGTGTGGTTATAGCCGAGATGCTTTTTTTTCCCACCCATTTTGCTTGAGGCCGCTGTTGCTGCCAGGGATGTCACGCTGGAAAGCCGGCACGGGGTTTTCTTGATGCGGGCCGAGGTGGAGGGCCCTTTGGGTATAGTGGGGCGGGAAAACCGGTCAACTTTTTTTTGAGGCCTCTTTCTTTCGGCCTCGGGATGTTGTTTGCTGCGGTCAATGCCGGAACAGGGACCCGCAGGTGTTGAATGGGGGGAAATAGCAGTCCCATGGAAAAACTTTTTTTTGCTGTGGGGGGAAACCCTTAGGTTGGGGTTTCGTTTTGTTCCCCGGCAGTCGTAAAGACCCCTGCCTCTCATCTTGGGGGCAGAAAATACTTTTTTCCCTTGGTGGGAGGGGCCCGGGCAGGCCCCTTCCCCAGCTGTGTGGAAAGGGCCCAGGACCCGATCTTTGGAGATAGAAATCCCCTTTGGGTCCACCTGTCGACGAGCTCCCTTTTGCTCGGGGTTTGGGGGCATGTAGAAATTTAGGCCGAGAAAGGTTGGAACGGGCGTCTCCTGCGTGGTGGTGTCCAAATGGGCAAAGGGCTTACTGCCTGGGGGCGGCCCGTCGGGTGCAAAAACGTTTGTTGAACTTGAGGAGCTGGGGGATGCTCAGGGCCGTGGTGTTGTGCTTTCACTCTGGGGGCTTGAAACGGGGGACCTTTCCAACATCCATAGGGGCCCAAAGGCAAAGCAAGGGGGTGGCAGGGGAGCCCTTTTTGGCATCCCCCGGGAAACCCCTTTTTAAAACCCCTTTGGCATCTCCGATGATGTGGGGGGTTCAAAATTTTGGGGCAGCAGCCCCAGGTGGGACAGCATCAAGGTTTCTGCCCCAGTTCACAACTTTTTGCCAGGGCTCGCCGGGGCTGCATTGAATGCAAGCAGGACATCGCGCCCGGTGCTGTGCACAAAAAGGGTTAGGAAAGTGAAAAGCGGGCCCTCTGTTTAAGACGGGTCGGGGTGCCCCCCTGCCCTACCTTAAACTCCCACCCTTTTTCCATCCTTGACGGGGTAAAAACTGCGCCAGGTTTAGCAATTTTGAAGACCGGAGAGTTCGTCACCCATGTGAGCTTCTTCAATAAAAAAACCCCCACTGTCCCCCACTCGGGCCCGAAAGCAAGGCCCTGCTATTGCGTGTTTCATTTTCTGCCCCCTTTGCCCGCCATTTTTTTAAATTTTTCCGGGGCGCTTTTGTAAAATTTTCAGAGAGAAATTTGGTGGGTTTTAAAACTTGGCCCCTGGGGCAATTTTGCCCCCCGCTTTTTCCAAATTGCGTCAGGAGGCCCATGTTTCCTTGATTGATTATAGTTTTTTTTGGCGCCGCAACTGCGGGGTTTTGACCCCCTGCTTACAAAAATCGGGAAAAATAAAAAATAAAAAACAAAATTTACGATAGAAAAAAATATTTAAAAAAACCCAAAAGACTTTAAAAAAACAAGAGAACTTTAAAAAACCAATAATAAATAAATATTAAAAACACCATAGCTTTTTTGAGAAGGTCAGCCCTCTCAATAAAGGTATGGACTTCATGCCCCGGAGAAAAACAAACCTCTCCCCCAATCCCAGGAGAGCCCCGGTAACTTTCCCCGACCCACGCGACACCGGGAAAAAAAAAACTGAAACCCCGTAGGCCCCCCCAAGATTTGGGAAAAATCGACCGCAAGTGCCGCCAGTTAAGGGCCCCCAAAAACAATAAATCCAGAAAGGGGAGGGTGGGCCCCCTCCTGAAAAACCTATGATTTATATAGAGTGGCCCAAATTTCCCAAAAAGTGCCAAGGAATTCTCCCCATCTAGGGGAAAAAAGGGCAGAAAGCTCCAGTCCTCGATACTTTGGGTTTGGATGGCGCGAAAAGGGTTTATTTTTCCCCTAAAAATCCAACGTTCCTGCCGCTGTTGTGAATTTGATTTTGGATTGCCGCCCGTAGGCCCCTTTACCCGGGGCCACGAAAAAAGGGGATAGAGCGGGTTTCTTCTAGTTTCAGTTTTTTGCCATGGCATCACTTCCTAATTCGGAAAACCCCTACATTCCCGGGTTTTAACCCCCCAAAAAAAAAGCGACCGCCCGGGCCTCGCCTCTTGAGAAAGATAAACCATTCCAGGATGGCATTGACCAGCGGTTTGGGGAGAAAAAAAATTACATCGTGTTTTGAAGAGCACTACAAGAAACCCCTAAAAAATTTAAAAGAGACATCCGGAAAGTAAGAATAGCCCTGAGAGCCCTATGAAATAGCACTTATTTTAACGTAAAAAAAAGATTTAAAAAACATGGGAAAGGGTGACGCCTTTTTTTAAACGATGGGAAAACGACACCGTACCAACTCCTTGTCTTATTTTTGGAAAACCTCAGTAAAAACAGGGACCGAAATCGATGTGTTTCAAAAAGGGGCTAAAAACTGGGAAAAACTCAGCCCAAAGGGGGTAAAGACCTTTTTAGAGCGGAAGGCTTTTCAGAAGGGCATTTCTGGGAGAAACCAATTTCCCAAAATTCGTTGGCCCCAAAAGCGGGCAGTCCGTTTAAAACCCGGGAAGGATACCGTCTCCATAATACTGTCAAAAACGGAAACCAAGGGGCTTTTGGGAAGCTTTTTTTAGCCCATGGTAAAATTTTCGATCCTGAATCACAAAAACACAAACCGGCAAGCCCATTTTATCAGGAAGGGGTTTTTAGGCCCATTTCCAAATCTTAAAAAGGAGGGGCTGGCGTTGGGAAAAAAAATCTAATTGGGAGGAAACCAGCATCCACCAAAAAGACTTGGGGTGGGAGATGACCTGAACGCCCCCCCGGTTTCCAGACGGAAACCAGAAAGATGGGTACTGACCAACATCCTAGTCGAGGGGGGTGTTTGGGAGAGGGGGTACACTTCACACCATATTCAAACCCTTTGAAAGGATAAGTGAGCGGGGAAGATTTTGAGGAGGGGGTAGCGCGATCAGCCCCCCCCCGCTGGGGTTTCGAGAGGAATTTTCAGTAGATCCCTGGTCCGGAGACAGTCAGTCTTGGGGAGCACGAAGGTTGGGGGTACCCAAGGTTTTGTCATTTTCAAAAAAGATCCTTTTAAAAACCCGGGTCTCTTTTTCCCACTGGGATTCTCTTTTTCGTAAAAATAAAAGGGGCTTGGGGCGGGGTGGGAAACCCACGGGGTTTTTGCAAAAAAAAAACTGCTACCTTTTTTCGTTTTTTTGGGAAAACCGGAAGCCACGATTCGGTTTTGGGCCATTTTAAAAAAACTTTTTCAATAGCAATTGAAGTCTTCTCTTGGGAACCGACACCTGGAAGCAGCAAAAAAGAGATTGATAAAATCATCCCCGTATAATGTTACTAAACAAAACCCCTTTTGCGGGAATCAAACAATACCATTGTGGCCACAGCGAAAAGAGTACAATCCAAAAAAGCTAAACCCTTTGGGGAGGCCACCTGGGAAACTGGGTTAGAAGACCTTTTGTTTCCAACCCCGAACCCCTAAAACCCCGGTTGGGTAGGAAACTCTGGGGGAAAAAACAGGCAAACGACCTCTTAGCCCCCCCAAATCATACAGAGACTCAAAATCCGTGTCTCCCAAACCGTGTCGTAAGCCTTTTTAAGGGGCGAAAAAAAATGGTTTAATGGCGTTTTCGAGAGGGGATGCCCCATTTTTGGATGAATTTTTAAGGAAATTAAAAGGGTTCTGTAGTTAAAAATGATGCTTTCGGAATCCACACTGGGGAAAAGGGAAAAAAAAGGTTTTTCCCCTTTCCAAAAAAACCCTACCAGTCAAATATTTACCAATTTTTTTTGAATAACTTACACACACAAAGAATTTTGGGTATGGGCGGTGAAAATTTGTCGGTAGTGAGTGGTCCCCTTTCCCCAAACTTAGGGGGTCGGGGTAACCACCGGGGCCCCCCCCCAGCTACTTGGGAAGGTTCCCTTTAATTTCCAAAATCCTATTATAGATGCTCAACAAGAAAACTAAACCTCATTTTCTTAGAAAAGACAAGCATCGAAAATGGTACAAACATTTGGCCCCGGGGGAAATGTCAGGGGGGGGAAACCTTCAGGGCTTGAAAATAGCTCCGAAATGTAAAAAGAAAATTGTTTAAAATTTCCCCGCCCCTTGGGGTTAAAAATCTATGCCTCCTGTTTTTGGCGGGATCGTCCCTAACATTGGAGACGCAAGATCTTTCTTGCCCCTGACAAAAAAATGGGGAAAACAAATTCTTTGCTACGCCCAAAGGGGTATGCCCAGGGTCTCCCATCAATTTGATAAGAAAATGGAAGGGGGGTGGGGGATAAATTTCCCTTCAATTTCCTCAAATCTTTTGCCCAAACCTTTTGGGCACCGGGGTGATGCACAGATCGTATTATATAAGCCCTCCCCCGAAGGAAATGAAGAGGGGGTTTTTTAAAAACCCGTCCGGTATCTAGCTCTTGACCCGTGAAAAGATATTTTTGGTCTAATGAAGTTGGCCGCGAGATGTTTTTGGTTCTCAGCAAAAGGCGGGAAGTTTACTCCTCGCTGCCGACAGTTCCCCGGGGTCCACCAAAGGAAACGGTCCCGGGGAGAAAAAAGGAAAACCAATGTGAGGGGGAAGCTCAGCCCAGGCTTTCAAAAAAGGTTCGAGACACAAAATAACTACGGCCTCTCTATTTTGGGGGGAAATATCTATATTTATGTTTTAAAAAAAACAAAACCCTTTTTAAAACCCCCCCAAATCTGCAAGGAGACGCAAATATTTTGGGAGAATTTGGGAAGGGGGCGAGGACACTGCTTTTGTAGTATTTGGGTAAAGGTCACTTCCCCCAAGAGAAAACGGCCACCTCCTATGAGAAGTCGGGGGAGCGACCTGTGGCTGCAGGGGTGATAAATTTAATAGCAGTTTAATGTTCCCGTTGCGAATGGAAAAGTGTTGGTTCTCCCCTGTTTAATATATTTTAAAAATTGTTGCCCCTTTAAGGAAATTTTCGGAAATCACCGCGCGAATTTTTTTTGGAATCTCCCCACAAAATGGGGCCCATTTTATGGGCTTTCCCCAAAGGGGAAAAAAATGGGGCGGGAAAACTGGCGGGTAAGATCCCCAAGATCTTGGAGAGGTATGGCCCTCATTTTGGGAGGGTAATATATTGAGGGGAGACCGGAGGGCTTTTTGCAGAGGGATACGAAACCCGCTACAGGCCTGCAAGGGTTATTTCAGCGGATGCCCCCCAAGGGGGGCCCTCCCCACGAAAGGTAAAGGCCCAAAAAACCCCCACTAAAAAACCCCCCCCTGTGGAGGTGGTTGTTTTGGACAATATAAAAACCGTCCCGGGCAGAGACACCTTTCCCCGCCCCCATCATTTTTTTCTTGTAAACAAATAATTTCTGGGTCCAACTCGTTGAGGAAGGACTAGTTTCTTCCCAATTTTTAAAAGTAAACCCCCGAAATTCCAAATTTGGGGGATTTAAGATGTTAAATTTTTTGGGGCGTGAAGATATTTCATATTAAAAAGCCTTCGGGTTGGAGACGCTTTTGGATAAAATTTTAAAGAAACCCAGCAAAACTTTTTTGGGGTTTTAAAAGATTGGGAAAAAAACCTTTTTTCCTTAAATTTTCCCCCGATGCGGGTTTAAAAAGGTTTTTTGCGTTAAACCCGGGGGTGAAATTTTGGTGGGTATCTTACGAGGGCCCCCGCGGCCCGAGTAGAATACCGTATGTCCCAACAAAGATGCCCGGGTTTAAAATGACCGATTGATTTTTTTAACCTCTAGGGGTTTTACTGAAGCTCCCGACGAAAGGGCCCTTGAAGAATTTGCTTATCACAAAGGCTTTTTCCCAAAACATTGTTGTACCCTAAAAAGGGAGTGAGGAAAACCCTTCGCCTTCCGCGTGATGTAGAAACTGGTGGGGCGTAGCCGCTTCCCGGGGGTGGGTTTAAAACGGGGCTTGATAATAGGAGGGCCCGTCCTTAAATTCCCCACACCCCATCATGGGTGGATCCTTTTTGGGAAGCCCAATTTCCCCCCCTGCTCAGCAATGGAGATTTAGCCGGAGGGGGCCCCATGACCCCTTAAAGGGGCTTCATTTGGGGCTGCGAGTTTGCTTCTGAGGGCTCCTTATTGGATGGGGGTTTTGGGGGGGCCCCCCTAGAGGAGGAGTCACTATTGTTTTTTTCCCGTTTTGCGGCATGCACCACGAGAGGGGGTTGGAGGGGTCATTCGAGAGGAGGGCAGCAGACTCCCCATAATCGCAGGTCAATAGCGAGAATTTTTTATTCCTTGGGGATTGATTAGGTTTAAAGAAATGTGGTGGTGGGAAAGGGAGCAGGCTGATTTGGGTCTTAGTTTTTAAGAAACAGCAAACCATCGAGGATGCCCTAGGTTTCCCGCATCCACCCCGCCTGCTTGTCCGTGAAAAAGTTCTTTTTCCCCCTCCCAAAAACGATAAATTTGGGGAGGTGGCCCAAATGTAAATTGTCTTTTTCTAATTTGTTAAAGTTCCACCTGTCGAGACCGGTTTGGGGGAGCCCTCACGGCAGTGGAAGCGTAGGGGGGGTTTACTTAAAGTCCCGCTGGTTTTCATGAGATCCCAACGGGCCCAGGGAGCAACCACAGCGAGGAGAGGTTTACAAAACTTATTGCCGGGCCCAACCGTAGCACGCATAGCACTTTCAAAGGGGGGGTTCCGTTTTAAAGGGTTTTATCCTTTTTTGACTGGGGACCCATCCTTTATGTAATTTGGGGGCCAAACCCGATCCGTAGAACGTGAAAAAAAGAGCATGTTCTTTCTCCCCCTCACTTTTTATACCCCCCTGAACTTACTTGGGCCCCATATTTAGTATTTTTTTTCTTCCTGAAATCATATAGGTCGTTTGTTGTAAAAACCCACGCCTTTGCAAAAATTTAAATTTTGGGTGAGGGTTTTATGGATTAAAATAAGGCCCCACAGAGGGGATGAGCCCTGTGAAGGAGCATTGAAACCGGGTAAAGGGCCTTGGCTCGGGTTTGGGAAAAACCCCTTGGCCCCTTTTTTTAAATTTTTCAGATGGGCCCTTTTTGGGGTGTTTTTCCAAATTTCCTTTTTAACCCAAAAAATCGGAAACCCCCATGGAAGAATTTCCTCCACTTTCCAGTAATATGCCCACGTACCATAAGGGGGTAGGGCTTTGGCGGACGTTTTGGGTACGGGAATTTTTAGTGTCCTGGAATGGGTTAGGAACGTACCTTTCCCCAGGGCCCTGCAACTTGGGCAGGGCGAAGAAGTTCGGCTCTGTAATGTTTTCCCCAATTCCCCGTGCTGTGGCTTATTTAGGGCAAGGGTGTTGGGGCCGCTGCCGTAGCAAAAGTGAATGGAGCCCCCTACTCGGACGTCATTTTCCATCATAAATCAGCGGATGCGGCGAACCCAAATACGCCCCTTAAAAAAATCATTTATTGCCCGTAAAACCCAAAGGGTTTCGAAAACCCTTGGACAGAAGCAAGGGGTCCCCCGTAGAAGTGCCCCCAGGGCCCGGCCCCGTCTCTCAAACCCCTTTTGCGTCCCTTTGAGCGGGGACCCCCAGACCGGCGCTGAGAAGGAAGGGGGCGGCTGCCCCCTTCGGCCAGTCGGGCCCCGGAAAGGCGCAGAAATGGCAAAGTGGAGGATTTCCAAAGGGAGAAATCGAGGACCCAAACGGACGTCAGGAGAGGGGGCAGGCCGGGAAAATTTTTTACGTTGTTTAAAACGTTTTACTTCCCTTTCCCCCCGGCCCCCACCCACCACGGGGGCCCCCGAGGGGAAGCTGTCCGTTGGGGAAAGGAAAACCCCACCCCAAAATTTTTCCCGGGGTTTGCGGGGAAGTATACGCTTTCGGGTTTTCTTTTGGTTTGGTGGCAAACTGCAGGACCCCCCCCCCCATGCGGTGCCCACCAGGCAAACCCCCACTTGGCCCCAAGGGCCCAAAGCCATGACCAGGGCCCAAATTTAAACCAGCGGGGGGCCACACTGGACCTTTCCCCTCTTACCCCAAATCCTCTACCAAAAAGGGGCGGTTTTGCCCCCCGGGGAAGGGAAAACAACTCGCCCCGCGGTGGACTCAACTTTTTCCCGGGAAAAGGGGGGGGCGCGGGGGAAAATACGGGGACGCCACGCACGGCAAACAGGGCGTGGGGGGGCGGGGTTTTGAAGTTTAAAAGGAAGAAGAAGTGTGGGGGACCCGGGAAAAGAAGGGTCTCACCGGGCCTAGAACGCCCTAAGGGCAAGGAGAGGAAAAAGGGGAAGGGGAAAACCCTTTAAAGGGCGACATCACCGGGAAAGGTCCACCCTCCCAGTTTACGAAGGGGAGGGCCCTTGGGCCACGAGGGGGGGGCCCCCGGGAACCCCAAAAATTGGGAGGCAGGCCCCCAGAGTGGTTGGGGCGCGACCACGCCCTTTAAGCCCCCGGGCCCCCCCCAACAAGGTCACTCGCCACAGCGGGGCCTTTGTCCGTCCAGGAAAAACAGGCGCAAAGCCCTGACAGGAGGTCCCCGTTGGAAATTTTCCGGTTCCTGAAAGGGCCAGAAAAAACCAAAGGAACTTATTCCAGAAGAAGCATTTCACTTCCTTTGTTTGTTCCGTACTTTGATGGTCGTGAACAGGGTTTTCGGATTTCCCCTTGGGGGGCAAAAAACTTCCTCTTCTTCGCGGGGCCTATTTTTTAGGTGCCTCTTCTCAGCCTGTCTAATTTGGCTTGTTTTTTACCCCGCCGCGGGGCTTTTTGGTTATCCGGGGCATTTGGCGCTCAATGCTGCTTTTAAACGGGGTTTTTTCCTTTTTTTCCCCTAAAACGGCTCATCAGAAAAAAGTTTTGGGGGGGCAATCCCAAACTTTATTGAACCCTCAAGGAAAGTTCCCCGCGAGAATTTCTGTAGCTGCTCCCCTTTTTCTTGGGCGGTATTTTTGGGATGGGCTTGTCAGGAAAAAATTTTGGGGTCGTTTCTTGGGATATGAAACATAATGACAGTCTGTCCTCTGTTTTTGGCTGGGGGGGAAAGGGAGAAAGGAGCTGCTTCTGCACCACGAGGCTCAACGAGTTTGAAGCTCTTCGACATTGTTCTGGAAATGGAAAATGACAAAGTTGTATGAAAGGAGCACTCAGAATTCAAGTGATTTAGGACATGTTCAATTGAGAGATGTTTGTCATGGTTGTTATGCTAATCTATGAATAATTCAATAAATCGATAATAAGATAAGATTCTAAAAAACACATGGGCACCTTTTTTTGTTGTTAAGTGCTACCCTACATTAGCAACAACACGCAACATAATGTTTGCACAACATTGCAGATTCAAAACAATAATTTTTTCCTGCACATTTACTCAGTACATCTCATTCACCTAGGGATAAGTCTTCCTCGGCAGCCACATGGCGGTCATTTTGGAAAATGGCCGCCACGGCCGCCAGGGGGCAGTTGGGCGATGGCTCCACATCCAAATTTGTTCATAATATATTGGTCTACCTTTGTGCCAAAATTGGTGCTTTTATCAAAATATGCATAATAGGTTTGAATATCCTAGGTAAACCGCCCCACTACATGGGACATTGGGATGCAAAGTAAGGATGAAAAGATCTACACAGTGATGTAAGTTAAATTTGTTAGTTTTTAGTGTCCAATACCAAAATTATACCAATAATTGGGGTGAGTGGAGAAGAGGGTGGTGGTTTCTGCGTTTGTTTAAATTTGGCGCGCGAAATTTCCCGGTAACCTGCACATAAAGACCAATCGAGCGGTGCATGTTTTTTCCAGGAATGTTTCCTGCGATTTCTGCCCCGGGGAACAAACCCTGCACATATTTGGACAGTGTGAACCGCACTTTAGTCTACGTTCAGGGCCTTAGTCTAGGCTTACCTACGTATGGGCTTCTGGAACGTTCTGAACCTTTCGGATCAATCATCAACTGCCTCTTCTATCAGGCAAACTCAGAAGGCTGCAGGTGGATATAGAGGGACTCTCTGAGACGAGGAGGCCTGGCAATGGCAAGACTAGCAAAGGGGGGGCGTTGCACCTACTACTGGTCCGACCTGAGTAATGGTACCCGTCCCGGGGAGTATTAAGGTACCCGTGGAGTCAAGGTGTGATTTTATATCGACGGAGACGCTGGAGAATACCGAGGAGTGTCGCGCTACCAGGCTTGCTGGGAACCACAACCAGTACAGGACTCTGTTACGCAGGACTAGATCTCTCCTGAGAAGAGACACATAGAAGCATGTCATGAGTCTCGCTAAGGATGTCGAGGGCCCTTTGAACGCTAATGACATCCGACCCGCCTACAGAGCCTTGATAACGCTCATCTCCAAGTCTCCATCTCGGGCGAGTGCTATTCGAGCAGCAGATGGACGCCCCGTATTGGACATGGATGGAGAGATGGCTCGTTGGGCACATTACTTTGGGTATTTGTTAACGGTGGAACCTACAATTGGGCAGCTTAACACCATTGAATTACGGACAGTGGGTGTCGATATTCCCATTGACGAAACCGCACCCTTTTTTGACGTTTTTTTTTAAAGTCATCGAAGCTGTTGCAAAGTTGAGAGCTGGAAAGACAGCTGGTGTTTGTAATATCAGTGCGAACTCCTCAAAGCTAGGGGTTAGGCTATGATGCACGGGTTGCATACTGTATTGACTGCCGTTTGGCAATCAGGCGCCATTCCTCCTGACTGGAAAAAGGGGCTGGTCGTCCCTATCAGGAAAGGGTCAGGACTGCAACAATTACCGCGGTATTACACTGTTTAAAGTGCCAGACAAGTTGCTTGCTTATCTATTGCTGACGCGGATCCGCAATCATCTGCTGAAGCATCAGACACCTGAGCAGTCTGGGTTCACGCCTGGTAAATCAACAACGGACCGTATCCTAGCGCTTTTTGTCCTGGTGAAACGCCGACGTGAGTTTCAACAGGGGATGCTTGCAGCATATGTAGATCTAAAGAAGGCGTTTGACTCAGGGCATCGTGAGTTTCTCTGGGATATTCTGCGGCTTCGCGGGATTCCTGCAAGGACTGTTGGTTTGCTGACTAGCCTGTACTCTGGGACTGAGTGTGCTGTGAAGTTTGAGGAGGTGTATCCAGCTTTTTTCCTGTGAATACAGGAGTGGCCCCATTACTTTTCAAAACTTGTATGGACTAGGTATTGGGTAGAGTTGTGGACCAAAGTAATTGTGGAGCATCACTCGGCAATACCAGGCTCGCTGTTCTTGTTTTTTGCCGATGATGCAGTCATCTTTGCTGAGCCGCTGGAGGTTCTGGTGATGGCTCTCGAGGCGCAGCAGCTGCATGAGGAGGCAAAGACTTTGGGACTGAAGATGAAACAGTACAGTCTGTTCATGCGTGGGGTGACGACATTAAGATCTTGGGAAATTTTACATACTCTGGTAGCGCAGTCCAGAATGACTGCGGGTCACGTCAAGAAGTCTTACGGTGGTTTGACATAGCCCACGGTGTTATCGATTCGCTCAACACGAGTATTTGGCGTTGTCGTTACCTGTGCATAATAAGTGCTGTGACAAAAATTTGGATCTTCATGTTGCTTGTGATCCCTGCCTTACTCTATTAATATGAGCCATTGACACTAAATAGCGACTTGAAGAGGCAAATTGATGCCTTTGGTAATCAGTCCAGCGGATATGTAACAATTTTGTGTTGAAATGTGTATTTTGTGCTACAAGCACCGAATTTTACACAATGATGCATCTTGACACCCTAAAAAGTTATAATATGGAGACATTTGAAGAAAAAAACGTAAACAAGGTTTTCTTCTTTTAAATTAAAGCCAAACCTTGTATTTTTTGCATATCATTGCCTCTGGGATATATATATAATTGCAAACTTGGTATATAAATATACGTTTTTAGAGGTCCTTGATTCCAATAAACACACTTTAATATCTCAAACTCTTTCCAATAGTTGATAAATTCAGTAGTTTGGCTTTAATATTGTAATTGTGCATAAAGGCAATTGTGTATGTAACTTTCTGTTTGCTGCTGATATAAAATCCACTTTCGTTGCAGGTAAATGCAAAATGGATAATGAATGTAATTCGAGCGACTCAGCACACACTCCAACATCTAGACAACTTACACCTCCTTTGCCAAATGATTGGGCCTTATACATATTATACCAAAACAAAGCGTCATAACCACTACACTGCCCTGGAAAATCAAAACGGTCAGACTGTGTATCTGGATGTAGTACACAGGCTAACAACTTGGACAGATTTAAAGAGCTCGGAAGCATTCCCTTTCAACTGAATGTATCAAGACATGATGATGGTGAGGGCATTGAAAAATGTCTGAAAAGTAATGAGGCATCATACCGCAAGTCCTGCTATCAGAAATGTAATACCACAATGGTTAAAAATCCAGAAAATATAAAGCTAGCAACCATATCCCCATCTGAAGTCAGTGGTGCTAAATAATCTCGGAAACATGATGTTGTCTCCTCAGCAACTCTTTTTTGCTTCTTTTGTGACAAGAAATGAAAATCAATTGATCTTTGAAATACATCAGCCTTTCAACCAGACACCAAAGTGCGTACATGTACTCTTCAACTTCAGAACAATAACTTCTAGCAAAACTAAGTTCTGGAAACTTAATTGCCCAAGAAGCCATGTAGCCAACTATTATGCTTGCCTTACATACTTATATCGAAAAGCACGAATTCAAAGCATTGACAAGGAGTCCACTGAGCAAGACCATATTAGCCACAGCCTTGTGTTTGCTAAACTGACTGAATGTATAGAGAGAGGAATGCAGATAAACTGAAAGAATATCAGTATTCAAACTTGCAGATTTGTCAACACTAAATGCTGATCGCCTGGAACAGCTTGGGATGAAATCGGGAAGGAAAGAGTAGAAGGAAAGAAAAAAAGAAAGGAAGAATCCACAGTACCAGGTTGAAGAACAGGTTACTTGCTCATTTCCATGACTTGACAGCCTATCACGAATGACTGGACATTCTTATTGCTTTTGATGAACACGTCACAGATGCCCTTAAGGATGCAAGCAGGGATATTTATGATGATAAAGCCATTCATCTTGCAAAAGCTGCAAATTTTATACGCAGAAGCATGTTTAGCATGCAATTCTCAATACACTCCATGGCTGCCTGCTGTGTTGCACGTTTTATGGTATCCCACAGTTATACAGTCCCCGAGGGCGCCAAGCACATTGAACCGAATTAAGACTGCCACTGCATTACTATGGGGACATGGCAAATCCTTCAACTTCTCAAGATGAAACACAGTATGGTTACCTCTTGAGATTCTTCTGGACTTGACATGAAGTTTTAGTGTAGCAACAGCAAGTATGTGCTCTGTTGCAAAGAACATAGCACCCCGGTAAACCCTGAAGTTCTGGAGAATCGTCCAACGGGTACTAACGAGGATGTGGTTGATCTCCTAGGCTATCCTTCCGGCATTACTATACCATGTCCAGCGGTGCATCTCTGGTTTCTTATACAAGAACCTGCAATTATCAACCTTCTGGACCAATCGAAATTCAGAAGGGGAGTACTGTTAATGCTCCTAGTACCAGAGTCATGAAGACCAAAACATAACTCATAGCCATCACTCACAGTGCCAGTATTAGCATTAAAGTCGCCCAAGACAAGGAGCGCATCACTGAGCACGTTGTCCCAGGTGGAGCGGCAGACCCGTGAGTGGCCGTGATACGAGACGTTTGGCCATGGAGAGTGGCAAAGGGAAGGGTGTTGTGTTTACCTCTCACAAGGGCGTCAGCAACCTCGTAACCATGTATGGCTGTGTGTGAAGGACCCCCCTGAAGGTGATCTCAGAGCCCTCGGTGGTAAGGTGGAGAAGGGTTCGCTGCTACAAACAAACACTTGGTGTTGTGAACATGTAAACAAACTGGCGTTGCGGTGACAAAAAATCGAACCACTCGACCGCGAAACATCATGTTTAGGTGCGCGAAACTTTGAAATGTTTTATATATATTTTATATTATATATATATATATATATATATATATAATATATATATATATATATATATATATATATATATATATATATATATATATATATATATATATATATATATATTATATATATATATATATATTATAATATATATATTATATATATATATATATATATAATATATATATATATAGTATAGATAGATAGATAGATAGATATATAGGTAGATAGATAGATAAATAAATATATATATAGATAGATAGATAAATAGATATATGGATAAATATATAGATAGATAGATAGCTATTTACCTACTACCGAAGGATATCTGACTGGGCACGATTAATGTTACCACCATGTATGGAAAGGAGGAGGAGTTGGTGATGAAGATGAAGGAGATGAGGCTTTGCTGGGCGTGTTTGAAACAAAAATGACGGGACATGGCTCAAAACTTATCCACGACAATTGCCAGCTGTTATATGAAGGGGAAAATCAAGACAAGAGGTATGGAGAATAATTTATAATAAACCAGGAGATGGCAGATAGAGTTGAAAAAACAAAGTACGTCAGCGATAGAATAATCTCAATAACCATCAGATTCCCTGCAAGAAATATCACTTTAATGAAATGAAGTATATGTGGCACATCAGGGAAGACCACAGGAGGAGAATAATTGTTTTTATCAAATGTTATAAGACACAATTGTCACTGGAGCAGAAGGAGAGGTAATGACTAGGAAATAGACGTCCACACTAAAGATGTGGAACGTGTCCAAGCTCGCACAGTTTAAATTCAACTTTTTAAATAACCTCACATTAAAATACTTCTATTACAACCTGACCTAACCCAACCTAACCCCTTCACCATCCCCTTCTTTTACTTCTTCTTGTTGTCCAATCTCGCTTCGCTCGCTTGGACAACAAGCCTATATGCACTCTAGACCTTGCCCCCATTCGTGGAGTAAACATTTTACAAGCCAATATGCACTCTAGACCTTGCCCCCATTCGCAGAGTAAACATTTTACAAGCCAATATGCACTCTAGACCTTGCCCCCATTCATGGAGTAAACATTTTACAAGCCTATATGCACTCTAGACCTTGCCCCATTCGTAGAGTAAACATTTTACAAGCCAATATGCACTCTAGACCTTGCCCCCATTCGTGGAGTAAACATTTTACAAGCCTATATGCACTCTAGACCTTGCCCCCATTCGTGGAGTAAACATTTTACAAGCCAATATGCACTCTAGACCTTGCCCCCATTCGCAGAGTAAACATTTTACAAGCCAATATACACTCTAGACCTTGCCCCTATTCGTAGAGTAAACATTTTACAAACCAATATGCACTCTAGACCTTGCCCCCATTCGTGGAGTAAACATTTTACAAGCCTATATGCACTCTAGACCTTGCCCCCATTCGTAGAGTAAACATTTTACAAGCCAATATGCACTCTAGACCTTGCCCCCATTCGTGGAGTAAACATTTTACAAGCCTATATGCACTCTAGACTTTGCCCCCATTCGTGGAGTAAACATTTTACAGGCCAATATACACTCTAGACCTTGCCCCCATTCGTGGAGTAAACATTTTACAAGCCTATATGACAGATTCACCAATCTATTTATTACCAAAGAATGAATTCGGCTGAAATAGGTGTCCAAGCGAGCGAAGCGAGCTTGGACAATAATGGTAGACTTAAATGCACATGTGGGATCGAACATAACTGGGCTGCGGGAAGTTTTGTGAGCGTTTGGAGTCGGCGACAGGAACGGAGATGGATGATCCGTAACAGATTTTTGTATCTATAATAATATAAGCGAAAGTGTGTGTCTCTGTGTGTGTGTGTGTGTGTGTGTGTGTGTGTGTGTGTGTGTGTGTGTGTGTGTGTGTGTGTGTGTGTGTGTGTCCGCTCCAGGTGCCGCCCCCTGTGGCGGAATCCCCTCATATGGCACAGTTTTGGAACCGGCTTGAGCAGGGGAAGGTTTTAAGCCCATTTATGAGATGATCCGATCACTTTTTTTTCTTTTTTTTAGCAGCCTATTGGCGAGAATTGTGAAAAAAAAATGTGGGTTGCGAAAATTGAGGAAACCTTGATGTAGAGTGATGGGTAATGGGTGTGTGAATGGGTGGGGGGTGATGGGTGATGGGTGATGGGTGAGGGAATAGATGGGTAATGGGTGAGTGAATGGGTGTGTGGTGATGGATAATGGGTGAATGAATGGGTGGGGGGTGGTGGGTAATGGGTGAGTGAATGGGTGGGGGGTGATGGGTAATGGGTGAGTGAATGGGTTGGGGGTGATGTGAATAGGTTGGCGTTAATACATACATTTCTACATCCATGATTTCAGGAAAGCTAGAAGGGGGTATCTGGAGAGTCTGTTTGGTGGGCATTCGGCCCACCAAACACAGGTGGTGGGCCAAAGGCCCACCAATAGCCCTCCGCAGGAGCTAGCCAAAAAGTCCGCCCGGAGGGCGGCTTTGCGGCTAGTCATACATAAAATGTTCATTCTGAATATGGACTACAATCACAAACAAAAGTCATAAATGGAGTTGTTTAGATGGAACAGCGAAGTCGGGGATTATACAGAACATTTCATGATATCTATAATAATATAAGCGAAAGTGTGTGTGTATGTCTGTGTGTGTGTGTGTGTGTGTGTGTGTGTGTGTGTGTGTGTGTGTGTGTGTGTGTGTGTGTGTGTGTGTGTGTGTGTGTGTGTGTGCTATAGGTTCCGCCCCCCGTGGCGCAATCTCATTATACGGCACAGTTTTGGAACCAGGTTGACCAAGAGAAGGTTTTAAGGCCATTAATGGGATGATCCGATCACTTTTTTTTCTTTTTTTAGCAGCCTATTAGCGAGAATTGTGAAAAAAAGTGGGTTGCGAAAATTGAGGAAACCTTGATGTAGGGTGATGGTGGGGTGATGGGTAATGGGTAATGGGTGTGGGGTGATGGGTGAGTGAATGGGTGGGGGGTGATGGGTTGGGGGTGATGGGTGATGGGTGAGGGAATAGGTGAGGGGTGATGGGTAATGGGTGAGTGAATGGGTGTGTGGTGATGGGTAATGGGTGAGTGAATGGGTGGGGGTGATGGGTAATGGGTTAGTGAATGGGTGGGGGGTGATGGGTAATGGGTGAGTGAATGGGTGGGGGGAATACATATATTTCTACATCCATGATTTCAGGAAAGTTAGAAGGGGCTATCTGGACAGTCTGTGTTTGGTGGGCCTTGGGCCCACCAAACACAGGTGGTGGGCCGAAGGCCCACCAATAGCCCTCCGCAGGAGCTAGCCAAAAAGTCCGCCCGGAGGGCGGCTTTGCGGCTAGTACTTCTATATAACTAATAACCAAAAAACGTTTAGAGACGTCAAAAGTGTACCGTCGAAATCAATTGACTCAGATCACAAGCTTGTTCTTGCCAAGTTGACAATAAAAGACCTTAAAAGACAACGGAAGGTACCGAGGGAGAGATTTTACTTAGAAAGGTTAAAGGAACGGGAGACTACTGAAGAGTTCCAATTTTAAATAAGGGGCTTTAACCAGAGGAAAATGTCATTGTTCAAGACAGAAACACAGAGGGAAACTTCACGAGTAAGGTAATTGCTGGAGCAAAATAAGTAGTACACACGAAGATATCGTAGGTGGAAAGAGGAAGAAAACTTTATGGTGGACGAATGAAGACGGAAGCTATTAGAAAAAAGTATCACATTGTTCAGGAAATGGATGAGAAGAAGGAACATAATCACTAGAGAAGCATACATTAATGAAAGAAATGAAGCAGAAATACATACAAAGGGAAGCACAGAAGCAGGCATAGCATAATATTGCTGATGAACTTGGAACAAGACATGCAAGGCACTAGGAAAATGACATATAGTATTGTAAGAAACTATAGAAAAAGAGAAGAACCTACTGCAAGATTTATGAATGATATAGAGGGATAAATATATACTGAATAGAAAAATATAGATGAAAGATGGCGAGAATATTTTTCAGACTTGCTTGGGACAACAGAATAAATACAAAATCATCTCTATAGAAAGATCTCTTCTTCCCTTCCCAAAGCATAACAAACTTACATTTTTTCATAATTTTAATTCAGCTTAGGTAAATATCGAACTGATGCTCATACCTTTGCTAGTTTTAGTTTGGTATTGTCTGCAATGTGACCCACAAGCTGGTAATATTGAATTATTCTCATTCAGGTGATCCAAGATCGATTATTCAGAAATTCACCTTCCACTTTACTAATACACTTCATATTTGGCTATCTTTTTATTTATGATGTTTATCATTTTCTTCCCCAGAATATTGACTACCGAGTGGAATTTAGCAAATGGTTTCAACAAGAGTTTCGCACTGTCAAGTTTCCAGCAACTGGAACAGTGTTTGATTACTACATTGAACGGGAGAGTCTCAGATTTGCTCCATGGACTGAGAAAATACCAAAATTTGAGTTGGACGCAGACATGCCCCTACAGGTCTGTAACCTTACTTACATGAATTAAGATTTAAGAGAAAAACTGTTAATGTCTCTCTCTCTCTCTCTCTCTCTCTCTCTCTCTCTCTCTCTCTCTCTCTCTCTCTCTCTCTCTCTCTCTCTCTCTCTCTCTCTCTCTCTCTCTCTCTCTCTCTCTCTCTCTCTCTCTCTCTCTCTCTCTCTCTCTCTCTCTCTCTCTCTCTCTCTCTCTCTCTCTCTCTCTCTCATTCATTCTTATATAGTAATTCATCTTCTCGTTTACTCTATACATTCAAGTTACATTAATAATTTCCTAGCTATATTTTGAGGTTGGATTTCTGATGTCAACTACACGTACATACGTACACGTACATGTATATGATTATTACTTCGTTCGCTATATTTATAGATTAATCGATTGTATTAATGTATGCTAGCTGTAAACAGTGTTTATGTTATAGATGTCGCGACCCTACCTATCACATCTATAATAATATAAGCGAAAGTGTGTCTGTCTGTCTGTCCGCGATAGGTGCCGCCCCCCGTGGCGGAATCCCATCATATGTCGCAGTTTTGGAACCAGCTCGACCAGGGGAAGGTTTTAAGCCCACTTACGTATGAGATGATCCGATCACTTTTTTTCTTTTTTCTTTTTTAGCAGCCTATTAACGAGAATTGTGAAAAAAAATGTGGGTTGCGAGAATTAGAGAGAACTGCAACTCCGAAATGCCAGTGGTCGCTGGCAGTTTTAACTCACAATTTGGTGAAAAGTTGGTCAACTTGAAAGAAAAATATGGGCTTATGCCACTGCACTTAAAACACACAAGTATAATATTAAGAACGATTTTCTTCTATATGTATATTGTATAGAAGCCTGTTTCTGTAAAACATTGTATATAACCAAATAACCAAGTAGGTTATAGTTGAGGAGGCGAGGTAAATGCTACTCTATGATATTATATAGTCAATAACGAATGGTTAGAAGTTATCTATACCTAGGCAGTCATATTTTCCTGTTATTATTGTGTATCAATCAGATAGAAAGACTGGAAGTACAATGAGTCGACGCGTGAAGTCGTAATGTTTTGATTCAATCTCCCCGCCACAATCTCCCCGCCCACCACTCCCCGCCGCGGCGTGTCGCCTCCACAATTATAACCTACATTGTCGCAGCAACAAGCCGATTTCGGCATTCTTTATTCTTCGTTTTTCCAAGGCATTGCTTATTGTATTTTGACAAGCGTTTGCCAGACGCAGCAGTACTGTCTTAGAAAACAGTGTGAACATCGCCCAAATTTTACATGCCACAATATACATGTAAAAAATATATTAAGTTTTGCTACTCGAGGCGAGTAATTTGCATTAAATTGCTATTATAGAACGTTCCATCGTAATGCATGTCATCCATATATTTAGTAGAACAACAGAAGAACTATATTTTTTGGTATTCAGATGCGGTGCATCAATGTTTATCGCGAAATTAATTTATGAAAAATATTAGTCGCGGAGCCAAAACACAGTAGACCAACCTTTGAGTTAAAACTGCCAGCGACCACTGGCATTTCTCGAGTTTCAGATCATTGGAATTGAGGAAACCTTGATGTAGGGTGATGGGTAATGGGTGAGTGAATGGGTGGGGTGATGGGTAATGGGTGTGGGGTGATGGGTGAGTGAATGGGTGGGGGGTGATGGGTGATGGGTGAGGGAATAGGTGGGGGGTGATGGGTAAAGGGTGAGTGAATGGGTGTGTGGTGATGGGTAATGGGTGAGTGAAT
>JACEEZ010001253.1:550000-577500 GCA_016584305.1 Chionoecetes opilio | reverse complement strand
CTTATACTACCTCCATAGTTTGTACTGTCCAGTCTCCATAACTACTATTATCCAGCTTGATATTTTGTTGTGAATATTCTTGGGTTATACTACTTCTTTTCCAGCTTATTCCACAGTTCATTTGATCGGTATGGGAATCAATATTTCTTGATATGGTCCTTTTCAACTAATTTCCCATTACCTCTCGTATCTCCTACAAAACTCCTACAAAAATATCTTCTCTATCAACATTTTGCAGTCCCATGGAAACCCTGAACACATTAATCAGATCACCCTTTCCCTTCTTTTCCCCAGGGATGGATTATTTAATGTTGACAGTCCTTCCTCGTACAGTAAATATCTTATGCCTGGGACCCTCTTTGTTGATTCGATATTATTTAGATTTTTCTTATATTTTTCTTTGGTATGTTATAAGCAAACCACTGTTGCCTATTCCATCCTTGGGCAATTCATAGATACAATCAGCTTTTTCATCATATTTTAGTCCATATATGCAAATGTCACTCATGTATTCCTGAAAATAGTATGTCTCTCCGGCAATCATATTTATATGTCTCTCTGGAGCAAGGTTGTCTTTAACCAAAATGGTTACAGATTTTACACTTTACAGAAAAAATATACTAGGTTTTTTTTTTCTTTTCTTTTCTAATCCACATATTTCCTTTTTGGTAATTCAACCTTGGTCTCATTGTACTCTTACCAAACTCCATCACTTTCCATATCCCTGCATTAAACTCCATTTCCCATCTTTGAATCCAGTCTGATATCTTGATATGGTATCAAGCTCAGTTTGAGGCTCTTTTACAATCCTCATAATTTGTCAGTTTTCTTAGTAACTTGGCATCATTGGCGAATAAAACTACAGGCCCGGTATTTATAATAAGGCTATGGGATTCCCATAAGGTTCGACATAACATAAAGTTGCCCATAAGATCTCTATGCTATGGAGCAGATTTCCGCCATATGCTATGGTCCTAGCAGTTCCTGCTGACATAACTCCCCGCTAAACATAGCATTTACATTACCCTAAAATGTCTCTTAGATCATGAAATAACGCTTGAAATCAGTAAAATATGAGCAATCAATTATGTGAGAGCCCTACGAACTGAAAATAAAGCAATTTTAAAGGATTATTTCATAAATACGTAAAAATAACATCCCCGTAGAAACGTTTTACGCGGGAACGATGTAAACACTTGCCTCTCTCCTCCCTATAAATAACATGCTGTATCTCCAAAAGTAATGGTAGAAGGGTGACGGAAGGAAACACAACAGGTAAACCACGTAGTAAAATAAGAGAAAGGAGCAAAAGCCAAGGAGGGAGTGATGATCAGACAGAGATACGGCAGTATACGTAGCTAGGTAGATATACTGCCGTATCTGTAGCTACGTATACTGCCGTATCTCTGTCTGCTGGTCATCACTTCCTCCTTGGCTATTGCTTCTTTCTCCTCCTTTACTACATGGTTTACCTTGTGTGTATCCTTCCGTCACTCTTCCGCCATCATATTTGGAAATATGATGTTATTTGGTAAATTTCTAGCGTTTGCCCATACCCTCCCCCTTCCCTCAAACAAGCTTGGGGACCTGTGGGAATGCGGGGTTTTAGAGTGGGGACTAAATAATGCGTCGGAAACACGTATTTTTGGAGTTGTGTAGGAGTCAAAATTACCTATATGGTAATTTATATAATGGTATAAGGGTAATTTTCCTTAGATGTGGGAAATTTACCTAACCTTCAAGCTCCGAGATTACGAGGCCCCCCTTGTAATCTAACCTAACCTAAGCAAATTAAACCTAACTTCCTAGCGAGGGGCTCTGCTCGCGATAATCTATCATAACTTAGCGATAATCACCCGATAATTCACTGGGGAACAAATTTTTGTTGAGTTAGGTCTGACACTTGTTATTAAGTAATTTTTGGGTGCTGAATCCAAAACTGATCTCAGTTTTTCTCTATCACGTCAAGTTTTTGAACTGTAGGATTTTCGTTTTCTTAAAAAATATGAAAAATACGGTACATAACAGTAACAGTGCTTATTTTATAAAAAGTTGCAAATGTTAACATACAATGAAAAATGAAAGAAATAGGCATGAATAGAATGTTTATTTAACATTATCATGTTTTTTAGAAAGGATAAGGCTATAATTGTGTGCAGGTTAAAGTAAAAATTTACGTTTGTAGCTTTGTCTGGAGTGTTCAACTTGAGGACTATCGCGTTTGATGCTCCAACAATAGTCAGCCATCATATGCACATCCCATCTACCCTGCTAACGTTCTTCCATAACCTTCAAATCTTGGTGAAATCGTTCACCTTGCTCGTCGCTAGCAGCACCAAGATTTTCCGGAAAGTTGGCAAGATGGGTATGCAAAAAATGTACTTTAATACTCATGTTGCAACCAAGCGCTTTGTAACTCTCCAATAGTTTCTGAACAATTTATGTGTAATTACTTGCACGTGTATTTCCAAGAAAGTTCTTGACGACGTCTTTGAATGATAGCCAAGCATTCTTTTCAAGGTCTGACATAGTACCGTTGAAATGTTCATCTTTGATGAGCTGTCGAATTTGTGGACCATCAAACACACCGGCCTTGATTTTTTCAATTGACAGTCCAGGAAATGCCAAGATGATGTACTTCAAACAGTCGCCATCAGTTGACAATGCTTTTACAAATTGTTTCATGAGACCTAGTTTTATGTGCAGAGGTGGGAATATTATTTTCTTCCTGTCAACAAGTGGCTCATGTACAATGTTAGGATCTCCAGGTTTAAGATCAGATCTCGGAGGCCAATTCGTCTGAACCCAATGCTTCTCTCGAGCTCTGCTATCCCACATACAGAGAAAGCAGGGATACTTTGTGTATCCACGTTGTTGACCAAGAAGGAAGGACACCATTTTAAGGTCAACACAGATGATCCAATTGTGTTTGTCATATTGCAATAACTCAATGACTCTCTTTACATCTCCATATTCTTCACGAAGACAGACCGAATGCCCAATAGAGACTGCGCCAAACAAATTGCCATTGTGTAGAAGGACACACTTCAAGCTCCGCTTTGAGCTATCAATAAACAATCGCCATTCATTTGGATTGTAGATTGAAAGCCCTAATTCCTTCAGTAAACCAGGAATGTTATGGCAAAACACAAAACCGCTGGCACTTCGAAAGTACTGCAGAAATGTACTTTCTCTGGTTCGAAAGTATGATACCTTCACTCCTTGTTCAAGTATGTTTTTCTCGTTCAGTCTTGATGCTAGTATTTCTGAAGCTTTTTTGGATAGGCCCAAATCACGTGTTAAATCATTCAACTCGTGCTGATCAAATCCCCTACGAACTGAATCCTCGTGAATGTCAAAATCTGCATCATTGCTGTCACTGCGTTCTTCAACATCACTCAGATCTTCTAGAGGAGGTAGTTGTTCGAAAACTGGCACTGGAATTTCAGCTGAATGAGGCATTGGTCTTATAGCTGACGGTAGATTAGGATATTCTATTTTACTTTTATTTTTCTTGTTAAATCCTGATGTTTTCACTAAACAAAAGTAACAGTCTGTGGAATGATCTTTTTGCTCTCGCCAAACCATGGGGATACCAAATGCCAACTTTTCACGTGTTCCTTTGGTCCACATCCGTAATCTCTCGACACACTGCTTGCACACTTTGTGAGGGGCCCATAGCTTGTCTTGATCACCGAGTTTCACTTTAAAATATGCGAAATATGCTTGTTTGACAAATACGCTGATGCTTGCCCTCTGACTTGGAATGGTGAAACTACCACATATATAGCAGAAGGAGTCAGGGTTGTTTAGACATTTACGACGAGACGTAGCAGGAGCAGACATGATCTGAAACAAAAGAAATATATACCTAAGTAAATAAAACACTAAGCTGGAATAGTTACAAGCTTCGAAAAAAAAAAAAACAGCATAAAACGAAATAGAAATTACAATGGTATGTTGTTACAAGGTTAAGAGAAAAGCCATAACAAATCCTCCTAATTCCTACTATCCTAGCTTTCTGTTTGCAGATATTGATAGTACTGACCTATTGGGAGCTGCACACACCTCTCACCGCACTGTCTCAATTGTAACTGCACAAACAAGTTGCCACATAGCTCTCGATGAGTCAAATCGTAATCAGCTGGCAAGTTTTACTACAGCTCACAAGTGGAATTTTGCTTATCTGGAGGGTAAGCTGTGGAGAAAAAACTTGACGTGCTAGAAAAAAACTGACTACAGATTTGGAATCAGCATACCAATTTTAGTCTAAATAAGCTCAAAAATCTAACTCAACAATTTTTTTTTCTTCAAATTGTTCCCCAGTGTAATCTAACCTAACCTAATGGGGCCCCTCGACACCCCCGGTAACCTAATTTTTTTTTACCTTACTTCTTAGTGGGAGGGGTGGGCTCGATTCTCCGGTCATTATGTTTGTGAGGATCATCAGGTCCACAGGTTTCTTGACTTTGAAGAAATCCAATCAATTTTCCCTAGATCTAGGGAATTTTTACGCCACTACCTAACTCAATAACTATGTGGTTGCAACGCATATTTTGTACCCCAGCTAAATATCCCGCATTCCCCCAAGGACCCCAAACTTGGGGGAGAGGGGGGAGTATGGGCAAACACTACAACAATACCTGTTATTTATAGGGAGGAGAAAGACAAATGTTTACGTGCGTCTCACTCTTCTTCCTCTTGTGACCTGCATCGCCTCTGCTTTTCTTCCCTTGCTGCGGACACTTTTCAATGAGGATTTGGCTTTAGTTAGAAGGTTAAAACGTGGAGTTAGGTTAGGTTAGTGAATCTAAAGGTGGAGTTAGGTTAGTGAATATAAAGGTGGGGTTAGGTTAGTGAATCTAAAGGTAGGGTTAGGTTACATTAGGTTAGGTTAGTGAATCTAAAGGTGGGGTTAGGTTAGTTAATTTCATATATCCTATACGCTTCTTACTAAAAACATTTGATATCTCCAAAAGTAATGATTTGCGACAGAAACTCATTGAGAGTTTCTTAGAATCCATTAAGGTAACCAGAAAGCACACTCCCAATTGTGTAGGTAATTCTGGTCCTAGTGTAAAAAATTTACCTTGTTACCAAGTATAACATTTTTGTTTTTCCGGAAGTAGTATCTCCACTACGTGCTGAAGCTGAAATGATAGCCCTCCAGAAGGTAGATATGACTGCGTAGTTAAAACAATTCTTTACCTTCATTTCTGCCACAAACAAGAGCTTAATTTATTATAAACCTATCAATACTAAATAGAAAATAATAATGCCTTCGAAAATTGTTGTGTCAAATAAACAATGAAAACCCTTTATTCATCATTTTCATCTATTAGTAGAAGTGGAACTGTCTTCGAAAATTTCCGTCGGCGAGAATTCTCGGTTGTTGTCTCGCCGAGAATTTGGGTATACGAGAGTATTACCATGGACGGCCGTGGGCAGATATTTTCCCTGTCCACTTCAGCTGCTCCATGGTCATCACTGCAGCAGCTGCACTGCTCAGTGCCTGCTGCATCTTGCCAATGGCGAGGAAACAATCATAATGTTATTATAATTTTCATTCCCGCTGTCAGTGTATGGTTCCTTTTTTATTTACTCTGGGAGGGATGCATTCACGAGAGTGACATACGTAATTCCCTCATGGTTCAGCCGATACCTCTTGACAAGTTCTTCGTCACTCAATTAGCCGAGAACGTCTCTTCTGGCACGAAAATGCCTGGGTTGGCGCTGGCGGAAGAGTTGTTGAGCTGCCATGTTGAGTATTGTTGACGGCTTATGTCAACATAAGGATCCTTATGGGACCTCCGGACATCCCATAGCGCTTATGGGGAACTTTATGAGAAAACACGAGCACTTATGGAGATTTTCGGTGACTTATGGCGAACTTCGCCATTTTGTCTGCTTATGGGAAACCCATAAGCTATTATAAATACGGGCCCTGGTGTCTTTACATTTCAAAATATCATTTATATTGACCATGAACATCACTGGTGTCAGCACCGTCCCTTGACGTTATTACCTCCGCCAACGAAGTTGGAGGGAGGTTATGTTTTCACCCCGATCTGTCTGTCTGTTTGTTTGTTCGTTTGTTTGTTTGTTTGTTTGTTTGTTAGTGTACAGGATTTCTCGAAAATTTACGAATAGATTTGGACCAAACTTGGTATACCAAGTCTATTTGGTATAAGGAAGAACAAATTGAATTTTGGATGAAATCGAATCACAACTGTTGCCATGGCAACCAATTGATGATATATGTTTCCTATTTTTTTTTTAGTTTTGGGTAAATATATTCCGTTTTCTGTTTTAGCGCTCTGGGGATCACTGAGGCCTTAGGACACACTATGGTAAATTAGATTTTCTCGTAACTGCATCGTATCTGGGTAAAAATTGACCATGTCGGATCCCCCCCCGCCGCTCGCACCCCCATCATCGATAAATATTCGGGCGGAGGTATGCGCTCTACTGAGTGCCCCCCCCCCCCCCTAGTTGTTATCTGTTATGGTGAGGTGAGGTATGATGGCGGGCCGGCTGGCGTCGCCGGTGTGGAGTGGAAAGTCTGGGCCTCTGGCTTGCCATTGTGGTTGAGTAGCCGTTGTGTGTACCGCTCTGTGTATGTCGAGGTAGGAGATCCTACTCACTATGCGCCATAACAGATAACACTTATTATCGTTATCGTCCACTTATTACTCTTCACCACTTCAATTGATGATCCTTTATGACTCTTCTCATCTTCTTATACTTCAAGTAATTTTATTATCCCTTTCACCAAAGCACCTTCTCACCTCTTTTGCGTTCAAAATTCCATAACAATACCTTATGTGGTATCTTGCCAAAGTCTTTTTTTTCAAGTTCAGGTAGACATAATCGACCCTTGATGTATGTAAAAAAAAGATAAATAAAATAAAAATAACCCAAGATTGCAAGTGAGAAAATGTATTCTCATTTCATAAGGAAGGGAAGAAGAAAGAGCCACTGAATTATAAGGCCGGTATAACTATTCAGCGTTGTAGAAATTTGTGAGAATATTGTGAAACAAAACATTTGGACGAAATACCTTGAAGATACAAATACCTTTATGGATTGTAAATTTGTCTTCCGAAAAAGTATCTCTCTTATCTCTCTCTCGTCTCTCTTGGTGTTTCATCAATCACTCATGAGTAGAAACTTAGTAGGTTTTCAAGTGCAAGACCTACTTTTTCGGAAGACAAATTTACAATCCATAAAGGTATTTGTATCTTCAAGGTATTTCGTCCAAATGTTTTGTTTCACAATATTCTCACAAATTTCTACAACGCTGAATAGTTATACCGGCCTTATAATTCAGTGGCTCTTTCTTCTTCCCTTCCTTATGAAATGAGAATACATTTTCTCACTTGCAATCTTGGGTTATTTTTATTTTATTTATCTTTTTTTTACATACATCACACATACAAAGGGCAAGGGCAAAAAAAAAAAGGAGTAACAAAAAATCCGCTTAGTTACCAGTCCCTATAGAGAAGACAGTAAGATAATATAAAAAGGGGGAGTGGGCCAATTTAGTTTGGGAGGTGTCTTGTTACATCTGTCTTGAAAAAAATTAAGTCGTAGAAAGGTGGAAAAATAGAAACAGGAAGAGACTTCCAGAGTTTCCTAGTGAAAGGGATGAAAGAGTGAAGATACTGGTTAACTCTTGCTTTAGGGAGATGGACAGTTTAGAGATGAAAATGAGTAGAAAGTCTTGTGCAGCGAGGTCACGGGAGGTACGCAGTTAGCAAGTTCAGACGATCAGTTAGCGTAAAAATAACGTTAGAATATAGCACGACACACATTTCGGCGGTGATTTAAAAATTGAAGACAGTCAGTCAGAGGAGGAGAGTTGATGAGACGAGAAGCTTTTGAGTAAACCCTGTTTAGGAGAGCTGTATGAGTAGATCCCCCCCAAACATGTGAGACATACTCCATACATGGGCGGATAAGGCACCTGTAGAGAGCAAGCGGCTGGGAGGGAGAAAAAAAAGGCGCTACAGGACACCTAACTTCTTAGAAACTGTTTTAGCAAGAGATGAGATGTGAGATTTCCAGTTCAGATTTTTAGTAAAAGATAGTCCAAGAATTTTCATTGTAGAAGAAGGAGATTGTTGATTGTCATTGAAGAAAAGGAGATAATTATCTGGTAGGTTTTGTTGAGTAGATAGGTAAATAAATTGGGTTTTTGAGGCATTGAACAAAACAAGGTTTGCTTTGCCCCTATCATAAATTATAGAAAGATCAGAAGGTGGGCGCTCGATGGCATCTCTCCGTGAATCACTTAGTTCCTGTTGAGTTGGAAGACTAATGCATTTTGCTAAGTGAGTTATCACAGTACTGTAAGTTATCACATTAATATACATTTTACCCGCCATTTCCTTACTCATTTCTTTCCTCTTAAATTCCCCAACTTGACACTCCATATGAACCCAGTGTGTTCCTAATATGTTGATTTTCCATAAACATCAAAATTTCTTGCATGTCCACTTGTATTTCGTCCAGTACAGTGTCTCTTGAGTCTATCTTCACCAAAAACACTCGTAAGTAAAAACTGTCTGTAAACATTAATTCATTACTTCAACCTAGGAACCTGGATCATCATATATAATTCCATCTACCTCCAATGTGTTTATTCCTTTATTAACTTTCAACTTTACATTTACATAGCTATAGTAGACCTTATGTTTATCCTTACATTATTATACTTTTTTTTTTGTCGCTTTCTCATGTTTTCTCTTTGAATTCTTACACATTTATTTATTTACAGTTTATAATTTTCCTATAAGTTCCCTCCCCTTCTTCTCCATCTCCTTCAAGCCTTGTTTCATAAATCTGCTTATCCGCATCTTCTGTTAAGCCAATCCTTCTTGTCAACTTGAGTCAATTTTTGACACATCTCTCAGAACCTGCCTTATCTATTCTTAGAAACTCATCCCACTTATATTGTGCACCTAGTGGTTTTTCAAAGACACTCCAGTATGTTTCCATATTGAAATTTCATTTCTTGTCAAAGTCAGCTTTTCCAAAGTTGTATCTTCTATGGGATTATAGCTTACCTCTTTCCTTATATATTTCAATATCAATGAGAATGTGGTCAATCCTTCATAATATGACACTGATACATTAATTTATCGATTATATCCGGTTGTTTAGTTAAGGGGAGGATCCGACACGATATTTTGATAAATTATTTGAAAATTATCGAAATTAAACGCAGTTAAAAGTTAAGTTAAGTTTAAGTCTTAAGCAGTTAAAGTTAAACGCTTTGGCATGGCCGTGTGTGTATAAGGTATCAAATGAGTTTATATTGTAAACCTCGAATTTAAATGCCCAACCGAGATTGAATTTAAATGCCCACCTTCTAGGCGTGGCGAGCCAGTCCTAGCACATATGAAATGAATCGTTATGTTATGTTATTTTCGATAAATATGATGAGACAATCAAATACCAATACATTTTGGCTTGTCTGGGAACTTCTTCAAACACCAATGGAGAAAGAGGGAGAGGCAGGACGAAGTCGCGCGGCCTGCAGTCAGAATCGGCATGTTTGGTACCAATATATATATATATATATATATATATATATATATATATTATATATATATATATATATATATATATATATATATATATATATATATATATATATATATATATATATATATATATATATATATATATATATATATATATAATATATATATATATATATATATATATATATATATATATATATATATATATATATATATATATATATATAATAATAATATAAGCGAAATTGTGTCTGTCTGTCTGTGTGTGTGTCTGCTATAGGTTCCGCCCCCCCGTGGCGCAATCCCATCATCTGGCACATTTTTGGAACCAAGTCGACCAGGGGAAGGTTTTAAGCCCACTGTGGGAATGATCCGATAACGTTTTTTTTTTTTTTTTTATTTATAGTAGCCTATTAGCGAGAATTGTGAAGAAAAAAAAGTGGGTTGCGAGAATTGAGGAAAACTTGATGTAGGGTGATGGGTAATGGGTGAGTGAATGGGTGGGGTGATGGGTAATGGGTGTGGGGTGATGGGTTAGTGAATGGGTGGGGGGTGATGGGTGAGGGAATAGGTGGGGGGTGATGGGTAATGGGTGAGTGAATGGGTGTGTGGTGATGGGTAATGGGTGAGTGAATGGGCGGGGGGTGATGGGTAATGGGTGAGTGAATGGGTGGGGGGTGATGGGTAAGGCGTTAATACATACATTTCTACATCCATGATTTCAGGAAAGTTAGAAGGGGCTATCTGGAGAGTCTGTGTTTGGTGGGCCTTCGGCCCACCAAACACAGGTGGTGGGCCCTTCGGCAAACCAATAGCCCTCCGCAGGAGCTAGCCAAAAAGTCCGCCCGGAGGGCGGCTTTGCGGTTAGTATATATATATATATCTTCTACTCATTCTCATCCCTATTCTGTCCATCTTCCTAATGCAAGAGTTAATCAGTATCTTTAAGGTGCGGTCACACGAACAACTTTTCTGGCAATATTACAGCCGGCAATACAAACGTGGCCCAAACTCGGATATAATTGCGCTTTTTAATGAACACCATCATGTTGGTCTTTCGACAATATTCTTGCCAGAATATTGTCACCGAATTCCCACCACAAACGCATATTATTTGACATTTATTTTTAATGCACGCTCTAATTCAATATACAGAAGCTGAAATACATAGCTACATAGTGGCAAGAACCGATTACAAGACGAATTGTGAAGCCCTGTACATTCTTGTACGTTTTTTTAAGCGATTTGAAGGATACAAAAGATTAGATACCTAGAAAGATTTACATGAGTTAGGGATGGTATTCATTTTCCTTGTTGATGGTCTATTAATAACTAAAATTTTTAGGGGATACCAACATATTATTGATCACTTTGATGATTGAATATTGGATGTTATATGTCTGACGCACTTCCATACACAAGAATCCATTTCAATCATTCACCACCCTATTTGTGAACCAGTTTCTCCCTATTTCTCCCTATTTTTCCAAAGACGCTTCTTCAGATACATCTTGAGAAGCCAAAATTGCCATTCAAACTCTTGCTACCTCTGAAAGTCCGTGTGACCAAAACACGGCAAGGTATTGCCTTTGCTGAATAATTGCAGCCTGAATATTGACGGAAAAGTTCCTCATGTGACCGCGGCTTTACTCTTTCATCCCTTTCACTAGTAAACTCTGGAACTCTCTTCCTGTTTCTATTTTTCCACTTTCCTACGACTTACATAAATCTTTTCAAGAGAAGAGTAACAAGACACCTCCCGAACTAAATTGGCACACCCCTCTTTTTTTTCTCCTAGTGTCTTTTTTGTGGGGAATGGCAACTAAGCGGGCTTTGTGTTACCTAATTTTGTTGTGTCCTTGGCCATTCCTTTGTGATGTAAATATATATATATATATATATATATATATATATATATATATATATATATATAATATAATATATATATATATATATATATATATATATATATATATATATATATATATATATAACAAAACTTGAAATGGCGAGAGCAAAGCAGAACTACTCCAAACAAAGCAAATAAATATATAAAACATGAATGACAGAATCAGCAAGGATTATAAACCAGGCGAGTTTTGAACAAGATCAAACCGTGCAACAATGAGTGAGATGGCGCTTCACGATAGCCTCGCACTCAGTGATACTATATTTTGATCTGTGGGGACCAGGTACCATTAGCATTAGGTACTACATGCATTGGTATGTGGTTAATGAGCCGTAAGGAATCATATGATAACAGATTTGCGACATTATAACTATTTGTTATTACAATATGACACGAAAATGGAGAAAAAACTTCATTCGCTCTTTTCTCAAAACTATTGATTAGTTAAATTAAAATGCATCTTCTCCTTTATTTTTCCCACGATTAACATGCAAATTCAAGATTACTACTTGATGTGTCATACAACAAAGAGAGTAAATTTTTCTTTACCGATCTCATATATTTCATGCATATTTACTGTGGGGAAATTCCTGATTGCAAATTTTCTCGAATTATTTTTTGCGACTAAATTAATAGGCTTTTGCAGAATCATGATTAGAAACTTTTTTGGTAATGTTCTGAAGTATATTGTGTGTAAGTGACAAGACAATTGGTGCAAAAATGATTGAGTAGATAAACTTTAAAAAACTTGCAAAAATACGAAAAATAAAAAAAATACAGATATTTAAACAACTAACTTGATATTCGGTTATTATGATCAAGGTACTATTATTCATAGCATATCTATAATAATATAAGCGAAAGTGTGTCTGTCTGTCTGTCTGTCTGTCTGTCTGTGTGTGTGTGTGTGTGTGTGGTATAGGTTCCGCCCCCCGTGGCGCAAACACCTCATATGGCACATTTTTGGAATCAGGTTGACCAGGGGAAGGTCATAAGCCCACTTATGAGATGATCCGATCACTTTTCTTTTTTTTTCTTTTTTAGCAGCCTATTAGCGAGAATTGTGAAAACAAAAGTGGGTTGCGAGAATTGAGGAAGCCTTGATGTAGGGTGATGGGTAATGGGTGAGTGAATGGGTGGGGTGATGGGTAATGGGTGTGGGGTGAGTGAATGGGTGGGGGGTGATGGGTGATGGGTGAGGGAATAGGTGGGGGGTGATGGGTAATGGGTGAGTGAATGGGTGTGTGGTGATGGGTAGTGGGTGAGTGAATGGGTGGGGGGTGATGGGTAATGGGTGAGTGAATGGGTGTGTGGTGATGGGTAATGGGTGAGTGAATGGGTGGGGGGTGATGGGTAATGGGTGAGTGAATGGGTGTGTGGTGATGGGTAATGGGTGAGTGAATGGGTGGGGGGTGAGTGAATGGGTGGGGGGTGATGGGTAATGGGTGTGTGGTGATGGGTAATGGGTGAGTGAATGGGTGGGGGGTGATGGATAATGGGAGAGTGAATGGGTGTGTGGTGATGGGTAATGGGTGAGTGAATGGGTGGGGGGTGATGGGTAATGGGTGAGTGAATGGGTGGGGGGTGATGGGTAATGGGTGAGTGAATGGGTGTGTGGTGATGGGTAATGGGTGAGTGAATGGGTGGGGGGTGATGGGTAATGGGTGAGTGAATGGGTGGGGGGTGATGGGTAATGGGTGAGTGAATGGGTGAGGGGTGATGGGTAATGGGTGAGTGAATGGGTGGGGGGTGATGGGTAATGGGTGAGTGAATGGGTGTGTGGTGATGGGTAATGGGTGAGTGAATGGGTGGGGGGTGAATGAATGGGTGGGGGGTGATGGGTAATGGGGGTGTGGTGATGGGTAATGGGTGAGTGAATGGGTGGGGGGTGATGGGTAATGGGTGTGTGGTGATGGGTAAGGTGAGTGAATGGGTAGGTGAGTGAATGGGTGGGGTGTGATGGGTAATGGGTGAGTGAATGGGTGGGGTGATGAGTAATGGGTGAGTGAATGGGTGGGGGGTGATGGGTAATGGATGAGTGAATGGGTGGTGGTGATGGGTAATGGGTGAGTGAATGGGTGGGGGGTGATGGGTAATGGTGAGTGAATGGGTGGGGTGATGGGTAAGGTGTGTGATGGGTAATGGTAGAGTGATGGTGTGGGGGCGAGGCCTAAGTGAGTGAATGGGTGGGGGGTGATGGGTAATGGGTGAGTGAATGGGTGTGTGGTGATGGGTAAGGTGATAATGGGTGGGGTAATGGGAGTGAATGGGGGTATGGATGGGTGAGTGAATGGTGGGGGTGATGGTAATGGTGAGTGATGGTGGGGAATACATACATTCTAACCATGATTCAGGAAGTTAGAAGGGGCTATCTGGAGAGTCCATGTTTGTGGCCGAAGGCCACCCCAGGTGGGGCCGAAGCCACCAATAGCCCTCCGCAGGAGCAGCCCAAAGCGCCGGAGGGCGGCTTTGCGGCTAGTATACAAATAAAGACCTCCGGGATATTCATAGAATATGGCGATTATGGCGCTTCCTCCCCCCAATAAAAAGTCTTTGTGGTTTTTCATTTCCTCTAAATCTTGTATTTTCCTTAATCTATTGTGCCATGACGTTACCTAAAACCATTTTCAACTGTTTATTTCCTCATGACTCTTCCCCACCTTCTGTATGCCAATCCATTCAGCATGTGTGTAATGCATAAAATCACCAGAACGTCTTAGCTAAGGGGATACTATATACTATTAGTTCAGTAGGTACTATACTTGTGTTGGAGAGTGTGTATTCTAGTGAGGGTGGGATCGAACCCCACCACAGCTAGTAGCGAAAAATGAATTATTTATTTCCCAAATTATGATTACCACACTGACTCTGAGTCAGTTCCTCTGTAGATAACGTACTGGCAAGATTTCAGAAGAAAAATGCAGACCAAGTGCATTGTAATAGTAATAGTAATAGTAGTAAATGTATTGCCATTATCATTACATCTATAAACTGTATAACCAAACCCGTATAGTATATGCCATGTCTATTAACGGCATGGTCTGTCGAGCCAAGACCCTTTGACAGACGAACATTTCCAGAATTAAAGCCTCCAAACACCTGGACCTTGGTTTTGAGCCAGGAGACCTCAAGTCCCAAAGGTTTTGCTTCCTCGTGCAGCGCCTCGAGAGCCATCACCAGGACCTCCAGAGACTCAACAAAGATTACTGCATCATCGGCAAAAACAAGATCAGTGATCTTGGTGTTGCCGAGGGATGCTCCACAATCACTTTGATCTACAACTTTGCCCAATACCCAGTCCATACAAGTGTTCAAAAGTGATGGGGCAAGGACGCACCCTTGCCTTACTCCTGTATTCACAGGAAAGAAGCTGGATACACCTCCCCCACACTTCACAACACTCTCAGTCCCAGAGTGCAGACCAGTCATCAAACCAATAGTCCTTGCGGATATCCCGCGAAGTCGCAGAATATCCTAGAGTGACTCACGATGCACTGCGAGTCAAGTGCCTTCTTGAGATCAACATAGGCTGCAAGCATCCCCTGTCGAAACTCACGTCGGCGTTCCACCAGGACACGAAGCGCTAGGATACGATCTGTTGTTGACTTACCAGGCGTGAACCCAGACTGTTGAGGTATCTGATGCTTTATCAGATGGCTGCGGATCCGTGGCAGCAATAGATGGGCAAGCACCTTGCCTGGCACACTGAGCAATCTGACACCGTGGTAATTGTTGCAGTCCTGACGGTCCCCTTTCCCTTTCCAGAGAGGGACGACCAGCCCCCTTCTCCAGTCAGGAGGAATGGTACCTGATTGCCATACGGCAATCAGGACAGCATGCAACCCGTGGATCAATGCCTCACCCCAAGCTTTGAGGAGCTCCGTACTGATATTACAAACACCAGCTGCCTTTCCAACCCTCAACTTTGCTACAGCCTCTCTGACTTCGTCAAGTGAGGGTGCGGTTTCGTCAATGGGAGGATTGGCATCCACTGCCCGTAATCCATTGGTGTGGAGCTGCTCAATTGGAGGGTCCACCGTGACCGTTCACCGTTTTACATAGGTTATTTATTAGTAATGTATGTATTGATGATAACATTCATATATATTTTTTTCTTTTTCAGTACTTAGTTAAATGAAGGAATACAAATTTACTGTTTGAAATAATGTTACTCCAAACCAATAACTTAGCTCCGACCCGTCATAAACAAATATCACATTATTTTTCTCTAGGTCTTTCTGTTGTGTTGTACTTTTTTGCTAAACTGTTTATGCAATGAAGCTATGGTGGTTTTGATATGAATAATCACAACAAAATATTCAAATTTTACCCATTAACCTAGTTTGAAAGTCATGTTTGTACTGATTCATAGAATCCAGACATTTCATATTTTGCATAACTTTGTTTTTCATCGTACAAAAAAGAAATTTACAACATAAAATGTTTGTCTTATTATGTAGAATTATATTGCTGTGGTGGTAGATTTTTGTAACTTATACGTAAAAAAAAAAAAAAAAATAATAATATAAATTTGGCCGCCTTTTTCCAGGATGACGGCTGGAACATAATTGGATTTGTTGGAAATTTTTATACATTCATCAGTAGGATTCAGTTTACCAGTGTACCAAGTTTCGACTTCCTTATTATTTGTTAGCTAGATTTTTATAAAATCCCTATACTATCAGCGTTTGCATGATTCTGGGCAGGAATATGTTGACCGTAACACTGGAAAAACAGTGCGTGCACGAAGGATTGGACCCCAATGCAATAATGGACGTTTTGACAGGGTTCCTCGAGAAGTGATTGAGGAGTGTTTAAAAGCAGTTTGGGCGTTGTGATCTTAGGATAAACAGACAACATCCCTCCATACACTTGTTGAACCAGTACCACGTCGCCAGCGTCGCCGTAAGCCTGTTTAGAGAACATCTCGGCGTCAGGAGACAATATTATACAAAATTGTCCATGGCAAAGATTACCCATTGTGACAGAAAACCTTTTGCTCTATTTTTGACATTGGTGAGATGCGTGTACGTAATGTGGTTAAGAGATTAACATTGACGGGTATTTTTATACCTAACAAGAGAGGTAAGCATGAACCTGGAAGAAAAATAATAGGTCAGAAACTTGAGTGTGTTCGTATGCATATTCGTTCGTTACCCACATTGTTATCTCATTATTCCCGAGCGAAATCCCCTCACCAGAAGTACCTTTCAACAGAGCTCAACATGCAGGCTCTGTACAGGCTTTTTTGTGTGTATCATTAGTTGCAAGAGAAGGTACTGGTTATGTGGCATATATCGAATCGAAAACCAACCACTGCAACCAACATCAGGAGGGAAGTGGGCAGGAAGCTGATGACCCTAAACGTCACTCGCTGGAACTCCCTTTATGACTTCATAGAGGTCCTCAGTGAGGTACTCGATACGAAGTTGGACCAAATCATAATGATCTGCATGCAAAATGGCATTGTCACCTTCAACCATGTTGATGAATATATCAACGAGTATCTCACTCTGATGAAGCCAGTGGTGACCAGCATCGACAAACTATAGATGGAGAGGGAGTCCTACATGGGAGTCCTATTTTCTACTCTATATGTACTCCAGGACAACCTCCAGGCATGGGAGGCTAAGCCATTTAAATATGCCCGGCCATTGTTCGAATACCTTCTGGATAACTCTTTTAGTGACAGGAGACCCAAGGGTTGAAACCCTTGGCCAGGTTCCTCTCCCTCTTTGATAACATGAAATTTTTGGTGGCCATAACAAGCCACCCCCTCTTCAAACTGCCAGTGGTCAGCTTTCTCAATCCTGATAATGTGGATGTCGTGAAATCGAGCCTGCTTTTCGAGATCACGGAGCAGGCTGTCTTGGATACCGCAGAAAGTAGCAGTCCAGATGATGATGAGGAGGAGGATTTTTCAAGGCGAGACATTGATTGTATAGTGAATTACTGTATCTTCACTCTTCAATTAAGTTGTGACAGCTCATGAGTCATAAGTCCAAGTCAATATATTAGTAATCTTGAGTCATGCAGAAATATTATTATAATATTCAAAATTCATGTGCAATATTTTATATTTTTTTTAATCTAAGCTCTTCTTATCTCTATATAGATATCTAAAGTAGATATCTTCTTATCTCTAATTTTTTTTTTTTTTGACTCATTACTTAAATAATTCACTAAAATTGTATATTACAAATATATGTATTATTTCCAGACTTTGAGGACCTCAGGGCCCACAGCTACAGATGCCACCAACTGTATCCGCCTCTCCAACAAGATGGGGAAAAATCTTGAGAGTTGGTGCTCAGAGAAACATAAATACAACACGGTCAAAACAAATACTAATATATATCAATTAACAGAAGTGATTGAGTAACAAAAAAAAGAAAAAAATGTATACGACAAAGTTCTTGAACTTTATGTTTGCACTTTATGCAGGGAAATATCACGTAATTGGTTTGCAGATGTGCGGACTTGCGGTTGCGGAAAATAAGGATTAGTGTATGCGGAATATACATGGGGCGATTACTGATGTGATGTAATGTAATCAATTACGATTACGATTACCTGGTAATTTTAAGATTACGATTGCGATTACGATTTAAAAAAATTATGTGATCAATTACAATTACGATTACAGGATGTGTAATCAAGATTTCAATCACGATTATTAGGAGAGGAAAATACATAAATACGAATTCAAAACCAACAACAAAAAACTCAGTTTCAAATTACTTAATTACTAATGTATTAAAAAAGAAGAGTGATATTGATATTTGGCATCATATTCCTTATAGTTCATCAGGGCAAGACGGCTGACGGCTCACACATCCAGTACGTGTAAAAGTAAAAAATTTCTGATTGTTTATTAACCTTTTATGTATACATATATCAATCAATCAATCATTGGGGGCATACGCCGGGGGGCGCGTCGCCTCGCCCACCCTACGACACCACTCCCGGGGGTCACCACGCGCGAGTTCCCATGCAGGCTCCTTTCCCATACCAAGCAGCTCTCGACAAGAAACATCAACTTGCCCCAACCACGAGCCTTGTGGGCGCCCCCTTGGCCTCCTCCACGCCGGATTGTCTTTTACAGATACAACCCGATGAGAAGGATCGGTTTCAGGGTAGCGTGCCACATGCCCATATAGCCGAAGTTGGCGCTGACGGACTATGCAGGTAATAGGCCTCGATTCAGTCTCACGGTGCAATCGCTGATTTGACACGTAATTATCCCAGCGATACCCCATGATTCTGCGAAGCCACTTATTACCAAAGGCATTGATTCGTCTCTTCAAGTCACTATTTAGTGTCCATGTCTCACAACCATAGAGTAAGTCAGGGATCACAAGCGATTTGAAGATCCGGATCTTTGTCCTCCTGCACAGGTACCGACAACGCCAAATACTCCCGCTGAGCGAGTCCATAACACCGTGGGCTATGCCAATCCGCCGTAAGACTTCTTGACGTGACCCGCCGTCATTATGGACTGCGCTACCAAGGTATGTAAAACTTTCCAAGATCTCAATGTCCTCGCCACACGCATGAACAGACTGTACTGCTTCATCTAGTAAGTCTCCAAACACCTGGACCTTGGTCTTGAGCCAGGAGACCTCAAGTCCCAAAGGCTTTGCCTCCTCGTGCAGCGCCTCGAGAGCCATCACCAGGACCTCCAGCGACTCAGCAAAGATTACTGCATCATCGGCAAAAACAAGATCAGTGATCTTGGTGTTGCCGACGGATGCTCCACAATCACTTTGATCTACAACCATGTCCAATACCCAGTCCATACAAGCGTTGAAAAGTGATGGGGCAAGGACGCACCCTTGCCTCACTCCTGTATTCACAGGAAAGAAGCCGGATACACCTGCCCCACACTTCACAGCACTCTCAGATACATATATCGACTGTGTATAAATGTAATTGCAAAAGTAATCATGATTACGATTACATTTTTAATGTAATTGATCACGACTACGATTTCTTCATAAAATATAAGACATCGATTACGATTACGATTACTTGAAAAACTGTAATCGATTGTAATCCCACAGGGCTCTGTCACGTAGGATTAGAACCCTACTGGGGAGAGACTAGGAGTGTCACGAGTCTTTCTGAGGATTTCGGGGGCTATTTGAACGCTAATGACCTCCGAACTGCCTACCGAGCCTTGAAGAAGCTCCGTACCAAGTCTCCATCTCGGGCGAGTGCTATTGGAGTAGCAGATGGGCGCCTCGCGTCGAACATGGATGGGCAGATGGCTCGTTGGGCTGAGTACTTTGGGCAGTTGTTCCCGGTGGACCCTCCAATTAGGCAGCTTCACACCAGGCAGCTTGTGTTTATAATATCAGTGCGGAGCTTCTCAAAGCTGGGGAAGAGGCCATGATCCGCGAGTTGCATGTTGTCCTGATTGTTGTGTGGCAATCAGGTACCATTCCTCCTGACTGGAAAAGGGAGCTAGTCGTTCCTATCTGGAAAGGGAAAGAGGACCATCAGGACTGCAGCAATTACCGCGGTATTACATAGCTCAGAGTGCCAGGCAAGGTGCTTGCCCATCTATTGCTGACACGGATCCGCAGCCATCTGCTGAAGCATCAGAGACCTCAGCAGTCTGGGTTCACGCCTGGTAAGTCACCAACGGACCGTATCCTAGCGCTTCGTGTCCTGGTGGAACGCCGACGTGAGTTTCGACAGGGGATGCTTGAAGCCTATGTTGATCTCAAGAAGGCGTTTGACTCAGTGCAGCATGAGTCACTCTCGGATCTTCTGCAACTTCGCGGGATTCCTGCACGGACTATTGGTTTCATGACTGGTCTGAACTATGGGACTGAGAGTGCTGTGAAATGTGGAGGAGGTGAATCCAGCTTCTTTCCTGTGAATACAGGAGTAAGGCAAGGGTGCGTCTTTGCCCCATCACTTGTGAACACTTGTATGGACTGGGTATTGGGCAAAGTTGTAGATCAAAGTGATTGTGGAGCATCCCTCCGCAACACCAAGATCACTGATCTTGTTTTTGCCGATGGTGCAGTAAACTTTGCTGAGTCGCTGGAGGTCCTGGTGATGGCTCTCGAGGCGCTGCACGAGGAGGCAAAGCCTTTGGGACTTGAGGTCTCCTGGCTCAACACCAAGGTCCAGGTGTTTGGAGGCTTCCTAGATGAAACAGTACAGTATGTTCATGCGTTCGGCGAGAACATTGAGATCTTGGAAAGTTTTACATACCTTGGTAACGCAGTCCATAATAATGGCGGGTCATGTCAAGAAGTCTTACGGCGGATTGGCATAGCCCACGGTGTTATGGACTCGCTCAGCACGAGTATTTGGCGCTGTCGCTACCTGTGCAGGAGGACAAAGATGCGGATCTTCAAGTGGCTTGTGATACCTGTCTTATTCTATGGATGTGATACATGGACACTAAATAGCGACTTGAAGAGGCGAATCGAAGCCTTTGGTAATAAGTGTCTTTGCAGAATCATGGGGTATCGCTGGGATGATTACGTGTCAAATCAGCGATTGCAACGTGAAACTGATTCGAGTCCTATTACCTGCATATTCCGTCAGCGCCAACTTCGGCTATATGGGCATGTGGCACGCTACCCAGAAACCGATCCTTCCCATCGGGTTGTATCTGTAAGAGACAATATATAGTAGAGACTATATATAACTGCACTATGTAGTTATATATAGTATTATCTATTACCATTATTATCAGTATTATCAGTATTATTACTAATACTATTATTGAAAAGTGAAACTACTACTAATGAGAAAAGTTGAAAATTAGGAAGATTATAATCAGCTATAAACAGACATTGATAACATATCATACTAGAGTCAGTGGTTGGAAAAGGAGTTTAATGCATGGAAATATAGAGTGATGGAATTCGGTAAGAGTACAAGGAGACAAACAGGGAATTACCGATTGGGAAATGAGTATATTAGAAAATCTAAATACAAAACAGACCTGGCAGATGCAATACCAATAAACAATAGCAACCTTCCACCAGAGAGCATATACATAACATCACCGGAGACACATTATAACATCTTAAGGAATATATGAGTTGCGCTCGCAAAATAAGATGAGGAAATGATGAAAAAGCTGCATCTTGCTACCAGGGCCTCTTCGTTCACCCAAGACCTGGGGAAGTTCTCAAGGCATGACCACGCAGTATATCATGTTATACATGTATAAAGGATATACTGTTATCTTCGGAAATGTTTGCTCTATAAGATTATCACATAAAACACAGTAAAACACATTAAATAAACGTCATTATGAGACTCTGAAGAAATATGATGAACTTAACTTCACTTAAAACTCGTCGTCATGTAAAACTTTGTAGGACAGCTTATAAGATGGAATATATCAATAGAAGCAGAATTTGATTAGCTTTCCATTGCTATATTTCGTTTCCTGATACATACAGTAAAGCCATGCATAAATTAGCGTTAACTAAATAAATCGCCGCGAAGGCCCCGCTCTCTCTCTCTCTCTCCGTGAAAGAGAGAGAGAGTAGAGAGAGAGAGAGATGAGAGAGAGGAGAGAGAGAGAGAGAGAGAGGAGAGAGAGAGAGAGAGATGAGAGAGAGAGAGAGAGAGAGGAGAGAGAGAGAGATATATGAGTGAAAGAGAGATATGAGTGAGAGAGTGATATGAGAGAGAGAGAGAGTAACAAAAACACTTATTCTACTTATATAATATATATATATATATATATATATATATATATATATATATATATATATATATATATATATATATATATATATATATATTATATAATATATTATATATATAATATATATATATATATATATATATATATATATATACTATATATATATATTATATATATATATATATATATATATATATATATATATATATATATATATATATATATATTATATATATAATATATATATATATATATAATTATATATATATATAATTATAATTTTTATATATTTAATTATATATATATATATACTCGTATATATATCAGTAGAAAAAAGTATTTTGGTAACTCTCTCTCTCTCTCTCTCTCTTTCACGGAGAGAGAGAGAGAGAGAAGAGAGAGAGAGGAGAGAGAGAGAGAGAGAGAGAGAGAGAGAGAGAGAGAGAGAGAGAGAGAGAGAGAGAGAGAGAGAGAGAAGAGAGAGAGAGAGAGAGAGCGGGGCCCTAGCGGCGATTTATTTAGTTAACGCTAATTTATTCATGGTTCTACTGTATGTATGGGAAAACTAAATATAGCAATGGAAAGCTAAAAAAATTTTCTGCTTCTATTGAAAATCTTCCTTTCTTATAAGCTGCCCCCAAAAATTTTTTTACATACAAACAATTTTTAAGTAATTTTTAAGTTCATCATTTTTCTTCAGAGCCCTCAAAAATGACCTTTTTTTTAAGTGTTTTTACGGTGTTTTATGTGAAAATCTTATGAACGAACTTTTCCGAGATAACAGTATACCCTTTTTATCCCTGTATAACTTTATATACTGGGGGGTTGGGTTTATCCCCTTGAAAAATTCTGGGGGTTTTTGGGTGAACGAAGAGGCCCTGGTAGCGGGGAGGGGCGCCCTAAAATAAATTTGGGGTCGCTACTCTTTTTATTCAAGGTATTTTAGGTTAAAACCCGATTCCGCGCGCCCTATGAAAAACGGCCCCGGGGACTATGAAAATTTTTCCGGCTGCCCAACAGGGCCGAGACACAATAACAGCCCAGTGAAGGAATTTTTCGCCCACATAGGGATGTTTTTGATTGGCTGAGTGATGCACACCCGGGTTTTGGAAAATACCAAAAGTAGCCCGTGTGGGGGGCATATTTTCCTCACCAACTTTTTTCCAAACGCTTTTAGTTTCAAAAACATCGCCACCCTCTGTCCCTTGTTTACACGATACTGCCCCCAAAAAAGGTCCCTCTATATCCTTTTTTTGGGGAAATAAATTTACAAAATTTTACTCTCTGTTTTCCACACCCAAAAAACAATTAGGGAAATCCCGTAGGCCCCAATAAAAAGTGAAAATAGATTATTTCAAAATTTGGGGCGGGGTTTTTTTCTTATTTTAAAATTAAATTTTTAAGGGGGGTTTGCCCCTCTTAAAACCTTTGGGTTTGAGAAACCTTTTTTCTTGAAAAAAGGGACTTTTTTTTATTTATATCCCAAAACATAGCTTGGGGCCCCCGCTAGAGTAACGGGTTTTCTTTTGAAACCTACCCAATCAATTTTTTTTTGATCGTTTTTTTTCCGGGATAGCTTCCCCTTTGGGGAAAAAAAACCCCCCAAATTTGGGTCAAAACCCCCAAACTAGACAGAGCCTCTGGATCTAAGTTGGCCCCCTTTTTGTTGCGGTGGCCCAGATTTTTTGCTGAGAGTGAGGTGCCCCTACGTACGCGGGGATGAAGGGGGGAATCCTTCCCCAAAGCCCTCAGGGGCCCACCCGGGGAAAGGGTGTTGACAAGGGGGGTACCCAGTTAAAAGACATTGCAAGGGGATCTGCCCCCCCAGGGTTTTTTGGGCCCAGGGGAAAAATAAAACCCCAAATTTGAAAACCTCCCAGTGGTTTTTTATTGACCGGGCCCGGGTGCCCCAGAAGGTTTAGATCATTTTTGGAAAAAGGGTTAGGGGAAGTGGGGAGAAAAACCAGAGCAACAAAAAGCAGAAAAGGGAAATTCGTGGGAAAATAGGGACAGGCTGTTTGCATAAGGCCCCTGCCCCCACAAAATCTTTCCTCGGGAAAGGGGACCGGGAAATCCCCCCCCCTGCTCCCCCCCCCCAAAGGGTGCCCCCCGCGAGAGCACACTGCAGTGTGACTCCCCCCCCCCGGGCCCCCAGAAAAGGGTCCCTATTTTGGGGAACCGGGGAGGGGGGCTGAAAGGGGGACCGGGGAAAAGGGAAATAAAAAAGTTGGGGGGGGGAAAAGGGGTTGCAATGATGATGACAAAGGGGGAAAGATAAGAATGAGACGCATAGAAAAAGTGAAAGAAAAGGAAAAGAAAAGAAAGTTTGGAAGGGGGAGGCAAAGCTGAAGAAGCGAAGCAGGAAGATAAAAGGGTCAGACTCTTACTGCAGGAGCAGATGTTCCGGGGCCGGGCCCTAAAGATAAACCGGGATTTTTGAGGATGGGCGGACGGAAGGATCTTTTCACCCTGCCACTCGGGGAAAAAAAGCGGGAAGCGAAAGGGGGGGGCGCCATACTGGAAAACCCCGACCCCGGGAGAGGTGGGGTCCCTGGCACCCCTTGTAAATTGCAGTATTTTGGAAACAGGCCGCTGCAAGAAAAAACCCACAATGCCATTTCCCGGAACCTGGAAACTGGAAGCACCCGGGTTTCGAGGGTTCCCGCCCACTGCTCGCTGCCTTGGCTTTTTGGATTCCCCCAAAGGATCTTATCGCTGACGGCCACCTTTTCTCCAGACATGTCGTCCCCTGGCCCTGCGATCCAAACAAGCTGGGAGGGCCAGGCGGGATACCGGGGCATCGGCCAGGACCTTGACCGGGGGAAGCACCGGGGGAAACCAAAATATTTTGGTTTGGGGTTTAAACGATGGGAGTAGGGAAACAAAAACCAGGGCAAGGGTGCCCGACAGTTTATGGAAAACTGCCCCAAGGTTGTTTCAGGAGGAGCAGGGGGCCCAGTAAACAAAGGGGCCCCATCTGGAAGGTACCTTTGGCACTTTGTACCAAGGACTCGGCCCCCCTGAAAAGCCTGCGTTAAAGGGGGCCCCCGGGCTCTCAAATGATCTGCGGGTTGACTACGACTCCCCGACTCGCTGTCGTACTGAAAGGGGACTCAACAGGGCCCAAACACGGGTGGAAGGGGGGGTACCCCACCCCCCATTTGGAGAAGATGCGGGACGAAAACTCTTCTGGATTTAAAATGCTTGTTGCACAAAAACCGATTTTGCCCCTGCGCCCCTTATCACCAGAAATGGGACGGGCCTCCCTCTCTGACACGGGTTTCACGGTCCAGGTGAAACCCTGTTTGCCCACCGCAAATGAGAGGCAGTACAACGAGAGTTCAGAGGAGTCCCCGGCGGTAAGATCTAAAGGGAGATACCGAGTATTTTCCTGGCAAAAATTTTCCCCACTGCCACGGGTCTCCAAACCACTTTTTTCCAGGCTGTGAAGCGGGGCGTTCTCCCATCCGAGCTGCAGGAACAAGTGGGGGGCAAGGTGTCCCCCTTCAGATGGCTCACCACAGCCCCCCTCGCCCCGTGTACCCTGGGGACCCCGAAAGCATTGGCCCGACTGGCAAAGAACTGAACACCCTGGGGAAAACCCCATTTAAGTAAATGCCTGCCGGTGTACTTCAAACCTTTTACTACGACACAAGGTTCACCAAAAGACTTAAAGGGCGGCCCCCAAACACATCCTCACGCAGCTCAAAATGATGAGGTCGCAAAACCCCAAAAAGGTCCAAACAGTGTGAAATTCTACGGGGCGGACAGGAGGGATGGGTTTGCACACCCCAGATGGTCCCCCTCTCGCGATGGCGAGTCAGAGTGAGGACGACCGCAAAGGGTTTGCCGTGGGCCCCCGATTTTGAACGAGGAAATGGCGAGGGGGTATGGGGAACATCCCGTGTAAAAACCTCGCATCACATCCAAAACTGAAATTGTCAGCCACCGCCCTTTCAAAACACTGATCACTGGCAAACCTTCCCAGGTTGGGAAAGAGCCCGGGATTCCCGTTCACTGGGCCGGGGGGTCCAAAATTTCCCGCAAATCCGGTCAAGCCGTACAGGGTTTCCCGGGGTTTTTCTATCCCCACTCAGGGGCCCGAAAAAGGTCGTGAAAGGGGGTGCAGAGGCTGCGGCAGTAGTGGGCCGGGGGAAACAGCCAGAGATGGGGCCCCATTTCCCGGGGTCGGGCCCCCCCACCGGGGACCATGGCCCGGGTTCAGGTCTAAGAAGGACAAAGATGGAAAAACGTTTTTAAGGCCAAAGCCCTTAAAAGGCGGGGACACTGTGATGTTTTTTGCCTTTTGGGGAAACCCAAATGATCGAAAGAGCTTTTTCCACGCTATCAAATTTTAAATCATATTGGTGCAAAGATGCAAAAAAACAGGAAAACCACCGGAACAATCCGCGTACTCATTTAAAAGGCATTTTTCGATAAGGGTGGGAATATAAAAGGGGCGATTTTGCTAGTAAGAAATTTTTTTTCTCCAAAACAAAAAAAATAAGGAGGAAAAAAAAACGGGCCTAGAATTCCATTTTACTAGGAAATTGGGTTTTCCAAAGTTGAGGGGAAAAAAATTTTTTTGTTTTAAGGCCCTACCCTACTAAAAATTTTTTTTAAACATAAAGGGGAAAAATATCAATCCATAAAACGTGGTCAAAAGAAAGGGAATTTTAATTTTAAATTTAAAAAACCATTTTAAAAAAACAATACGGGTATATTTAGCAGGCAACTATGATAGATGGTTGTGCTAGATTTCCAAACTTATGATAAATGGCGTATGATAAAATGTAATGATATTCAAGAAAAAAATGGATCATTTCTGCCCATAGCTATGATTAAGTTTTGGTAAAAACGGTCCTGGAGGTTACTGCCTACAGGCGCTATAGGCAAAGATGTAGAAACCAAAAAGAAAAAAAATATATATATAATTATATATATATATATATATATATAAAATATATATAAAATATATATATATTTTAATATATATATATATTATATATATATAATAAATATCTATCTATCTATCTATCTACCCTATCTATTTATATATACCTATATATACATCTCTCTCTCTCTCTCTTTTCTCTCTCTCTCTCTCTCTCTCTCCTCCTCTCTCTCTCTCTCCTCTCACATCTCTCCTCTCTTTTCTCTCTCTCTCTCTCTCTCTCTCTCTCTCTCTCTAATAATGATAATCTAAGTTCATCATTATTACTATCAGCATTCTTCTGATTATTTTCATTATTTTTTATCATTATTGTTTTCTTCATTTATATTATTGTTTCTGCTATTATTATTGGTTATTATTGTATATTATTATCATAAGTATTGCCATTTGTATTACTAAGTA
>JACEEZ010001253.1:507500-545000 GCA_016584305.1 Chionoecetes opilio | reverse complement strand
GCACCTGGGTCTTGTGCAACACTGTGAGGGCACCGACTCTCCTCCGGTGCCCCAGGCTGTCAAGCTGTGAGCGGGGATCGTCCCGCCACTGCTCCTGCTGTAGTCGCTGTTGTTGCTGTTATATTTTTTTTTTCTCTCTCTCTCTCTCTCTCTCTCCCCTTTTCTCTCTCTCCCCTCTCTCTCTCTCTCCTCTCTCTCTCTCTCTCTCTCTCTCTCTCTCTCTCTCTCTCTATATATATATATATATATATATATATATATATATATATATATATATATATAGAGAGAGAGAGAGAGAGAGAGAGATAGATATTGGCCGCGTCAGCCCGTTGCCCAACGCGGTTGAACAAATATGATGGTACAATAAACAGTGAGTACATACCTTAATGTTAATACTTTGCCGGCATCCCGTTACACTAATGCAGGCCCTTGCAGGGGTTCTCAAACTGGGGGTCGCGACCCCTCCAGGGGTCGCGTGAAAGGCTTCTGGGGGGCCGCGAGTTTCCTGGAATGTGCGAAATGCATTAAAGAACATTTTTATATTCATAACATATGATTATTCTTTTATATCTATTTATCAGTAAAATAAAAAAAATATTATTCCTTCCCAGGCTTTAATAAATTACTAACAAAAAAGTACAGTTCATAATCTGACTCTGAGAAAAGAGTTGTTCCTTTGTCCTCCCTCAACTTTCCGTCAAGCCCTCACTACCACGCTCACACGTCCAGTAGCTACAGCTACATACGTACTTGTATCATCACCGCCCGACCCTTATTAATTCATTACAAATCCACATCACAAGTCTAAACTTTATTTAGGTTACACTTATTTTTTCGATGCGTCTGAAGCAAGAATATAGGATATAGATTGCACTGATTACGGTATCATTTAAGAATTCATAATGTTTTACCGAATATATTAGACTTACAATGTTATGATACGGAGCAATACGACTCTACCTATGTGTGGTTTCAGTGGGTATGTGTGTGTGTTTAAGAGAGAGATAAAAAAAAAAGAGAAAGAATGTGTATGTGTCAGATTGTCAGAAATGCTTTGGTAAGGGTTTGGGGGGGGGGGGGGGGTCGCAAGCCTTTCAAAATTATTTGGAGGGGTCGCAGGCCAAAAAGTTTGAGAACCTCTGCTCGAATGCACTCTTTCAAACGTGATGGGACACTCTCTACCAAGTTTTGTAAAGTGGACAAATACATTTCAGTCCACAATTTGAGGAGTCTACTTCTAGTCGGGGAAGCGTGGAGGTATCATGAACACATAACTTGCGTTTAATAATGGACAGCAAGTTATTAATGGGATTAGGGTCAGGAGAATAGGCTGGCCAGTCCTAAATGAAGTACACACAGCAGTCTTGAAGCCAGGTTGTCACATATTTTGCTCTATGGCAGGGTGCATTGTCCTGTACGAATGTGTGGGCCTGGCGCACTTCGAAGCAGTCAGGAAGATTGTAAGACAGTAGTTCCAAATGATTATTTTGGTTCATTGACACATTTTTTGGGAGAACCGGAAGTTCCCAACACCATGGAAAGAGAAGCACCCCCACACCATTAAGGCATTAATAAATTTTGCAGTGTTGTGTGTGAACTTTGGCGCGTACGGATCACTACCCGGTGTCGTGTGACCAGCAGTATGTTTATAAGGTGCAGTCCGCCTTTGTTTATTAACAAAAGAAAACGCGAACTACGCATGCGCGGAGTCAAATATTTTTTAGTAAATTTATGTGAAGGGCCTATTTCATCCCTATATTTCGCTAATCTTTCCTGTAAATCTCCAGCCATGTTGTCGGAGGACGCCTGCGAATGCTTTTGCTGATAACAAGTCTTTGTTAGTAACTTTCACCTCCGGGCATGTGCAGTTAGCGCCCCCCAACCCTTTTGTTGATAAACAAAGACGGATTTGTTGTCGTAGGACGCCTGGGCATGCATTTGTTGATCAACAAGTCATGTTAGACCCTTTACATCAATGTACTAAAAATTATTCGCCTCCGCGCAGGCGCAGTTCCCGTTTTCTATTGTTAGTAAACAAAGGCGGACTGCACCTCATAAACAGACTGCTGGTCACACGACACCGGTAGGCGATACACTCGTTTTTTCCTGTTGCTGGAAACTGTAAATTTTGCCTTATCACTCCAAAGTACTCCTTTTCAATTCTCAGTACCCCAAGGGGGGTGTTTGCGGCAGAACTGAAGTATGTTGTCTTTATGAACCTGTCTTAGGAGAGGTTTAGGTCGTGCAACAAAATTTTTAAATCCAAGGTCGTCATGGACTCGACGATGTACTATCCTGACAGACACTTCACCCAGCACTACATGGTTAATTTTCTTTAACTGTCTCCCGGAAATACTGGGACATTTATCAACATCAAGATTGATGATGTTTAGTGTACTTGAGTGGGTTTTACGAGACCTGCCAGGGGGTAAGTTCTTGTGCGGCAAATCGTCGTCACCACAGATTGAAATTTGTTTTACCCACCTATTGACAATTTTCACATTAAACGCCTGTGTTTTCAGCGATATCTTTCACTGAGTGTCCTGCCTTGTGGACTGACGAAAGAGCACCAATATCATCATTTGACACTGGTCTATACCTCCCCATAGTCCACAGAAGAGACAAGATAGAGGCATACTGCTGTTGTCTTAAAATGTCGCGGGGTGGTAACTCCTCCCTGCACATGCTGTAATGGATCACTGGGTGACCTTGAGCTCAGTGACAACTGACATATCACTACCCTAGTTACCCTTGCAGAATGGGTCCCAGACATAACTACGTCACGGTTTGTTTACATCGGTGCATTGTGGGGATAAGGCGGGGTCGCCGCGGGTGGACCTACGAAAGGAAAACTACGGCGATGGAAGAATTTCGAGTTATTTTGCGCGAAATTGATATTCCAGGTGCTACATTACTGAGCTTTGTTCTCGCTGACAACACTATAGAGAAGCCCCTGAGGTAAGGCTGATGTGCAGAGGCTTCTAAACCAAGAAAACAGAGTCAAACAGAGCCTCGCCCAAAAGGTAAGCAACTGGTAGGTACGTAATGTGTCCCTACCACTTGCTTACTTCTTAATGAGACTCTGCTGTGACTGTTTTCCTGGTTTAGAAGCCTTTGCACATCAACCATCACCTCAGGTCTTCTCTATGTTGTCAGCGAGCACGGAAATATAGCACCTGGAATATCAATTTCGCCCAAAGCAACTCGAATTTTTTTTCATCGTCGTAGTCTTCTCTTTGTAGGCTGTACATATTCGGTTATGATAGTATTAAAATACCTTTTTTAATTGAGTTCCTTTTTGTTGTCTTTCCTCATAATAAGTAGTTACATCATGGTTTAAGTGTTACTTGACGAGCCAATGAATACTCTTGAGTCTATACCAACATCACCAACCTTTGCTTTGATTTATCTTATTACCATCCTAAACAATTTGCATACCACGGTGACATTACCCATCCTTGCCTCATGGTACCTGCATGGTACTGTCGTCTACCGATATTTTTATCCCTACACAAATCAGGAAAACTCGCCGACGGTAATGGTTAGGTTGGTATCCGGTCATTTCGCCCACATGCCATTTCGCCACACCATGGAGTCATTTCGCCCACACTATGGAGTCATTTCGCCCACACTATGGAGTCTATAGGAGCTAGGAGGTTAGGTTATATTTGTTTAGTGTGTCGAGAACCCCCCAACCCCCCGCTAGGAGGTTAGGTTAGATTTGTTTAGGTTAGGTTAGGTTAGGATAGTTTAGGTTAGATTTGGTTAGGTTAGGTTAGATTAGATTTGGTTAGGTTAGATTTGGTTAGGTTAGGTTAGCTTAGGTTAGATTTGGTTAGGTTAGGTTATCGGTGGGTCAAGCCCCCTGCCAGGGTAGGTTAATTTTGGTTAGGTTAGTTAGGTTCATTTTGGTTAGGCAATTTTCGTCATTTCGCCCACACGTCAATTTGCCCACAAGACATTTCGTCCACATACAGGTAAGTCAATTCGCCCACATATAAGTCAATTCGCCCACTCTAATGTCAATTCGCCCACACGATCCATGTCACGGAGTCATGTAACTATATCTTCCTCTGGCAGAAATGGAATGAACCATCAGTAACCTTGGGCGAAATGACGGTAAATTTCTAGTGTTTGCCCATACTCTCCCACTTCCCCCAAACAAGCTTGGGGACCTGTGGGAATGCGGGGTTTTCGGGTGGGGAACAAATTATGCGTCGGAAACACTTCCTTATATCTAGAGAAAATGCCTAACCAAAATAAACCTTACCTAACCAAAATTAACCTACCCTAGCAGGGGGCTTGACCCACCGATAACCTAACCTAACCAAATCTAACCTAACCTAACCAAATCTAACCGAACCAAATCTAACTTAACCTAACCTAACCAAATCTAACGTAAACTACCCAAATCTAACCTACCCTAACCTAACCTAAACAAATCTAACCTAACCTCCTAGCGGGGGGTTGGGGAGTTCTCGACACACTAAACAAATATAACCTAACCTCCTAGCTCCTATAGACTCCATAGTGTGGGCGAAATGACTCCATAGTGTGGGCGAAATGACCGGATACCAACCTAACCATTACCGTCGGCGAGTTTTCCCGATTTGTGTAGGGATAAAAATATCGGTAGACGACAGTACCCTGCAGGTACCATGAGGCAAGGATGGGTAATGTCACCGTGGTTATGCAACTTGTTTATGGATGGAGCAATAAGATAAATCAAAGCAAAGGTTGGTGATGTTGGTATAGACTCAAGAGTATTCATTGGGTCGTCAAGTAACACTTAAACCCTGATGTAACATACTTATTATGAGGAAAGACAACAAAAGGAACTCAATTTAAACAGGGATTTTAATACTATCATAACCATGAATATTACAGCCTACAAAGAAAGACTACGACGATGAAAAAAATTCGAGTTGTTTTGGGCGAAATTGATATTCCAGGTACTATATTTCCTTGCTCGCTGACAACATAGAGAAGACCTGAGGTGATGGTTGATGTGCAAAGGCTTCTAAACCAGGAAAACAGTCACAGCAGAGTCTCATTAAGAAGTAAGCAAGTGGTAGGAACACATTACGTACCTACCAGTTGGTTACCTTTTGACGAGGCTCTGTTATGACTCTGTTTTCTTGGTTTAGAAGCCTCTGCACATCAGCCATTACCTCAGGTCTTCTCTATAGTGTTGTCAGCGAGAACAGAGCACAGTAATATAGCACCTGGAATATCAATTTCGCGCAAAATAACTCGAAATTCTTTCATCGCCGTAGTTTTCCCTTCGTAGGTCCACCCGCGGCGACCCCGCCTTATCCCCACAATGCACCGATGTAAACAAACCGTGACGTAGTTATGGGTAGGGTCCATTGTCAAATGCGCAATAAATTCAGATATGAGAGTACGTATGTTAAGTTTTTATGTAGTTTGATCTGGGAGCCGGTTTTCCTTTGTTTATAACGTGAAATTGCAGCGCAACTTGCAGCGCTACTCATGATGTTGGCAGAAATCCCTCTATATGCACTACTACAAAGGCAAAGATGGGGACATACACTATGCTGCGTGTGGCCTTCGGTGCTCATCTCCGTGGCATTAGCATTTAGAGTGTATGGTGGATGAGGACCCGTTACTCCGGGACACAGATATACTACTACAAAAGGTGATAGCAATTGTTGCATTATGCCTAATAGACGTTAGACGGGGCGGGATGCCGTCAAAGTATAACATTCAAAGAAAACAGCCATCCTTCATAATTATTATCGAATGTCTTCTGACGCGTTAGGCATAGAACCTATATAAATTACTTTTCTCACCCTCTACTTCTGAGCACAAGCTTAAGAGTATGGGGTTGGTAAATGACTGCTTTGAAATACACTGGGAGCCCATAATCGATCTCATATATATATATATATATATATATATATATATATATTATATATATATATATATATATATATATATATATAAAATATATATATATATTATATATATAAATATATATATATATATGTATATACGTATATATCTATCTATCTATCTATAGATATAGATATATATAAATATATATATATATACGTATATATCTATATATATATATATATATATATATATATATATATATATATATATATATATATATATATATATGTATATATATATATAAATATATATATATATATATATATATATAAAATGTATAATATTGTATAAAAATATATAATATATATATATATATATATATATATATATATATTATATATATTTTATATATATATATATATATATATATATATTATATATTATATATATATATCGTTAAAAGTGATAGCTAGTTCAGCGTTTATTATCGTAAAGATATTTTCTCTTTGTCTTAAGAGTGTCTTATTCTCTTTTGTAATCACTTTTATGACTTCGCCGTAGCTTGTCATGTTTGCTGTATCGCGATTTCGGGTCTAAGAACCCTTCTTCAGCAGCATATAGAAGATGTTTTCTCCTCAGGAGTTGAGGTGTGCATGATTAAGATGCGAAGTGAAGCGCTATTTATAGCCGGTCTGCCTGCCACGCAGCCTATTACCGATGTCGTTGATTGGTAGATAGCTTTTGCTTCTCGTCTTCTTGAGTGGGAGACGCTGATTGGTTGTTTGGTCTTCGCTTGGCTTTTCTGTGAGTAGGCTGTTATTTGCTTTTGTTCTTTTCATGCTGGGTAGAGCTTGTAGGTCGTTTGCCTGTACGTTAAGTTTGGGATTGATCTCTTTTATGTACAGCGCTTCTAGGATGGGAAGTCGCCGCACATCTGCACACATGTCAACCAATTCTGTATTTTCTTCTAGAAATTTTCTTGTTATGATGATGCCATGTTGTTCTAATAGGTGACTTTTTGGGGCTCCGGAAGTTAGGTGGCAAGTAAGACGTCTGGACAGCTTCGTTGTCGTCATGCCGATGTAGGATGAGGGGAGGACTTCACAGTTTCCTCTTTTGCATGTGATCCTATATACGACATGGGACTTTTGTTTTGTCTCCTTCGTCTGATTTGGGCTGTTACGGAGAAGGAGGTTGCTGGTGTTCTTGTTTTTGTAGTAAATTTGTAGTTTTATTCTCCTCTCTTGGTCTGCAGGTTTCACGTTACGGTGGACGATTTGTGATATTATTCTTTCTTCCTGGTGAGCGGTGGAGAAGAAACCCCGGTAGAAGATAGTTATGTCTTGACTCTTTTTTGTGGCGTTAGGGTTGTACCCTAACTCCAAGAACTCTGTCTCCACGATTTTCTTAGTCTGACGGTTGATGTCTCTCTCGCTGAAGCCGTTGTTGATGAGGACTTGAGTGGATCACTCGATTTCTTTGTGGTTAAGTTGCCATGTACTGCAGTGTGTGAGAGCTCTTCTGATGTAAGCACCGATTGTGGAGTCTTTATATCTCTGTGGGCATTCGCTTTCTCCGTTGAGGCAGTGTCCGGTGTTCGTTGGTTTTACATAGACGTTTGTGATGAATGATTCTTCTTCCTGCGTAACAAGGACGTCTAAGAACGGCATTGATTTGTCTGAGCTGCTTTCTATGGTGAAGGTGAGGCCTGACGTATCTTGTAGACAGAGCTTCAGCTGTTCTGCTTCGTAGTGACTTGTTGTTTTGATGAAGATGTCATCGATGTAGCGGCAGTATATGTCGGGCTTGCTTATTTTCTTGAATACTTCTTCTACGCAGCCCATGAAGAAGTTTGCCAACAATACTCCTAAGGGAGAGCCCATAGCGACGCCGTCTATTTGTTGATACTTGTTCCCTCGGGGAGAGGTAAAAGGTGCTTCTTTAGTGCAGCATTCGAGGAGTCCACGTAGTACAGGTTCCGGGACGTCAAGCGGCGGGATGGAGTCGTTGTTATACACCCGGTTGATGATGTAGTTGATGGTACGGTCAACAGGTACGTTGGTGAAGAGGGACTCGACATCAAGCGAAGCGATTGCACCTCTGGCGTTGTGGGTCTTGAGTATGTCTAGAAACTCTGATGCTGATTGAAGGCTGTAGGCATTGGGTGCGTATGGAGTCAAAATACCACACAGCTTCTTTGCGAGGTGGTACGTCGGCGTCAGTATTTGGGATATTATCGGACGAAGTTTATTGCCCGGCTTGTGTGTCTTGATATTGCCGTAGCAGTAACCCATGCCGTATTCCCCAGAGAGCTTTCCAAATTTGATGGTGGTGTTGGCAGAATTGTTCTTGCTTATCAATTTGTTGATTTTTAACTTGAGTGGTTCAGTGGGGTCTTTATTGATCTTGGCGAACTTCGTAGTGTCGCTGAGGATGTCGTCGATCTTGTTGAGGTATTCAGAGGTGTTTATGATGACGTACGCAGCAGCTTTGTCCGCTCTCCTGATGGTGATGTCTGGGTCTGATGCTAGCTCTTTCGCGGCGTCAATGTGTTTACGTTCGACGATGCTGCTTCTGTAGTTTCCTCTTGTTTTGGAAGCTTCTGCGATGATTTCTTGCTTGAAGGCAGGATCGATGGTGACGTCTCCATCGTCTCTTTTGTTTGTAGTAGTGATGGAAGAGGTCACAAAGGAGTGCAGAACAGGAGATCCATGGGAGCTGTTATACAGTGTATGCAGATGATTTAGTCTTGATAGCTGAAACAAAAGAGAAAGTTGAGAGGAAGATTTTACATTAGAAGCAGGCAATGGAGAGAGAAGATTTGAAGGTCAATATGACCAAGACGAAAATGATGGAAAATGATAATATAGCCAAATATACAAGTGGGAAGGTTTCCTTGTGGAGTGTGCGGTAGTGGAGTAGGAGTAAACTCCTTCGTTGCAAGTAATGTGACAAATGGTGCCATAAATGATGTTCGGGACTAGGAAACCTGAATAGGGTTGTAGAGTTCTGCTGTCTAGCGTGTGTAAAGAGAATCAACGGAGGGGGACTGCCAGAAGAGGAAGAGGTAGAAGTGAATGGTGATGTAATAGAAGAAGTATAACATTTGTGTTATCTTGGTGACATGTTAAATAGCGAGGGTGGAGTGGATAGAGCAGTAAGAACACGGGTAGCAACTACATGGACGAATCGGAGAGAGATAGCGGGACTGCTGATAAACTAGGGTATTCCACTGAAAAACAGAGGAAGATAATTTGAAGCATGTATGATATCAGTGTTGCTGTATGGTTCTCAGACATGAGCTTTGACGAAGCAGCTGGAGGATGTGTTGGTTGGTTATGATCGGAAAATGTTGAGGAGTATAGCTGGGATCATGGAAATATCAAATGTCCAGTGAAGATGTGGCAAGAAAATATGGATTGAAAAAGTTGAGTACCAGTGCTGAGAGTAAGGAGATTGATGAAATTTGGGCACGTGAAAAGGAGAGTAGGTGGTGAGGCATTGAAGAGAGCTGTGGGATAAGAAGTGCCAGGTCGCCGTCCGCCGGGCAGGCCAATGCAGACATGGGAGCAGTGTGTTGAAGAGGATCTGGCAGCATTGGGTATTGAAGAAGATGAGGCAATGGATATAAATAGTTGGAAGCGTATCATCGGCCGTCTAACCTCGTAAGATATTATGGGAAAATCTGACGTAAAAGAAATATATATATATATATATATATATATATATATATATATATATATATATATATATATATATATATATATATATATATATATATATATATATATATATATATATATATATATATATATATATATATATATGCAAATATATTTGCAAAGGTGCATCTAAGACAGATGAGTTTTCGTTAGATCGAATTCATGTTGAATTGAGTATTCCAAACTAGATATAATGATATGGTCTATTATAGCATGTCGCACACCCAAGAGGTGTTCATCTCGCACCGCCGGTTAAGAACTCATGTGGTTTAGTGACTAAAAAGTTCCCTAAAAAGTTCCCAAGACTTTGCCTGAAAACCAACACCTCATGAGTAGGCCTGTGCTTCTCATCCACACCAGCTTCCGGTAAGTACATATATTACATGCATACTTGTAGTCAGGAGATGCATTTATGAGTGTACAGTACCTGTGTAAACAAGTTTGGTTGAACGAAATTACATTGACATTTTTTTTTCAACGTTTGTAGGAATATATCCAAAGTATCCGGAATTTCCAATTTTCCGTCACCTCTGAATATCCGCGGTTGCCGATTACTAGAGGTTCTACTGTACCTGTAACCCACGATTTCGTATCGCATGTTAATGTTATGGTACCAATTAACCTTGGGATGTAAGATTAAGCTATGGATGCATGTAGTAGAGATGAAAATGTTATATAATGTATATCACTAAGATTCACATTATAGGTTATCTTTATTTGTTTATTCAATTTATATTCACATATTTATTCAGTCAGTTATGTAACAAGAAGGTGGACTAAATATACTAGGGAATGGGTATCACAATATATGTGGTGAAGTTATGATAAGCTGAAAAATATATCATTCAGATCAGTATACGCATCTTGAGGAGGATTATAGTCGTCTGAAATTGAAACATGTGAAAAAGGATATTCATACAAGATTGCAATTATTCTTAGGCTATTAGGACAAATACATCAGCCAAAGGCTTATCCGTCTCTGCTTAGGTTGTCATAGTTATTAAATTATGTCGTGTTGCTTATGTGTCATGGACCAGTACTGACATTTAGCATATATATATATTTTTTTCTTCTTAGGGTAACATGATGAAAAATGTATCATATTCTTCTAGTACGTGGGTTAAGTGTTTTTAGCCATTTTTTTTTACATATTTTATCAAGAGTGCTTACAGTACTTAAAAATTCAATATAATAAAAAATGACAGAAAGCACAAATTGTTGCAGGATTTGCATTATCATTATTATATCAAAATGTTATACGCAATTGGCTGTTTTTTATCATTATCATGTACAGAAAATTTATTCTTGTTCTGCATTTCCTTATCTCTACCTGCATGGCTCATCAATCACTCCCCGTTGACATCAGTCACTGATGGTGCACACCAGTGAAACTGTGCGGCTTAAATTCTTCATCAACTTGCTGATGTCAAAGTGCCACCCTGTAATGCTGGTTGGGTCCTCTGGGTGTGGAAAATCAGCACTTCTGAATGAAAAACTTAACTCTTTGCCTGAAGAGTATGCTGTCTGCAATGTTCCTTTCAACTACTACACCACCTCAGGTATCGTATGAACTTAACTTGAAAAGTGTCACTATATAACCATATGCATATTTAGAAGGGAAATCAAATACATATTTTTTTAATGAAGTATCCTTGTAAGTAAATGAAATATTTCATCACTATATTATACTTCAGTTTTATGGTCCTAGACCAGGTATTTATGACTATTGGAATGATTTTTATTTTTAATCAAGATGAGTTATTGTTATTGTTTGTTTTTGGGGTTATGAACATATTAATATGCATTACCGTGTTATATAACACGTATAAATTGTTGTTTGTATTTTAAATTATTATTCATGAACATAAGTCAGTGATTATCAGAAGAAAAAAAAATTACTTCATATATGTGCACATCATTAGTTCAAAGTAGTGTTATTTTGCTATATAATCAGTATTACAATTTTTTTTGTAAGCCTCATGTACGTATTTCTTAAGCCTAAAGTAAATGTAAAATATGCCTACCTCATTTCCTAGTTAAAAAAAAATTCTTGAACGTTATTGCATTATAAATTTGAATGAACTTGTAGCTACAGTCATCGACTTTTAACATGGTTATATTTCTGCTTAACGTCAGATTTTCCCATAATATTTTATGAAGTTAGACGGTCGATGATACGCTTCCAACTATATATATATATATATATATATATATATATATATATATATATATATATATATATATATATATATATATATATATATATTATATATATATATATATATATATGTATTATCTCAACCTCTATAATGCCCAATGCTACCAGATCCTCATTAACACAGTGCTTCCATGCCTTCCTTGGCCTGCTTGATGTACAGCTACCTGGCACTTCTTCTCCAACAATACACCTCAACATTATACGATCACAACCAACCAACACATATTCCAACTTCTTCGTCAAAACCCATGTCTCAGAACCATATATTAATACTGATTTTATACATGCTTCAAATACTCTTTCTCTCTTTTCAGTGAAATACTTTTGTTTATCAGCAGTCCCACTATCTAGTTCCACTTCATCCATGTACTTGCTAGCGGTTTTCTTACTGCTATCTCCACTCCACCCTTGCTATCTAACATTTCATCTCACCAATATAATAACACTAACTTGTTTTTATAATCTCTAGTCTTCTTCTTCTACAGTCAAAGACTGTTCACACTCTTTTTAATCAAATTCTGACTTGACCAACTATTGTCCAGATTGAATAATAAGAAGCTAATGTAATATGAGTCATGAGGTTTGTGTGATATATGTTTAGATAACTGAAATAAATGCTTATATTGTTTCAGCTCTAATGCAGTCATTAGTTGGTTTCATAAATGAATATGTAGCTCTAGTATGAGCTCTATGTTGATAGCTACATCAATTCACCTGATAACAGTTCATAATTTATTGCTTTATAAGCAGATATTCCATTTTTATTCTCTCTCCCTTGAAAGAACTCCTCCAGAGGGTGCTAGAAAAACCTTTAGAAAAGAAGGCAGGGAGGAACTTCGCGCCACCAGGCAACAAAAAACTCGTTTATTTCATCGATGATATCAACATGCCTATGGTGAGAGAACTTAGAGATGCGTAAGACTAACTTTAAAGGTGAATTCATGTCGCCTCCACCTTAGGCAATTCACGAAACGATTTGTCTCACAATCTGACTGTAAATTATATACTTCACATACACATACTCACTAATAAGTATAGCTATGTAGTATATGTACTGTGTATATATATATATATATATATATATATATATATATATATATATATATATATATATATATATAATATATATATATATATCATGAAGTTTCAGGGTGACCAGTATCGGTATACTGGGTTGTTATGCACGTTCGCCAAGCACTGGCTCATCAGCTAAAAATAGTTAAAATTTAATCATTGTAATGCTACAAAGCGAAAATCTAAAAAATTAATTCAAGAGACATAAAATATTCCTATATTTTAAATTACTACTAATATAACATTAATTTGTACTTACGGACCTTGTGTGTATGCTGTCTGAGTTATAAATATAGGATATTTATTGTCTCTTAGAATAAATTTTTTGTGTTCGTTTTAGCATTATAATATATTAATTTTACTATTTTAGCCTGATGATGCCATGCCTTGCAAACGTTTTCATAAACATCCCAAGTAACGAGTTCTTTTCACCTAACTTCATTATTAATATATATATATATTATAATCTATATATTTATATATATATATCATGATTTATTCCACAAGGGCCGTATGGCACTGTGCAGCCTCACACTCTCATTCGTCAACACCTTGACTATGGCCATTGGTATGACCGTACGAAACACACTCTTAAAGAAATCCACAATGTGCAGTATGTTGGAGCCATGAATCCAACTGCAGGCTCCTTCACCATTAATGCCCGCCTACAGCGACATTTTAGTGTCTTTGCAGTAAGGTAAGGATAGTCACACCTTTTTGTGTCAAAAGTTAGTTAATGATAATATATTGGTTTGTGAGTAGTTCCTTGCATATTCAATATTTTTTATTAATCTCCCTGGAATATTTAACCTTTTGAAACTAGAACATTATTATTCTGATATTTTTTTTGTCCACAGCTTTCCAAGCATGGACAGTCTTAACCGTATCTACTCTTCCCTCCTCGACCAGCACCTTAAGACCCCAGCTTTGAAATTTAGCCCAGCTCTTATTCGGGTAAGTTACACCGATGAAATTTATACTAGGCATTTATGTTCTTAAATGAGTTGATACTTATAAAAAAATCTTAAGACCTTGGTCTTGTAAACTTTGTAATTGCATACATCGCTTTCTTTTTGTTGGGAACGGTGTATTTGATGATGAATGCTTTGTACCTTTCTTAGAGTAAGATAACTAAACATATTTCTCAAGAGGTTAATAATTATTAGCGTTTAAAAAAAATATATAGAACATTCAGTGAAATATGTAAGACTTAGCAACGATTCATGAAAGTTTTATGATAGTTTTCATCATATGATAAATAAGGTCATTTAAGATCGGCGATTAACTAGTTCTGTGACTTATCTATGACATCCATTTCCTTGACATACTGTATGTGTATTTTGTTCATAAGATCCATCTTATCACATGCACATAGTCGTGTCTAAATTTATATGCAGCTTAAACACCTTGTTCCATTCGGGAAAGTCTTCCAATAGGATAGCCAGTGCAGAAGACCTTCCACAATATCCAATCCAAATATTCCTCCTCTCCCCGTTCTAGCCTCCCTTTCTTGTATTTATCTAGCTGTATTTACCTAGTTGTGATATACAGGAAGTAAATTACACTCGCGGAGTCCCGTCTGCATATTATCGTTCTCTGGAATAGTATGTGGTGTGGGGATGTCAAGTCAATCACCAATGTCCAAACTCTTGATATCACATTGGAGGTGGAGCCTACTTGATCGCTGGGCTATAATCTGTATGTTTTATTTAAGATTATACTTATTTAATTGTTTGATTTAACCGAAACTAACCTAACTCAACCTAACCTAACCTAGACTTTATAAATTGTGTAAAATAAAACAAATTATAACCCAGCGATCACTTGTACTCCCCTCCCGTGTGATGTCACGAGCTTGGACAACAATGCTTGGCTAGAGACATCCCCTATACCACATACTATTCCAGAGAACGGAAATATACTTTCTTGTCTCCTTGTCTCAATTGGTCAATCTTAGCTTTAAAATCATGAATACTCTTGGTATTTATTATTTCACTGTCCAGATTATTCTACATATCAACAAGTGCTTGTGGGCCCTTCGAACCCATGTATTGATGTTTGTATCGTGTTGCTGTCGTTGGTCAATGGTCATAGTGCCACGGGGTAGACCACGTCCCGTGTGATTCCAACCCTTTGTGTTCCGTGTGATTCCAACCCTTTGTGTTTCGTGTGATTCCAACCCTATGTGTTCCGTCTGATTCCAACCCTATGTGTTCCGTGTGATTCCAACCCTTTGTGTTCCGTGTGATTCCAACACACACACTCACACACGCACAAAAACGTTAAAGTCCATGAGTCTATGGAGTTTGTGAAATACGGCAAGACGGTACCGCAGAGTTTTTCCTGTAATCTAATCTCTGAAAAGTGTTTTTAGCCCAAAATCTCCCTTCAAAATTATTCGATCGACATGGGACCAAGATCATCTCATCAAAATTGAATTTACAGTTTCGGCTACCCAAAACAGGCAGACAGACAGACAGAGACACGGCTACTCCTATAGTATATTAGATGCACCGACAGGAAAAACTAAATTTCTTATTGTCCTTCAAGCACCTTGTCCTCTTCAGTTTCGTTTCATGATCTCTTGTGGCTTCTACCTCCCGTATGTAAATCTCCTCTTTGTCAATTCCTTCCATTCCTGACATAGCTTTTTTACATTGCTATCAAGTCTTCTCTTTTCCTTTTTTCGTCCAATGATAGCAACCCTAATTTTTTCAATCTCTTCTCATAAGTCAGGTCTGACAGGCTGGGAACAATATTTGTGGCTGTTCTCTGTAATTTTTCTATCTTCTTTACATCTTTCCTCATGTGCGGAGACCAAACTAATGTGGCGTACTCCAGTCTAGGAGTATCATGGCCATAATCAATTGATTCAGCATGTCCTCGTCTATATAAACAAAGGTCGTTATGATGTTTGTTAGGAGTTTATATGTAGCTACAAAAATTATACTAATGTGTTTCTTTGGTGAAAAATCATCCTGAATAATTAATCCAAGACCCTTTTCTTCACTTGCTATATTGAATGTCTCTCTTCCCATTTTGTAATTCCAGCTTACCCTTTTTGCACTCTTACCATATTCGAATATTTTGCATTTTTTTGCATTAAATTACATATACCACTTTTAACTCCATCCATATATTCTATCCAAATATTAATGTAGGAATCTGCAATCTTCCTCCTTTTTAACCTTCTCCATAATTTTAGTATTATCCGTAAACAAGCTCACGCAACTCTGAAACTGTACCTAACTCTTTCTTTTAGCAGGCTCTCGTAACTGTAAATCAGTCTCCGGCTTAATAATATAAATCAGGAACATAACAGGTGCTAATGCCACCTCCACCCTGCTTCTCCACCCACCCTGCTTCGGTGCTTCTCCACCCTGGCACAATCTTTTATTACGGTTCTCATCTGTCTCTTTTTTGGTTGTCCTTCATCAATTTCAGGACATTCCCATCACGTTTTTTCTTCAGATCCAAGTAAGCACAATCCAACCATCCATCTTTTTCTTATAAAATGTCGATCACCCTTGAGTAGAAGCATTGCAAATTACAGGAACTCCAGGAGATACAGGAACTCCTAGCTCTGAATCTGAATTGTCCTTCCGACATGATATTAATTTTCTCAAGATACTTAACCCATATATCTCTTACTATCTTCTCACATATTGTTCCTACTTTTCTTCTTCTTCTTTGTGTTTAACGTCAGATTTTCCCATAATATCTTATGAGGTTAGACGGCCGATGATACGCTTCTAACTATCGCTTTCCATTGCCTCAACTTCTTCAATACCAAATGCTGCCAGATTCTCTTCAACACACTGACTCCATAATTGTATTGGCCTCTCTGGTGGACAGCGACCTGGCATTTCCACTCTAACAGCTCTCCGCAATGCCTCACCATCTTATCTTCTCTTAACGTGCTCACACCCCTTCAATCTTTTTACTCTCAGCACTGTACTCAGCTACCATACTCAGGCTCTAAGGGCTAATGCCACGGAGATGAGCACCGCATGCCACGCGCAGTTTAGCGTATGCTCCCATATTTACCTTACTGTACTCAGCTCTTCTCCTACATTCCTACTATTCTCTACATTCCTAATTTATCCACTCCTACAGTGTAGGAGTGGATACACCTCACCACCGTATCTTTAAATGTCGTTGACTAAACGTTTAACTCGACGGGAATTATGTATTTATGGAGGGATGCTACAAAGGACCTAACTTCTGATCTTTCTATAATTCTGAATGGGGCAAAGCAAACTTTGTTATGTACAGTGTCTCAAAACCTCCGTTGTTGAAGAAACAATTACCTGTATCATATACATAGCACTTAGCTGGTCATGCACCAATTACGAAGAAAGTTACACAATTAAAAAATTTGAGCCCCTGCCCTCCCATCTATGTTAATATGCCCCGTTACCAGGTGGTGGGAGCTCCACCCGCTGACCCCCGCCATAGCCATCATGATTTATTTCCTTCTGCCTGGCGGAAGTCCCGAAAAAGCTCTGTGTTTTGGGGGGGACTTCCAAGACTGTCAAGTTACGGCTTTTCAATGTTACAGTGCATTAATGGATCAGTGTTACAGGACTGTCAAGATATCACCGGCATCTCTTTCACGCAGTGAACGTGAGTCTCCTTGCCATTTTGGACGAAGATCGCGGGGTTCTCATCCGCACAGTAAAGGAGCTCGATTTGTGTATTCTGTATCGCCTTCTGCCAAAATGAGAGCGTCTCATGCATCGGCGCTCTGTTCTCGGCTGCAGTCATCGTTGTCGCTCCAGCTTCCTCCCTTTTTTCGGCGACGATCGTCTATCTCGCCTCTCTCATCTAGACAGTGATCCCCTGTATCGTCTTCTTCTCTCTGCCAGAGGAGACAATCTCCTTAGGTATTGGTTGACACAGACACTTATGATGTTCATCCTCTGCTACTGGATGGTCAGCAGTCTCCTGAGGGGCTCTAACCGAGACCACCGAGAGACAAGGCCTGGTGGATCGCCGTGACGTCACACCATAAGGATACAACCCTCTCCGCTCCCCGTACAAGTTTACCTACCTAATATAATGTTTATCAGTATAAAACATATACTGTTATCTTCGGAAATGTTTGCTCTATAATATTATCAAATAAAAAACCGTAAAACACACAAAGAAAATGCCATTATGAGACTTTCAAGAAATATGCATTAACTTAAACTCTTCGCCATTTAATATTTTGCTCGCAAACATTTTACATGGAGAATATCAATAGAAGCGGAGTTTAATTAGCTTTCCATTGATATATTTCGTTTAGTGATAAATGAATTAGCGGCATGCATAAATTAGCGTTAACTAAATATAAAAAATCATGAAATCGGGTAATTTCCTACCTAATATATGTTTATCAGTATAAAATATATACTGTTATCTTTGGAAATGTTTGTTCTATAATATTATCAAATAAAACACCGTAAAACACACTAAAAAAAAGCCATTATGAGACTTTCAAGAAATATGCATGAACTTAAACTTTTCACCATTTAATATTTTGTGCAAAAACATTTTACATGGAGAATATCAATAGAAGCGGAATTTAATTAGCTTTCCATTGATATATTTCCTTTTCTGATAAATGCATTAGAACTATGCATAAATTAGCGTTAACTAAATAAATAACATCATGAAATCGGGTAATTTACCCGATTTCATGATGTTATTTATTTAGTTAACGCTATTTTATGCATGGTTTTAATTAATTTATTAGAAAAGGAAATATATCAATAGAAAGCTAATTAAATTCCGCTTCTATTGATATTCTCCATGTAAAAAGTTTTTGCACAAAATATTAAATGGCGAAAAGTTTAAGTTCATGCATATTTCTTGAAAGTCTCATAATGGCATTTCTTTAGTGTGTTTTACGGTTTTTTATTTGATAATATTATAGAACAAACATTTCCGAAGATAGCAGTATATATTTTATACTGATAAACATATATTAGGTAGGAAATTACCCGATTTCATGATTTTTTATATTTAGTAAACGCTAATTTATGCATGCCGCTAATTCATTTATCACTAAACAAAATATATCAATGGAAAGCTAATTAAACTCCGCTTCTATTGATAATCTCCATGTAAAATGTTTGCGAGCAAAATATTAAATGGCGAAGAGTTTAAGTTAATGCATATTTCTTGAAAGTCTCATAATGGCATTTTCTTTGTGTGTTTTACGGTTTTTTATTTGATAATATTATAGAACAAACATTTCCAAAGATAACAGTATATCTTTTATACTGATAAACATTATATTAGGTAGGTAAACTTGTACGGGGAGCGGAGAGGGTTGTATCCTTATGGTGTGACGTCACGGGCCATCCACCAGGCCTTATCATCTCGGTGGCCACGCTTTAACACCCACAATCCTTGTCGTCTCAGCAAATATCAGATGACGATACGGAGTTTCTTACCTCAGTGCCTGGATTTTCCCAAGTTTTTTAATATGTAATCACCCACTTTTTCATGTCCATGGGTCTCAGTCCAGCCCTGCCTCAACCAAGAAACGGGCTCAAACCCCCTTTGAAAAGATTCGGGGCCCCAGGACACCTGCGGCGTCCCCTAAACCCATCTCGAGAAGGCCTAACAACCTCCATGCCGTAACGAAGGAGATGGTCAGTAAACTGCAAGATCGTCTTGCTGACAAGAAAGTGTGCACTCTACCATCCAGTTTGCCGAAGAAGATGCGACCTTACCAATTGGCACATGACCTGGTGAAAGGCCAGGCTTTGAGAGCCAACTCCAACTTTGTCTCCATCCTGGCTGAAGGCGAGAAAGTGGGGAGTGGCAAGTCCAAGGTTCTGTTACCGGTGGACGATTTTATGTGCCTTGATTCTTCCTTTCGGTTTTTCGATTCTTCCATGCGGGACATCCAGAACTTCCAATTCTGGATTGTTGGGACCAAATCAAATATATCTACACTCAAAGTTGCTTCACGAAGGCGAAGGTCTACCAGTCTTGTAGACCAAATGTTCCGATCGCTTAACTGCTCGATGGAATACATGTCGGAGGAACTTACAGTTCAGCTATGGAACATCCTCTGCCCTCGATGGAAATTTATGCTCTCCATCCTGTAGCTTTCTTTCCTACCTGAGGTAGGTAGCAGAGTGGTTAGCGTCTCCGAGTGTCGTTCTCGGTAACCTGAGTTCGATCCCAAGTGAGAACCATAAATCCACTTAAAATCTCTCTGCACCGTCGGGTGGCCTGAGAACACCCACATGCTGCCCATCAACTCCACCTTCGATTGTGAGTGCATCGGAGGACACAGGAGGGCGGCATGAGCCTCCAAACACAGGCGTCATTTTTAATCCTGCCTGCGCCACCATAGGCGAGGGCCAACCATCACAGACAGCCCTCATGTGAACCTCCAGGGTCTACAATCTGAGCCTTGGAGGGCACTGCCTACAGGCGCTGTAGGCTAAATATGAAAATGAAAAAAATAGCGCCTTATGTCTTCGCCTTTGGACTCAGAGCATGTCTTTTCCGAAGATGTTATCAAGGCGGTGCCTTAACCGAGAATCGAGACACTCGTATCACCCGTCTCGCAACTAAAGAAGACTCTGAAGACTCTTTGAAGTATGTGCTTCTATTTAGGAAACTTTAATGACATTTAGATGTCTTATCATTTGAAACAATGGTCTTTCTATTTAACATCTGTGATATTTTCTGTCCATCAGCTCTCATGAACAGATCTTCTCAATGTTCTTGTGCTTGTTTTTCATTTTGTTGAATCATGATTTTTTTTTTTCTCTCTCTCTCTCTCTCTCTCTCTCTCTCTCTCTCTCTCTCTCTCTCTCTCTCTCTCTCTCTCTCTCTCTCTCTCTCTCTCTCTCTCTCTCTCTCTCTCTCTCTCTCTCTCTCTCTCTCTCTCTCTCTCTCTCTCTCTCTCTCTCTCTCTCTCTCTCTCTCTCTCTCTCTCTCTCTCTCTCTCTCTCTCTCTCTCTCTCTCTCTCTCTCTCTCTCGTAGGCCATCTCATGTGAATTTTACGAAGTTTTTTTTGCCACTCTTTAGCCTACATCTCCCCTAGCTTGTTTTAATTTATTTTATCTTTTCAAATATGATAATGACACTACTACCAGATATATATTTATTGATTGTATGATAGAAACAACAAACTCTGTGAGTTTGTTTTCGTCCATGAAATCAAAACCCGGTATTGTTTTCTTGAAAATCTGTTTTTGTCGGATGCTTTGCATTGTTAAATATAATGTTCTGGTGATAAACCCCCTTTAATAGATCACAGATATTTTATTCTTCATACATATGTTTTACTTCATCCCAGTTTTGATCAGCCCTAATTACTGAGCCATTGACAGTATTTACTTATGCTGTCTTAACTTACATCCCTATAATGTGTGTGCGTGTGTATTGCGATATCATTGACTTGTAGAGATAGATGAAATGTGTATACTAATCATATATAGGTAATTTTTCTCGATTTTTTGCATAGATGACCGAACCTCTAGTACAAGCTGCACTCCAGCTACACCAAAAGATTGCATTCACCTTCCTTCCAACTGCCACAAAATTCCACTACATCTTTAATCTTCGGGACCTCACCAACATATTCCAGGTATAGTGGCTTGATATAATGTTAAATGCTTTTTTGCATATTTCTTTATTATAATTTACAAACTTTATATAAATCTGTTATTATTGTTTGCTACCGTACTAATAATGATAGTGATATTGTTACTTTATTATTGATGACGATAAGCGTTTTTTCTATCATGATCACTTCCCAAACTTGTCTGGTGGCACCTAACTCAAACCATTTCACTTACAAATGTTAAAAACAATTTGCTATATGCACATGCTAAACATTCAAAGCTGTTTTGTGAAAATTATTATATAGAGTAGAACATTTCTAACTCAGAATATATGGGGGGGATGAGGCAGTCTGAGTTACCAGGTTGTCCAAGTTATATCTAATAACACATAACAAATAGCACATTTACAAATAGTGCACATGTAAAAAATTTACATGGGTATCAGTGGGCTCGACCCTCCTCGTTGTTGTAAGAATATATTACGATATACGCACGATAAATTTAACAAGATAAGGTAAGATACTTGGATCCTATCTTTAAAATGTGCATGTATCAACAGCGCAGCTATTGACCATACCAACTGGAATTATACCAGAAATTAACTCAAGTGGCAGTGGCTAGAATTGAACCCAGGGACGCTGCATGATGACTATTCTTAGGCCTAAGACTTTCGTTGTCCTGCCGTTGGAACTGCTATCACTTTGGAGTTGTTGTGTATCAATTAGACATGAGAAGCAGGGCTGTTTAGTATCCAATTATATAATACAATTAGTGGTGTGGTGGTGGATTATGGCAGTGAACTTGGTCCTGAAGATAACAAACTTAATTCTTGTGGTACTGGATGATTTATATTCAGAAAAGGATGTGGTGTAGGTGATGGTTGAGGGTCTGAAGGCTATGACATGTGTGGGATGTGAAGGGAAGTGGCGCCGCTAGCAGGTTGGCGTGCACTCTTTGGGGAGGCGATGGCCTGGTTAGGCGTTTTAGCGATTCTGGTTAGCGTCTTGGAGTGGTGAACTTGATGTCCCGTGTTCGAATCCTGCCGGGGGTAACTCTTTCTGCCATCTTGAAACCAACTTGCTTAAACTTGTCAACCATGACAAGATTGTATTTGTCAACATGACAAAATTTGACAATGTAATTTGACTCTCACGGCAAGAGACTTCGTGTAATTGTGACAAGATGAAAGCTTGTCTTCAATGACAAGAAGCATCTTGTCACGGAAGACCAGTTAAATTTTGTCATATTGACAAAAAAAAAGTTGTCATGGTTGACAAGCACACATTTTTTTATCAGTGACATACTCGATTCCTTGGCACTTACAATACTTATACATTAATTCAATCATCAAGCCTTACTTACTTAAAACCGCTCGATCACTTTCATTACTACCACATTTGACGTGTGCCTCTGGGCTGGATATATTACACCTGCCTTTCAAGATAGGCCTCACCTTGGCAATCACCCCTACAGGTCATTGACTTTGTAAGTTACTTGGGTTGATCCCTGTTACCTATAATAACAAGATAGAAAAGGGTAACAATCACGGTAAGTGGAGGAAGTAAACTAATCTAACTAATCAAATATTTCATTTAATTAAACCAAATATATATATATGACACCCAAAAACCATTAGGAAACCTTACCTTAATTGGACCTAAAATTCAAATGATAACGGTTAGTGTTCTTGATTCAACCTTTTAGCCAAGAACCCATCCAAGGGGGACAAACCTAACTACACTTAAATTAACTGAACAAAACGAAGGACATCAAAACAAAAGGCCCCTGGCGTTACATAAGGAGAAAGATAAGAGAAGGTTAATTTCAGGGACATTTTTGAAAATCAAGTGAAGGAGAAAGTAGTGAATATTATTAAAGAAAAGGAAAATTTGATTAGATATACAGTGGACAAGACACAATGAAATGTATTGTGCTTTGTGGGGTAAAAACAGAGGTGATGTCCACCTGTCACATTATAATAAAATATGAGAAAAGGATGGCACAGGAAATAATTGAATTAGTCCAAGAAAATGATGCAACAAATTATGCAAGTGTGTACTATATTAGGTAAATTTAGAGAAAGAGAAGTGAGACCAATGAAATATAATTTCCGTCACAATGAGCTGCAAAGAACATCTTATCAAGATCTTGGAAACTGACAGAGGAAGATGGATTTAAGGATATATGGATTAGGAAAATTTTGAATAAAGAAGAAAAAGCAAAAATGAGTGAGTTGAACTAGGAAGCAAAATATAAAAAACGCGGTAAGAACGGAAGTGGAGAATAATACATTATATTGGAAACTCAGGAAATGGTACAAACATGTTGCATAAGAGATGGCATTAGTTTGAAGGAATATAGGAAATCATGGATGGTGTCATATACTAACCTAACTGGTTTAAAGTCAACATTATTAGAAGTGAATGACCACTTAAGAATAAATGAGCTGGATATCATGAGTCTGGTAAAGTCTAAATTAAGAGACTGAAAAAATGTTAGGACTGGGTGAATACCATTCTTTATAAAGTATGGGAAAAAAAAGTGTAAAGCAAGGAGGGGGTGTGATGCTGCTTATAAAAGACGACGTGGATGTGGATAGTGTGAAAATGGGTGAAGGCATGGCGGAAGTGCTGAAAATTACGACCAGGACAAGTGGTGGCAGTAAGTGAGACTCAATGATGGTGTGATTTACACGGTGTGTAAAAGTTTGCCCTTAGTGTTTTCCTGATTGTTTGAACCATGAACAACTGATTTGGAAGGGTGGCAGAAAATATTGAGCATTAGGAGGGGCGGTGTGGGGCCGCGTCCTCGGTAGAGGTCCGAAAATCCAACGCGCCACATACTTAATGCTGTAGCAACCAGAAGACTCGCAGACATAATGCAATTATTATTTTATATGGTTGAAGGCATGAGGAATCTGATTATACCACTGTATTTCCAATATGAAGTGTATTATGAGCGGTAGAGCTATTTTCCTATAGAGAAATATCCCCAGAATTATGATAAATATATTTTAAGAGCCAGTTACGGCCATATATATATATATATTATATATATATATATATAATATATATATGTATGTAAAAATTACTAGGAACAATGGTAAAGTAGCCTTTTATCAGCTATTAAATGACACCTGAATGATAACTCTAGGTATATTTATAGCAGAGTAGGAGTAAATTAAGCACGAGTCATATCTGACTACCAGGGGGAGAGGTGTCACACACTGATGGGAACAATCATCGACTGTAGGTTACATTAAATATTGATTAGTTAGTTAGTTAGGTACTATTTTTTATTCTTCGAACTCTAAACTTAGGCTAAATTGACTATTGTTACACATACATACTGTGCGTATGTACTTTAATGCACACATAAATTATTCAAGTATATGTACATATATATTCTTCATAATATTTACAATTTTTAGTTATTGTAAATCAAAAAATTACTTTCACGGTCGGCAATGAAAATATATATTGGGATAATATGGAAAAAAATGTCTCAAAAATGCACATTTTGACAGCTCAGATCCTCGGATAAGACACTGTGGTTATACAAAATATCACACATTCACATATGATGCTAACAATATATATGATTGCTCATTTCAGATATATCTTTGATATCTGTAATAGCAGATTGTATATACACTTTAATTTTTGGCTCAGTGAACAATATCATTAATAATTATCTAGCACAGGTACCGTATATACATTACCAGTTACATATGCACAACATCCCTAATTTGCATTTATAAAAAGTTCTTTTCAGAGTCTGTTAGTAAAAAATAACATAAACAGTTTGGAAAAAATATGTCCTAGTTAATAAACGCAAAATTGTATTGACTAACGTATTTGAATTGCTATCCCCTGACACACTGCCATCTACAGAGTCTTGTGCACTGGAGCTCTTGCTTTTTACAGGAACATGAGCACGAACAGGGCTTCTTGCATCCACATTTTACGAGCTCTTGGCATGCTTCTAAGACTACAGGTATTGTGATCCAAACTGGCAGAAGTTTGTCTCCTTCCTTTTTCCAGCCATTTAGACATGGATCAGCTACTTGAAATGTACAGTCATGGGCCGACACACATATCCTTGCTTGATATACTGCTCTTAGACAAGGCTGGTATAGTGCATCCTGAGTGGGTGGTATGCGTTCCACGTTCTGAGTTTTGCAAAACAGTTTCTTTCTCATGACATTTACTGACGTTTCCCCTCCACTATATATATATATATATATATATATATATATATATATATATATATATATATATATATATATATATATATATATATATATATATGTATATATACATATATGTATGAAGAATGTTTCCAGGGCTTGAATCATCTCGTTCCATATGGATAGAGGGTTGATTCATAAGATCGACCATTTTACATTTGTTACAGCTACAGGATACTTTTTCCAGGCTTTATAACACTGTCCTTTTGAGTGTCCTTTAAAAGATGATGTAGTATCACATCTAGTGAGAGCCATGAACAGGGGAGAGCTTTACTTGTGTTAGGTCCTAAGGCATCGTGTAGTTCTCTGACGTTGATGAGTTTCTGTTTCTTTGCCAATGCCAAACTTCACCATGACAGATCATCCATTACTCATCTGACTGAACCGAGGAAAGTGATTAACCAAAATAACAATGACATCAGAGACAGATGTTTTCACTAATACATTTAAAGCTCCACATGTCAAGGCGTGCAAGATGTGAATGACAATACGTGTATCAGCTTCCTCTTGATTGTACTTTGTTAGCATCTCATGTCCGGTACCTCGGTGTCCAACTGATTCTTCGTCATCAAGAGTGATCACCTGGGGAAAGAAATCTAAGCATAACTTCATTAGTAAGATATCTAAACAGTTCCGTCTTATTGGTGTTGTTGCAAAGAAAGCCAGACCAGTCCATTGGAATTCTTATTTTGGGCCCAACTTTCAAGCGGACGCTATGCCCACGGCCATCTCGAGTCCCTCCCTTGATGGAGAAGTCTTGGTACGTATCCCAGACGACATCAAGCCGGGTTGATTTTATCAGTTCTGACTGCACGTGCCTGAAAAAGCGCATCTGAGTAAATTCCTCAAAAGTTCATACCGCATGTGGAAGTAATTGATGAATTAGTAGCCCACTATCTTGTACCATACAATCATATATAGTATTACTGTCTATGATCCTGTCTGTCAGTGTTCTGCCTCTTTCTCAAGGCAGTGAATGATGTCCGACTTTGCAGAGTGATACATCTCTTCCTTCCCACTGGCCAACGATGGGGGAAACGAATAGGTTTCGTTGGAAAAGAAGGTGTCCAGGTCAATCTTCCTTTGAGTTGATGCAATATATAACCTGCTGAAGAGAGACAAGTTTGCTTTCAGTAGATGTACTTTTGGCTGCTGGATCTTCCACTGAATTTTGTCTTTGAATAATCTGAATGAGTTTGATTGAGGCATCAATGGGAGTCGTTCTATTGATTATTACATCCTTTACATACATATCATACTGCTTTTTACCTCTTTTGTGAATTGCATCTACATCTTTTTCATCACTTATTCTTCCATCCAGGCTGATGAGATTTTCACTTAATTCGAAAAATGGGTTTCCTCGATTTCGGAAGGTGTTTACCAAGTTTCTTACGAGTGATAAAATCCACTCATCGTTTGAATCTTCTTGGCAAATAATGCACCGGGACCAATCCATGACGACGACAGAATGTAAAAAAAAATATATATATACGTATATATGTATATATATATATATATATATATATATATATATATATATATATATATATATATATATATATATATATATATATATTGTAACACCTGCCAGGAGCCTGACTGTTGTGTGTCCTCAAGTAAATGAGGAAGAGGAGATGAGGAGAGAGAGAGAAGAGAGGAATGTGCCCGCCCCCCCCTTGGTGGGCCCCTCAATCCCACGTGGCGAGCACTGTTACGACTGTGGCCTCAGCGCAACAGACTGTTCACTAAACCGTGAACCGATAGAAGCCCTCCAGCATCTATCCAGAGAGAGAGAGGGGCCGTAACCCTCCCTTCTTCTCTCCTCTGTTCGCACACAAAAGAATTCTACCGATTACAGCCTAGACTACTGACAGGCCCGGCTGTGTCACTAAACAAACAAGAGTGAGAGCACCCTCTGCTCTCACCTCCACTCTAAGTGATAATTGAAGAAATATGCTACGTAACACCTCAAAACCCTACCGCGGTTGTATCTCTGGGCGGTTAAACAGTGGTGATGGAAAGTTCCTCCCTGTTACGTTAAGTACTGGAGTGCACCTCCCGCCTTTCCATCCCACTGCCCAGAAGGACGGGAAACTGGTACTCGTGTTATGAGGTGGCCTCGCAGAACAAAGGTTAATTAGTGTACAGGCGATGTGTGTGTGTGTCAGTGTCTCCTGTGCTAGCCAAAACTCCAAAACACGGTAACCATTCGTTTCCTGCCTTCCGTCCGTCTATACTACACTTAGCACGTGGTAAGCCCGAAGGCCTCACCGTAAAGGTGGAACCAATGTGTATTCAATACTACGCAGGAAGTACTACAACGTCAGACACCCTCTAGCTATTCACTGACTCAAGTGAATGCAGGGCAAACTCCCTAAACAAAGACTCAACAACTACAAACGTAGCAACTCAACAACGATGGACAGCAAGAGAGGCTACGGAGCAGAGCGGCACGTCTATTCGCTAGCATAGCCAAACCTCTACTGAACTCAGGTGCCGCTCGCCGCGTGGGATTGAGGGGCCCACCAGGGGAGGGGGGGCACCTTCCTCTCTTCTCTCTCTCTCTCCTCATCTCCTCTTCCTCATTTACTTGAGGACACACACCAGTCAGGCTCCTGGCAGGTGTTACAATATATATATATATATATATATATATATATATATATATATATATATATATATATATATATATATATATATATATATACATGGGGAGGCTGTAGCAGAACGGTTAGCGTCACCGAGTGGCCTTCTCGAAGACCCGAGTTCGATCCCGAGTAAGACCCATAAATCCACTTAAAATATTACTGCACCGTCGAGTGGCCTAAGAACACCCACATGCCCTGCCCATTAAATCTACCTTCGATTGCGAGTGCATCGAAGGACACAAGGGGGCGGCATGAGCCTCTAATCACACGCGTCACTATAAAAATCCTGCTTGCGCCACCACGGGCGAGGGCCAACCATCACAGCCCTAAAGTGAGCCTCCAGGGCCTACCATACGAGCCCTCGAGGTCACTGCCTACAGGCGCTATAGGCATAAATGTGTGTATATATATATATATATATATATATATATATATATATATATATACGTATGTATATACCGTAACGTATATATACCGTAAAAATAGTTAATTTGGCCTAAGTTTAGAGTTTGAAGAATAAAAGATAATACCTAACTAACTCAATATTTAATGTAACATACAGTCGAGCATTGTTCCCATCAGTGCGTGCGTGACACCTCACCCCCTGGTAGTCAGAAATTACTCGTGCTTAATTTACTCATGCTCTACTATAAATAAACCTAGAGTTATCATTCAGGTGTCATTTAATAGCTACTAAAATGCTACTTTACATTTGCTCCTAGTTATTTTTACATATATCTATATATATGGCCGTAACTGGCTTTTAAAATATAATTATCATAATTCTGTGGAATTTTTTTTATAGGAAAATAGCTCTACAGTGGTATAATCAGATTCCATATGCATTCAAACATATAAAATGATAATTTAATTATGTATGTGAGTCTACTGGTTGCTACGATTCATTAGTATGTGGCGCGTTGGATTATCGGACCTCTACCGGGGACGCAACCCCCCACCGCCACCCCTAATGCTCATTTTTTTCTGCCACCCTTCCAAATCAGTTGTTCGTGGTTCAAACAATCAGGAAAACACAACGGGCAAACTTTTACACTCCGTGTAAATCAAACTGAGGTTTTACTCTATACATTCTCACCTACTATGGTGGGAAGAGAGACATTGTCGTCGCATATGTTCCACCTAAGACAAATGCATGGCCGAAAGCAGAATATGACAGAATGCTAATTGACACCAGGGAGTGCCTGGACAGAATCCTCAACAAAAGTAGCGACATATTAGTGATGGGTGATTTCAACTGCAAGAAAGTATGCTGGAAGGATTGGAACACAGAAGGTGGAAAGGAGTCATGGGGAAACAAAATGTTGAACGTGAACATGGTTATGGGTAACGTCATGACACAATGGATTAAGGAAAGTACAAGATTTAGAGGAAATGATGAACCATCAATATTGGACTTGCTATTAACCAAACAACCTGATATAATCGACAAGTTATGTATAAGTGTCTATTAGGAAGGAGTGCCCTATTAAGAAGATACATCTACTATTAGCTACATATCGACAATTTGGTTTCAGGAAAGGCACTGTCCATCATTAAAGTGTTAACTATTTTTGTAAGTTTACTTATTATTCTATGCCTGTCTTAAGAGTTTCAATGCTCTCCGTCGTCCAATATTTCATATTTTTCCGTGAACATGATTTGATGATCTAGCTCTAACTCTAGCTTTAATATTCATAATCATATGCATCTGATCCATAATTGTAGTTACCAAACCAATTAATGGGCAACTCCACCAAAATCCATGTTTACTGTTCATTTAAATATCTACTCTAAAAGTAGGATGCATAATGTGGTATCACTTGACTTGACCGTTGAAACAAATACAAGGTCAGAGGCACGAAAAAAATATTTGTGCGTTAGGTACTTTAATACTATGAGGGTATTTGGCAATGACCCACTACTGAAACTATTCACATATTGTTCATATGTGTTGTCTCCATACAACAGACTATAACAGTGAGCTCGATCTGCCATCTGGTGGCCGTCTGGGAACCTCCGGTCAGCTCAGAACGTCGGGTCTCGGGGTGTCAGGCTTGACTTATTTTCCATTATTCCCTACCAAACCAGCTACAATTAAGTGTTATCATGGTCAACATAGGTTTATGCAAAATGAAAATATACGAGTTTTACATTATTCATGGCGTTATAATGAGGATTGTTGGCAAAATAGAAGCATTCGACCACAAGTGTCCTACGACATTCTAGTAAATACTGTAGAGGAATGCTTCAAAGCGGGTGTATGGGTTAATATTACCTTCATGCATGCAAAGAGAAGGCATTATTTACCCATACACCCGCCTTGAAGCATTCCTCTACAGTATTTAGTAGAATGTTGCAGGACACCTGTGGTCGAATGCTTCTATTTTGCTAACAATCCTCATTATAACGCCATGAATAATGTAATACTCGTATATTATAATTTTGCATAAACCTATGTTGACCATGACAACACGTCTTAATTGTAGCTGGTTTGGTAGGGAATAATGGAAAATAAGTCAAGCCTGACACCCCGAGACACGACGTCCTGAGCTGACGTGAGGTTCCCAGACGGCCACCAGATAGCAGATCGAGCTCACTGTTATAGTCTATTGAGGAATAACTTTTCATACTGGTAGTACAAAAAGTATCCCATCGCTAGTCACCAGTGTAATGCTGGTATTTCTCTTTTTTGTCGTGCAACCTTTCTTTTTGGTTGTTTTTTAGGTGTGTCACAGTTAAGATAATTTACATGAAATATTATATTTAAGTTACTTTCTATTTAGAGGCGTTTCCACATAAAAACAAAATCTGCGTCAAGAATACTAACCTTTATGGGTAGGCTGCCACCACCCCAAAATTACGGCCCAGGAAGCCTAATGTTACCTTCATTATTTACTTACTTTATATTCGGAGGTGTTGTTTTGTGGATTTTGAGCCTATCATTTTACTTGCAAGAGGGGGCACACCGGGACAATAAATGGTGAAGTTATCATGATAATGAATGAGCACTCTTACATTCCTTTAATTCGAGAGAACTGGAACCCAAAATGCTGGCAGGGTCGCTGGCAGTTATAACTCACTTTTTTGATAATAAGTTGGTCTACTGGAAAACAAAATATGGGCTTATTCCACTGCACTTAAAACACAAAAGTATAATATTAAGAACGATTTTCTTCTATATGTATATTGTATAGAAGCCTGATTCTGTAAAACATTGTATATAACCAAATAAACAAGGAGGTTATAGTTGAGGAGGCGAGGTAAATGCTACTCTATGATATTATATAGTCAATACCGAATGTTTAGAAGTTATCTATACCTAGGCAGTCATATTTTCCTGTTATTATTGCGTATCAATCAGATAGAAAGCCTGGAAGTGCAATGAGTTGACGCGTGAAGTCGTAATGTTTTGATTCAATCTCCCCGCCACAATCTCCCCGCCACCACTCCCCGCCGCAGCGTGTCGCCTCCACAATTATAACCTACATTGTCGCAGCAACAAGCCGATTTCGGCATTCTTTATTCTTCGTTTTTCCAAGGCATTGCTTATTGTATTTTGACAAGCGTTTGCCAGACGCAGCAGTACTGTCTTAGAAAACAGTGTGAACATCCACCAAATTTGACATGCCACAATATACATGTAAAAAATATATTAAGCTTTGCTACTCGAGGCGAGTAATTTGCATTAAATTGCTATTATAGAACATTCCATCGTAATGCATGTCATCCATATAATTAGTAGAACAACAGAAGAACTATATTTTTTGGTATTCAGATGCGGTGCATCAATGTTTATCGCGAAATTAATTTATGAAAAATATTAGTCGCGGAGCCAAAACACAGTAGACCAACCTTTGAGTTAAAGAATACTTGTTCTTGGAAACAGAAGACTCACATCATGGTTCAGTTGCTTCCTCACTTCCTACTGGCACATAAGAAGAACATAAGAACATAAAAAAATAAGGAAGCTACAAGAGGCAGTGAGACCTACACGAGGTAGTTCCTGTTACTTAATACTACTACATCCACCTTTCATCCCCATCCATGAATTTATCCAGCCTCCCTTTAACCATAGATAGGTAACCAGGGTAGTTGCCACCCCACAGAGCACTTTGGGGCCCCTTATTTCGCTTAGGTATGGAGAGCGCAAATTGACATACCCTCCCTCAGACAAGTCTCCACAAACACTGAACTTGACTGAAGCCAGTGTTGCCAGACAGTCTGGTCTCAAAATCCCTAAATATTCGGGGGAAAATCCCCAAAAATCCCCATTTCATATATTTCCATACTTGTTATAAAAATGCTGTAATATATGCTACATAGCTACTCCACATGTAAATTAAAATTGCCATGTTGATTTTAATGTACAAATAATTCATACTTTGTTTTACACAATATATTACATTACACATGCAGTACCATAATTCACTTTTTTATTATAATCATCACAAGAACTGCAAAAAAAAAATAACTCAGTAATAGGATACAGCCTCATGAGCATTTAATAAAAAATATATTTAATAAAATTTTCCAATTTAGGCTGATGGGGATCATATATTTCCTTAAATTGCTTAGAAATATGATACATAAATAAATGAAAATATTAATGCTCTTAGCATCTTGGGGAACTTAAATAATCCAACTAATATTCTGGACATACTGTACTAAGCCAGAAAGAAAGAATAGAATAACACATTTGCATACTAAATAATATCATCACTCGAATCATCATTTTTATGGTATTTGTAGATATCTGAAGTCATCATGTTGACTAGTTTATCATTTACAGCAAAATTGAAACATTCCCGGCCTTTCAAATACCGCTTTGAATGCAGAAGTCCAACTAGAGTTCTGGTTCAGAGTATGTTTCTTTGTTTTGTTTTTAAATTGTTTACAGATGAAAATACCCTTTCTGCTGTGGCACTAGAATGAGGAAGACACAATAGCCCAGAAACAAAACTTGACAAATTTGGAAACATGGGGGTTTCATCACCACTCTTTATTTCTCGTCTAAAAACTCATGGTAATCATTGATTTCTTGAACCTTTGAACGTCGAAAAAACCCGAAGTCGACAACTTTACCGTCTTTTTTTTTTTTTGCTCTGCTGGCTCATTCGCGTTCAGTCCGTGTCCTTACTTCTTCCTTGCCGTCGGTTTAACATCATGTTTTCTTTTAACCTTAATATTAATAATATTATTTTAAGCGATAAAATGCATATTTTTCTCAGAAGTCTCAAAAGTCCCCAAATCGACAGTGAATGTCCCCATGTCCCCATCAGTGCCCCGAAATCCCCAAATCTAGGGACAAATCCCCATATCTGGCATCACTGACTGAAGCTGTTGAGTAGAAGGGGTACGCCTGCAGCATGGCGTGGGTCTGACAAGCGAAAACATGTTTCGCTGGGGTGGAAAACCCCCAGGTTACCTATCTAAGTAATAGCTCACTAATAACTCCGCACTAACTACCTGTCTACTGAGTCCATTCAAATCATTTACCACCCTATTTGTGAACCAGTTTTTCCCAATTTTTTTTTTAAATCAACGCTTTTCCAGCTTGAATCCGTTACTTCTCGGTCTACCCTGGTTAATAACCGTAAGAACAAGCCGTAAGAACTTTTCCTACCTCTCCTTTATTAAATCCCTTTATCCACTAAAAACTTCTATCAGATCGCCCCTTACTCTGCGTCTCTCGAATGAGTGTAAATTTAATAGCTTCAATCTCTTCTCAAACTAAAGTTACGCATCCCATGAATCATTTTGGTCATCCTTCTCTGCACTGATTCTAACAAGGCTATATCCATCCTGTAATATGGAGACCAAAACTGAACCGCATAGTCTAGGTGAGGTCTGACTAGAGCCTAATAAAGTTTTATAATAACTTCCGCACTTCTACTTTTAACACTTCTGGTAATGAATCATAACACCCTATTAGCTCTATTTCTAGCCTCAATACATTGTTTCCTAGGTCGGAGGTCGGAGCTCACCTCACTCCCAGATCTTTCTCACTTTCTGATATTTTCTGCGATACATTTCGTATGGTGTATCTATTACCAGGGTTTTTTCTACCAACATTCATAACGCTGCACTTATCAATATTAAATTCCATCTACCACATGACTACCCACTCATTATGTTTATCTAAGTCTCCCTGCAATATATTTACATCAGACTGTGATCCAATAATCCTACCTACCTTAGTATCATCAGCAAATTTGCTGATATCACTGCTAATCCCACTATCCAAGTCGTTGATGTAAATAAATAATATTAATGGACACAAACCAGACTCTTGTGGAACTCCACTTGTCACCTGTCCCCATTCAGATTTAGAACCATTAATTGTAACCCTTTGTTGTCTATCACTTAGCCAAGCTCTGATCCAACGAAGGACCTTCCCATCTATTCCATGAGCCTTAACCTTAGTTAAGAGTCGCTCGTGTGGTACCTTGTCGAATGCCTTACTAAAGTCCAGGTATATTATATCATAATCCTTATCATTATCTGCCGTCTCATAAACTTTCCTAGAAAAACTCAATAAATTGGTGAGACATGACCAATCCTTGGTGAATCCATATTGTGAAACATTGATTCATCTCATCATTCATTCACATCACCCGACCTTTTCGTCGTCGCTGTTATTTTTGGGTTTGTATTCTGGGACTCAGAGTGCTGTGAAGTGTGGGGCAGGTGTATCCAGCTTCTTTCCTGTGAATACAGGAGTGAGGCAAGGGTGCGTCCTTGCCCCATCACTTTTCAACGCTTGTATGGACTGGGTATTGGACAAGGTTGTAGATCAAAGTGATTGTGGAGCATCCGTCGGCAACACCAAGATCAGTGATCTTGTTTTTGCCGATGATGCAGTAATCTTTGCTGAGTCGCTGGAGGTCCTGGTGATGGCTCTCGAGGCGCTGCACGAGGAGGCAAAGCCTTTGGGACTTAAGGTCTCCTGGCTCAAGACCAAGGTCCAGGTGTTTGGAGACTTACTAGATGAAGCAGTACAGTCTGTTCATGCGTGTGGCGAGGACATTGAGATCTTGGAAAGTTTTACATACCTTGGTAGCGCAGTCCATAATGACGGCAGGTCACGTCAAGAAGCCTTACGGCGGATTGGCATAGCCCACGGTGTTATGGACTCGCTCAGCGGGAGTATTTGGCGTTGTCGGTACCTGTGCAGGAGGACAAAGATCCGGATCTTCAAGTCGCTTGTGATCCCTGTCTTACTCTATGGTTGTGAGACATGGACACTAAATAGTGACTTGAAGAGACGAATCAATGCCTTTGGTAATAAGTGTCTTCGCAGAATCATGGGGTATCGCTGGGATGATTGCGTGTCAAATCAGCGATTGCACCGTGAGACTGAATCGAGGCCTATTACCTGCATAGTCCGTCAGCGCCAACTTCGGCTATATGGGCATGTAGCACGCTACCCTGAAACCGATCCTTCCCATCGGGTTGTATCTGTAAGAAACAATCCGGCGTGGAGGAGGCCAAGGGGGCGCCCACAAGGCTCGTGGCTGGGGCAAGTTGATGTTTCTTGTCGAGAGCTGCTTGGTATGGGAAAGGAGCCTGCATGGGAACTCGCGCGTGGTGACCCCCGGGAGTGGCGTCGTAGGGTGGGCGAGGCGACGCGCCCCCCGGCGTATGCCCCCAATGATTGATTGATTGATTGTTATTTTTATTCAGGGCCATGTTTTATGGCTATTTCATAGGGATTTCGGGTCAAAAGACCTTGCCTTCCGGGACTAATGTGTCAAAGATGACCCTGAACATACATGACTCCTTTGATGCCACGTCTTCCGTAACCACACACACAAAATAAATATAAATAATATATATATATATATATATATATATATATATATATATATATATATATATATAATATATATATATATATATATATATATAATATATATTACTGTATATATATATACTATATATATATATATATATATATATATATATTATATATATTATATATATATATATATATATATATATATATATTGTCACCATTTAATCCCTACAACAATATTCACTAAATATACATACAAACGGGAAAAAATAGTTGTGTTAACCCCTTGAAGCCCATAACGTTATTTCCATTGTAAGTTGGGTACCATTAGACGATTTTCAATGAATATATACAATATTTTATAGATATGACCTGTTTAGTATCCTTGTCCACTAGTTAATTTGGTATATTCTGTTACTTTTAATAATTTTATGGCTAACAACATGCAATTTTTTTATAGCAAAGGAAAGATCTGGGTGTGAAGGGGTTAATTGGGTTGTGAGGTACACATTGGATGGAAGCACATTTGGGTGAGTCTCTCATGACCACATCTCTCCTGGAATATGAGGAATGGACGGTGAGATGCAGATCTAGGCAAGTGGCCTAAAAGAGTCGCTGAAGGTCTTGGTGATGGCTCTCGAGGCGCTGCACGAGGAGGCAAAGCCTTAGGGATTTGAGGTCTCCTGGCTCAAGACCAAGGTCCATGTATTTGGAGGCTTATTAGATTAAACATTATAGTCTGTTCATGCGTGTGGCGAGGACATTGAGATCTTGGAAAGTTATACATACCTTGGTAGCTCAGTCCAGAATGACGGCGGGTCACGTCAAGAAGTCTTACGGCGGATTGGCATAGCCCACGGTGTTATGGACTCGCTCAGCGCGAGTATTTGGCGTTATCGGTACCTGTGCAGAAGGTCAAAGATCATCTTCAAGTCGCTTGTGATCCCTGTCTTACTCTATGGATGTGAGACATGGTCACTAAATAGCGACTTGAAGAAGCGAATCGATGCATTTGGTTATAAGTGTCTTCGAAGAATCATGAGGTATCGTTGGGATGACTACGTGTCAATCAGCGACTGCACTGTGAGACTGGATTGAGGCATATGACCTGCGTAGTCCGGTAGCGCCAACTTCGGCTATATGGGCATGTGGCACGCTACCCTGAAACCGATCCTTCCCACCGGGTTGTATCTGTGAGAGACAATCCGGCGTGGATGAGGCCAAGGGGGCGCCCAAAAGGTTCGTAGCTGGGGCAAGTTGATGTTTCCTATCGAGAGTTGCTTGGTATGGGATGATAGCCTGCATGGGGACTCGTGCGTGGTGACCCCCGGGAGTGGCGTTGTAGGGTGGTCGAT
>JACEEZ010001253.1:500000-502500 GCA_016584305.1 Chionoecetes opilio | reverse complement strand
TGTCACTAATTTAGCATTATGGAGCCCGCCAGATATGGAAAGATGGATACATGTATCTCTGTAAGACAAAAGTCAAAATTTAAATAAGGTAATTAAGTCAAGTAAGGAAATAGCTATGGATATAATCGTATTTTAATGCAACTCATGCTATGCTTATGTTATAGATAGTATATTGTTAAAATTTTGTAGCATTTGCCATATTTTTACATGCATATCGCCATAAGTATCCATGAAAAAAGAATATAATTATTTGTGTACTGAATGTCATAAAGATTTCCTTTGAAATTCAAGTTTCAGTATTGTAATTATTTATTGCATGTATATCAATTATAATCTTGATTTTGTCAGATTTAGTGAATTTGCTATAATTGAATTGATTGAGAAATAGTGGCAAAGCAAAATATTAAGCATATAAAGCTTTAAAACACTGAGAAAGATACACATGTTGTTAATTATGAGGGACTTCTTTTATTTATTCTACTATTTATGACTATGACTAGTGGAGGCTGATCGGCAAGGTAAAAAAAAGTGTTCCATGAATACAGTAGGCTATGGTTTATCAGTATAAATTATATACTGTTATCTTCGTAAATATTTGTTCTATAATACTGTTGAAAAGTTAATGTTTTTTACTAGACATGATATGGCCAGACATTCATGTGCCAAAAAATATTAAATTAATGTGATTAGAAAACCGAAGTGTGAATATGCATGCTTGGTAATAAGAAATAATTGCATTGACTGATATGGATGTATATTTATGCATCGTTATATTAATAATCCTTCCACAATTACAGACTTGTTCCATGAACTCTAGATCCATTTGAATGAGAAAAAGGCAGGCCAGTGGATTTAGTACACGTCAAAATGACTCTTCATATACTTTGAATAATATTATTTTCATCTCGAGGCTAGTTTAAGTATATATATATATATATATATATATATATATATATATATATATATATATATATATATATATATATATATATATATATATATATATATATATTTAAATATATATGTATATATATATATATATATATATATATATATATATATATATATATATATATATATATATATGTATATATATACCTCTCGTTAAAAGTGATAGCTAGTTCAACGTTTATTATCTTTTTCAAGATATTTTCTCTTTGTCTTAAGAGTGTCTTATTCTCTTTGGTGATCAAGTTTATGACTTCGCCGTAGCTGGTCATTTTGCTGTATCGCGATTTCGGGTCATGAACCCTTCTTCAGCAGCGGTGAGAGATGTTTTCTCCTCGGATGTAGAGGTGAGCATGATTTAGGTGCAGCGTGAGGCGCTACTTAAAGAAGTCTGGCGGCCTCGCGTGTGAGTGGGCGACGCTGATTGGTTGATGACTTCTGCTCCTCCTTGCTTTGGGTCTCTGTGGGCTGGATATCGTTACACGTTTTTCTTCTCATGCTTAGGAGAGCTTGTAGGTCGTATACTTGTACGTTAAGCTTGGGATTGATACCTTTTATGTACAGTGCTTCTAAAATTGGAAGTCGCCGTACGTCTGCGCACATGTCGACCATTTCTGTATTTGCTTCTAAAAAATTCTTGTGATGCCGTGTGTTTCTAGTAGGTGACTTTTTGGTGCTCCGGAAGTTTAGTGGCAAGTAAGACGTCGAGACAGCTTCGTTGTCGTCATGCCGATGTAGGAGGAGGGGAAGACTTCACAGTTTCCTCGTTTGCACGTGATCCTATATACGACATGGGTCTTCTGGGTTGTCTCTTTCGTCTGGCTTGGGCTGTTACAGAGAAGGAGGTTGCTGGTTTTCTTGTTCATGTACAATATTTGTAGTTTTATTCTTCTCTCTGGGTCTGTAGGTTTCACATTACGGTTGACGATTTGTGATATTATTCTTTCATCTTCCTGGTAAGCGGTGGAGAAGAAAGCCCGGTAAAAAATAGTAATGTCTTGGCTCTTTTCTTTGGCGTTAGGATTGCACCAGCTCTCCATAATTTTCTTAGTCTGACGGTTGATGTCTCTTTCGCTGAAGCCGTTGTTGATGAGGACTTGAGTAGATCGCTCGATTTCTTTGTGCACGAGTTGCTACGTACTACAGTGTGTGAGAGCTCTTCTAATATAAGCGCCGATGGTCGAGTCCTTATATCGCTGCAGGCATTCACTTTCTCTATTGAGGCAGTGTCCGGGGTTCGTTGGCTTCACGTAGACATTTGTGTTGAATGATTCTTCTTGTTGCGTTACGAGGACGTCCAGAAACGGCATTGATTTGTCTGAGCTGCATTCTATGGTGTAGGTGAGGCCTGAAGTATCTTGTAGGCAGAGCTTCAGCTGTTCTGCTTCGTAGTGACTCTTCGTTTTGATGAAAATGTCATCGATGTAGCGGCAATATATGTTGGGCTTGTTTATTTTCTTAAATACTTCTTCTTCTATGCAGCCCATGAAGAAGTTTGCCAGCAATACCCCTAAGAGCGAGCCCATGGCGACACCGTCTATCTGCCGGTATT
>JACEEZ010001253.1:385000-495000 GCA_016584305.1 Chionoecetes opilio | reverse complement strand
TTTCTATGAGCCTCTTAGACCGGCGTGGGGCCACTGGGGAGTGAATTAAAGGGGACGTGATATTCTCGTTCGAGCAGGGGAACACAGGGATCAGGGGGAGGGGGTCATCACTAGGGGTTGGAACGGGTCAGAGGAAACGACGGTTTCGCCACCAGACACGCCCACTAGGAAGACGCATTTCGTAATCCCTTGTCTTCCCGCAGCCCATAACAACCCCGACCTTGTCCCAGCGGTGTGATGTTGGGTCCTGAATACGGACGGTCTGGCCGACACACAGCCTGGGAAGGGGTCGGGTGTGCTGGTCGTACTGAGCCTTGACCTGCTCAGCGCGGGCGACAGCTCGGCGGTCACATTCCTCTGTGCGGGCCTGCCACTCCTCCGAGAAGGACTCAGGATGGGCAGGGACACAGGAGCGGAGTGGATGGCCATACAGTGTCATTGCAAGGGATCGTCCCGTGAAGTTAGGAGTGTTGCGAAGCTCCAGGAGACCCCTGTCGAAGTCTTCACTGTCGATGTTGCCAGAGGGCGCCGTCTTGAGGATGAGGTGTTTCACTGACTTGACGGCCGCCTCGGCCTGGCCATTAGACTGGGGATACCGCGTGGTGGACACCCCAGCGCTCCATGAAGTTCCGGAAGTCAGTGCTGGTGAATTGGGGCCTGCCGTCAGTCCTGAGGCGGAGCGGGACACCAACTTCCCGGAAGTACCGGCAGAAGAGCCTTATGGTGTGCGTGGCGGTAGTATCGGCCCCGCAGGGGACGACCACAGGCCACCCGGAGAGTCTGTCCGCGATAACCAGGAACGATTTCCCGGCGACCGAGAAAAAGTCTGCGGAGACGGACCCGAAAGACCTGGAGGGGTGGTCGTCGCACAGTAGTGGTTCCTGTTGCTGACTGGGCTGTAAGATCTGGTCTTGGCATGGCTCGCAGGCTTGCACGGTGCTGGTAATGTCGGCATCGATACCTGGCCAGAAGATAGTCTGCTGTGCCCGGCGCTTCGTGGCTGCAACACCTCGGTGACTGTCGTGCAGCCGAGCAAGGGTGCGGCGGCGGTGGGCTGCAGGAACCACAATTCTCTGGCCGTACAGGACCAGTTCCCCGTCTGCGTACAGGCAGTCACGGAATTTCCAGTAGGGGAGTAGAGAGCTGTGCAGAGTGTACCGATTAGGAGGGAATCCTGACGTCACGCAGTCCCGTAGGCGGGTGTACGACGGGTCCGTCGCTGCTGCGGCACGGAGTTTCTGTATCGTCCTAGCGGCGTCTCGATGCAACGGATCGCGGTGTGAAGGATCTTGATCTTGGTTGATGGCGTTAAGGGACACGACGCTCCTGAGGTGTGTTGCGGCTTCGGCGCACACCATCTCGTCCTCTGGCTTGGGGCGGCTAACTGGGGCTCGTGACAGGGCATCGGGGATGCAGAGCTGCTTCCCAGCACGCCACACGGCCGTGAACAGGTAGGGCGAAACCTTCTCCTTGAGGCGTTGGAGGCGAGGATTCTCAACCGCATCCAAGGTGTAGTGGTTGAGAATCGGGATCAGGGGTCGGTGGTCCGTCATCAACGTGAAGCTCTGTAGGCCTATCAAGTAAGGTCTGCACTTCGACATGACCCAGGCGGCGGCGACCAGCTCGAGTTCAATGGTGGCGTAGCGGGTCTCGGCGTCGGCGAGGAATCGTGAGCCACACTGAACGTCCCTGTGCCATGTGCCATGTGCGTCCCTGGCCATGGTCTTGCAGAAGGGCGTAACCAAGCCCGTAGAGGCGAGAGGCTTCAGTTTGAAGAATAACTGGAAGTGCTGGGTCAAAGTGAGCGAGAATCGGCGGTCGAAGCAGTGCTGTCTTGACACGACTGAAGGCCTCGTCGTGATCAGGTGTCCACGTAAACGTTCTTTTCGGGCTCATCAAGGGGCGAAGTGGCTGGGCGGCAGCGGCGATGGCTGGGGTGAACTCTGAAAGCTGGTTCACCAGGCCAATGAATGAGCGGAGGTCAGTCAAGTTAGGGGAGGCGCGAAGTCCCGGATGGCACTGACTCTGTCCTCGTCCGCGGCCACGCCTTCAGCTGAGAGGTTATACCCGCAGAAGCTCACACTAGGCGCGGCGACCACAAACTTGTCCTTGATAAGTGTGATCCCGTACTTGCGACATCTAGTGAGCATCTGGTGAATACGTTGGAGATGCATGGGGAAGTCGTCGTCGAAGAGGAGAATGTCGTCAACCACCTTAACACAGTTATCTACACCCAGCAGGGCCAGGTCGCCGCGGAGACAGTAAGCGTCACCGGTAGCCGAGAAATCCATGGGACCTCTGCAGTATTGAAAGCGGCCGTATAATGTGATAAAGGTTGTTGGGTGTTGGTCGTCCTCGTGTAGTTCCAACTGCCAGTACCCGCACCAGGCGTCCGCTGTGGTGAAAATACGCGCTGACGGGTTGACACTGCGGACGGTGGCGAATGGAGTTGGGGCAGGATGTGTCGGGCGGGCTACTTGAGAGTTGAGCTTCGTCAAGTCAACCGTGTCTCACCCCTTTATCCTTAGCCACGACGACTAGCGGGTGACACCACTTTGAAGGGTCGTCACCGGCAGGCTTGATGATCCCCTGACGTGTCATGGATTCAAGTTCCTCCTGAACTTGACGCTGGAAAGCGAAGGGAACCTGCCTCGGTGTGTGAATGGCGAACGGTACGGCTCTCTCCTTCACATGAATCCTCATGGGTTTACCTACCATGGGTTTCAGAGCAACCGTCTTGAGATCCGCCTTGGAGAGTAACACGTCCGGGAACTCGCGCAGGAAGTGCGCCCGTGCAACAGACGGGGACGTGTGAGGAGGGAGTCATCTCAGCGCATCTGTTGACGTGTTTTACCTCCAATAGTGGTTTCGGGAAGGCAGGTGATAAGATAGCCAGCTCCATGCAGTGACTGTAGGAGAGGAGAGGCGTCTGAATACCCTCGTGCACCAGTATCTTGGCAGTACAAGTTTTCCCGTGGAGCCGTAAAGTTGCATAAAAGCAACCCACAGCAGATGTCATTTCTGACCCATCCGCCGTCAGCGTAGTAGTGGACGGTAGAGGCTGTAGGCTGCTGAGGGGGATGTGAAGCATTTGCAGGTGTCTTGTGCCGATGACAGTGACGTCGGCGCCTGTATCTAGTAACATCTGGAGCCTCGAAGTAAACTCGCCGTACACCAGGTGAACACAGACCGGGGTGGGAGTCATGGCACTTGAAGGTGAGACATCTGTTACGCTACGACAGTTGCTGTATTTAGGTCTTGAAGTGGGTGATGCGCGACCAACGTTTAACGCGCCACCCTGACCATCGTGACTAGACGTATTGCGGCAGAACCTGTCGTAGTGGCCAGTCCTGGTACAGAGGCGACATTGGGCTGTTTTGGCGGGACACTTGTCAGTCCCCGCCCAATGACCTTGACGCCTGCAGTTGTAGCAGGAGGCAGCGCCGGCCGGGCACTTCGGGCCGTGTCGACGCGCACAAGACTGGCAGGGGTGAGCAGGGCTAGGAACCGTTGTTCTATGTTGAGTCTTCCCGCGATAACCTGAAGATGGCATTTGGGGTGAATGAGGCGTCCTGTCGTGGCGTCTGCCTTTCTTGTAGGTTGACAGCTTGACATGGCGCGCAGCTGGCTTGGTGACGAGTGAATAGCGGAGGCTGTATTGCGGGTGGCTTCGAATGAGCGACAACAGGTGACCACGTCGTGGAGAGAGGCGCCTGTATCGAGGGAGATAAGGCGTTGAATCAGCTCTTCATATCTCACGCCCATGAGTAACACCATCTTCAGCTGGATCTCCGCGCAAGTCATAGCATTACCAGTGCACAAGTCGACCTCCTCTGTCAGGTTCTTCAATCGCACGTAGAAATCGGAGAACGACTCGCCGTCCGCCTGTTTACAACACAGGAGTTCACGGCGACGTAACGCTTCATTGCATTGGCTCTTAAAGTGAGACTGTAGTGTCCAAGACCTCTGTCACACTCAAGGAAGTGTCGGGTGCGATCCCTAGGGTATGCTCTAGGATCCTTTGCACGTCAAGTGACACAGACATCTGCAGCTGTATGAGTTGCTTCTGTCGTGGCAGTTTCTGTAAGTCCAGCATGGTGGAGAAATCTTGCCAAAGTCAACGCCATTGCCGAAACACTTGAAAAGAGGCATCAGCAAGTAACGTCGGGGGGCTGTGAGCCACGTGCTTGCCTACAGAAGGCGCGAAAGTGGGCGTAACAGCCACAGGAGAAGAAGCGACGAGCCGAGCAGTAGTGGTCGTCGCAGGAGCCGTGACAGGAGGCGACAAGTAGGGCCGCGCATCAGCTTCGGGGGAGGCTGGGGGGGACAGGAATGTGCCGCGCGCCAGCTGAAGGCTGTGTTGAGGACAGCATTTTCACAAGAACTTGTAAACGCGCATCTTTCTCCTTCCTCCTGGCCTCGCTGTCACATCGACGTCTCTCCTCTTCACGCTTAAATCTCTCCTCGTCCTCTTGCGAACGACGAGCGTTCTTGGATAAGCGGGAATCTTCCAGGTATCGGAGAAGAGATGACATGGCATCTCCGGGAGGCTCCGCGCTCGGCTGGGTTGGGGACAGCGGAGATGAGTGCGTGGTGTCCAGGGACTCAAAGGGGGGAAGCGATTTCCTCCTCTTCGTCATAATCAGGCCCACTCATCGCGGGTGACGCAGTGGGGAATGACATGTTGAGAGACAGAAGACACTATGAGGAAGCACCACCGTACGTGGAAACTTCAAAAAAAAAGAATGTGGGTTGAGTGTGTCTGTGCGTGTGTGTATATGGGTGATGTGGAGAGCGGGGAAGAGGGGGGGTGCCGGGCTGCTTGCTGCTGCACAAGGTCACGAGGGAGACAAGCGAGGGTTGGCGGCACATTCACAAAACACCCCAGTACAAAGGACACGCCACTAAACACACTCCACGGAGCACTTAAGGAACACTGGTGAACCCTACCGTCATACACAATCCACGCGCTGTATATATTTTCACAGGCACACGAGCACGAGTCGCTGAAGACGAATTAATCCGGGGGAAGAGCGTGGTGTCGTGGTGAAGAGTTGCCTCGTCGCTTCGGGCGGCGGTGGTGTGTTGAGGAGGCAGTGAGTGAGTTGCTACCGGCGTTCTCTGTGTAGAATCTCTGCGAACTGCGCCATATTGCTCTGTGCAGTGGTGACCGGAGTGGTTGTGGGAAGGTTATTCCAGGGAGAAGCGAGCATTACTTCCGTAGGTTTATTAAGAGTGAACAGAGATAATCGGGACACCCAGGGAGGATCTGGTGTGGGTTGTCCGCGCGCTCGGTAGCAACTGGTTACATGAGGGCCTGAGGGGCAGTGCGCTGTTGCCCCGTTGTGGAACAGTGTTGCTATCTTTTCCTAACTACTAACCCTTCTGCTTACTCTGTGAAACTATTCTCTCCGTTCGGTTCCTCCGATCACAATCTTATTTCTGTAACCTGTCCTATCGCTCCGGTCACCTCCGCTCGGGACCCACCTAAGCGGAGGTGCTTCTGGCACTTCAACTCAGCTAAGTGGGAAGACCTAAGGCATTACTACTCTGATTTTCCATGGAATGATTACTGCTTCCATGTCAAAGACCCATCTCTTTGTGCAGAGCGCATAACTGAGGTCATAGTCTCTGTCATGGAGGCGTACATTCCACATACTTTCTCTAATCCTAAAGCCCGTCAACCTTGGTTTAACTCTTGCTTGTTCTCATGCTGTCGAGAGGTGGCTCACAAACGGTACCGTAAGCATCCATCTCCTGAAATTCATGCCCTTTATATTTCTGCCCGTAATCATGCCAAATCTTTACTTCAACTTACCAAAAACTCTTTCATTCATAGAAAATGTCAAAATCTTTCTGAATCAAATTCCTCTCGTGACTTCTGGCATCTAGCTAATAACATCTCTAACAATTTTTCTTCTGCATCTTTCCCTCCTATGCTTCACCCAGATGGCTCAACAGCTGTCTCATCTACTTCTAAAGCTGAACTCTTTCCTCAAACATTTGCTAAAAATTCCACTCTGGCTGATGAAGGGCTTGTTCCTCCTTCTCCACCCTATGACTATATTATGCCTGTCATTAAGATCCTTCGGAATGATGTTTTCTTTGCCCTTTCTGGCCTAGATCCTCGGAAGGCTTACGGTCCTGACGGAGTCCCTCCTATTGTTCTCAAAAACTGTGCTTCTGTGCTTGCACCTTGCCTGGTCAAACTTTTCCGTCTTTGTCGATCTACTTCCAGCTTTCCTTCTTGCTGGAAGTTTGCTCACATCCAACCTGTTCCTAAGAAGGGTGACCGTTCTAATCCTTCAAACTACCGTCCTATAGCTTTGACTTCCTGCCTTTCTAAAGTTTTTGAATCTATACTTAATAAGAAGATTCTTAAGCATCTATCTGTTCACAATCTTCTATCTGATCGTCAGTACGGTTTCCGTAAAGGGCGATCTACTGGCGATCTTCTAGCTTTCCTAACTGAATCTTGGTCATCCTCCTTTAGGGGTTTCGGTGAAACTTTTGCTGTTGCCCTTGACATATCAAAAGCTTTTGATAGAGTCTGGCACAAATCTTTAACTTCCAAACTACCCTCATTCGGTTTCTATCCTTCTCTCTGTGCCTTCATTTTAAGTTTCCTTTCAAACCGTTCTATTGCAGCTACTGTAGACGGACATTGTTCTTCTCCTAAATCTATCAATAGTGGTGTTCCCCAGGGTTCTGTCCTATCACCCACTCTCTTTCGATTATTTATTAATGATCTTCTAAGTCTAACTCAAAGCCCTATCCACTCCTACGCTGATGATTCTACCCTGCATTTTTCAACGTCGTTTATTAGACGTCCAACTCAACAGGAACTAAGTGATTCACGGAGAGATGCCACCGAGCGCCTAACTTCTGATCTTTCTATAATTTCTGATTGGGGCAAAGCAAACCTTGTTTTGTTCAATGCCTCAAAAACCCAATTTCTTCACCTATCTACTCGACAAAACCTACCAGATAACTATCCTCTCTTCTTCAATGACACTCAACTGTCTCCTTCTTCTACAATGAACATTCTAGGACTATCCTTTACTAAAAATCTGAACTGGAAATCTCACATCTCATCTCTTGCTAAAACAGCTTCTAAGAAGTTAGGTGTGCTGTGGCGTCTGCGTCCTTTTTTTTCTCCCTCCCAATTGCTTGCTCTCTACAGGGGCCTTATCCGCCCATGTATGGAGTATGTCTCACATGTTTGGGGAGGATCCACTCATACAGCTCTCCTAAACAGGGTTGAGTCAAAAGCTTTTCGTCACATCAACTCCTCTCCTCTGACTGACTGTCTTCAATCCTTAAATCACCGCCGCAATGTTGCTTCTCTTGCTCTCTTCTACCGTTATTTTCATGCTCACTGCTCTTCTGAACTTGCTAACTGCATGCCTCCCCCACTCCCGCGGCCTCGCTGCACAAGACTTTCTACTCATTCTCATCCCTATTCTGTCCATCTTCCTAATGCAAGAGTTAATCAGTATATTTACTCTTTCATCCCTTTCACTGGTAAACTCTGGAACTCTCTTCCTGTTTCTATTTTTCCTCTTTCCTATGACTTAAATCTTTTCAAAAGAAGATTAACAAGACACCTCCCGAACTAAATTGGCCTACCCCTCTGTTTTTATTTTATTCTCTTACTGTCTTCCTTATAGGGACTGGCAACTAATCGGGCTTTATGTTACCCATTTTTGTTGTGCCCTTGGCCAGTTCCTTGTGATGTAAAAAAAAAAAAAAAAAAAAAAAAAAAAAAAAAAATGTAACAATATGTGTAAGGTTTATTAAGAGGCGTGCCAAGATGTATGTGTGACTGTCTTGTATGTACACAGCGCGCCAAAATATTGTTCGCCGCATCATAACAGACGCTCCCATAAGGGAATTCTGAAAATGTACTCTATAGCAGCCTAGTGACTTCTGAGAGAGATATCCTACATATGGCAGCATGTTTAAAGCACGGGCAGTCCAACAAGACCGTTGAGGAATGTTCAGATGCCACTTGTCAATAGATCTGTAGACATTGAAAGCTGGGGTTGCCACACAACGCCAGTATTTGTATTTTTTCATTGAAAAAACTTACAACTGCGGGCTTTATTATTAGACCTTTTCTGTTGCTGTTTCGTTACATTAATATATGTAGATAATTTTCTCGCATGTTTTTAATGAAAATGGGACATATTAATCGTAGAATAAGCATTTGTGAAATGATTCACTGCGCGCCCATATTCCTATTATTATAGTATGAAGAGCCAGAAATATACAACATTTCCTTCACAGAGAGAACTTTCTTGATTTATACATATATATAAATCAACTGACGAATACCAGCAAAGTATATAAGAAATATTAATGTTTACCACAGTGTGTTGATGCCTGAGGTACGCCACTTTCTATCGACTACCACACGTGGGTTTAATCCCAAACACCCCCTCCCTCCCTTGGAAGCCACCCGTGCGATCGTACGTCTGGCAGCGTATCTTCCTGATACATTTTTCGGAGATTACTATATACATATGCTATGCCACTTAGAGCTGTAACTTTCTTGTAATCATACTTCACTTGAACAGCAATACTGATGTACCTCATATTTATCACGTTCTTAATAATCATGTATAAAACATAAATATGTTCAACAGATATTCATTCATATATACGAAGGTTGTGTGTGATTAACATGGAGATTGAAGTGTATGGGATATGTATGTGAGTAATTCATGATACTATGAAAGTATTTTCATTACTGAGAGGGGCGCTTATGTGGAGTAAACGAAAAAAACTATTTGCGAAAAAGTGAATAGTCACCCATGTTGCCCGCACGAGAAAACGGAAAAAATGTAAATATATCAGTACATGGGACCTCTGGCCTCTGCGTCTATTCCCCTATTATAGACGAAGCATTTTGAAAAGGATCGCCTCACTCCCCGCGAGTGATTTGAACAGACGCGCGTTGGTATAACTATCATTATTTTCATAATGGGTGGCAAGAAAGACCTAACAAAGGAGCAAATTAAAGTTATTGTGACTCTACACAAGGCAGAGAGGCCAGAGGAAGAAATATCAAGGATTGTGGGTGTTACGAGGAGATGTGTGATGAAGTGGGTGGAATGTTTCATGGACGTGGCGGGGTGGCAGCACCATAACATAAAGAAGTGGCCACAGCGAGGATGTAAAACATCAGCAAGCACCGTAAATGTCATGAAACGTCAAGTGGATGCCAATCCTCAAATAGGAGCAAGAAAATGATTATGATATGACATTTACATCCTCGCTGTGGCCACTTCTTTATGTTACGGTGCTGCCACCCCGCCACCGAGTCAAACGCCTTCTTGAGATCAACATAGGCTGCAAGCATCCCCTGTCGAAACTCACGTCGGCGTTCCACCAGGACACGAAGCGCTAGGATACGGTCCGTTGTTGACTTACCAGGGGTGAACCCAGACTGCTGAGGTCTCTGATGCTTCATCAGATGACTGCGAATCCGTGTCAGCAATAGATGGGCAAGCACCTTGCCTGGTACGCTGAGCAGTGTAATACCGCGGTAATTGTTGCAGTCCTGACGGTCCCCTTTCCCTTTCCAGATAGGGACGACCAGCCCCCTTTTCCAGTCAGGAGGAATGGTACCTGATTGCCACACGGCAGTCAGGACAGCATGCAACCCGCGGATCATGGCCTCACCCCCAGCTTTGAGGAGCTCCGCACTGATATTACAAACACCAGCTGCCTTTCCACCCCTCAATTTTGCTACAGCCTCTCTGACTTCGTCAAGAGAGGGTGCGGTTTCGTCAATGGGAGGATCGGCATCCACTGCCTGTAACCCAGTGGTGTGAAGCTGCTCAGTTGGAGGGTCCACCGTGAACAACTGCCCAAAGTACTCAGCCCAACGAGCCATCTGCCCATCCATGTCCGACACGAGGCGCCCATCTGCTGTTCGAATAGCACTCGCCCGAGAAGGAGACTTGGAACGGAGCTTCTTCAGGGCTCGGTAGGCGGGTCGGAGGTCATTAGCGTTCAAATGGCCCTCGACATCCTCAGCGAGACTCCTGACATACCTCTCCTTGTCTCTCCCCAGGAGGGTTCTTGTCCGGCGTGACAGAGCCCTGTGCTGGTCCCGGTTCCCAGCCAGCCTGGCAGCGCGACTCTCCTCGATTTTCTCCAGCGTCTCCGTCGAGACAAAACCACGCCTTGACCTCGGGCGCTCCCCAATACACTCCTTGGCAGCCTGTAGAGTTTCACGTTTAAAGGTATCCCACAGTTTTACAGGGTCCCCGAGAGCACCGAGCACATCAAACCGATTTGAGACTGCCACCGCATACTCATGAGCACATGTCAAGTCCTTCAGTTTCTCAAGATGAAACACAGTATGGTTACCTCTTGAGATTCTTCTGGACTTGACATGAAGCTTAAGTGTAGCAACAACAAGTCTGCGATCTGTTCCAAAGAACTCAGCACTCCAGTAAACCCTGCAGTTCTGGAGGATCCTCCAATGAGTACTAACGAGGATGTGGTCGATCTCATTAGCTACCCCTCTGGCATTACTATACCATGTCCAGCGGTGCAGCTCTGGCCTCTGATACCAAGAACCTGCAATTCTCAACCTTCTGGATCTTGCAAAGTTCAGAAGCAGAGAACTGTTGGTGTTTCTGGTACCGGAGCCATGGGGACCAACACATAACTCGTAGCCATCTCTTACAGTGCCAGTAGTAGCATTGAAGTCGCCCAAGACAATGAGTGTGTCCCGAGGAGGACACTGGTCTAAAACAGAGTCGAGTTTGGCGTAGAACATTTCCTTCTCTTCAGTTTTACGCATCTCGGTAGGAGCGTACACTGCAACAAGAGACATGAAACCTAGAGTGTGTTTCATCCTCACCCGTATTATACGCTCATCAACCGGAGTAACCTCAACAACTGACGGCTGCAGTTTGCTGGAGATGCCTATAGCTACACGGTGACCATTGCTCATGCCGGACCAGTAGTAGGTGTAACCCCCACTGCTAGTCTCGCCACTGCCAGGACTCCTCGTCTCAGAGAGTCCCACTATATCCACCCTCAGTCTACTGAGCTGGCCCGATAGGAGTAGGTAGCTTGCACGTCACGTGCAAGCTACCTAATAAATCATTCTCTCTCTTAGGAAGGGGCGCATATTGCGCCCTATTAGGAAGGGCCTCCTATTAGGAAGGGGAGCATATTGCCGAGATCTATTGTTGTTCGGCACTCGGGAAAATTAGAACCAATGGACGTAACGCATGACTACATCACAGTTTGTTTTCCGCGGTGCATTGTGGGAATAAGTCGGGGTCATGAGGCTGAGCGGGCGGGCGCTACAGTGACGAAAGGCAAAAATGTGTCCTTAAATATGCCCCAATCAAACTGTTGTGTTCCATATTGTGTTACAATAAGTAGACGAACGCCTTTACAGTTGCACCAACTTTTAGAAGCGGCGAATAGAAAGTTAATTGAATAAAGCTCAAAAGAAACGACAATATGCGGAATCACATCACAGACACCTCTCAAGTAACTCATTTCAACTGCTTGAATCTGCTTAGACCTCTGACATGTATGCCACGTCGAGGTCTCAATTACATAATATGTTACTGTCTGTACTTGTAGAGCCAGAACTCTTCCTTCAGTTAACCCAATTCCACAAAGGAAATACATCCAATATGACATGGATCATGCAAATCCATAAGAAAAATTAAGGATCAATAAGACAAAAAAAAAACTTAACCTAAACTAACCTATACTGGCTGTTGTCCGTGAGTGAGGCTTGGTATAATTGCTCGGACCGCGGTCTGTATGGTGATAGCGGAGTTTCATCTCTTTATTCTTATCACGTTTCCCCGTAACAGTTTTCCAAGATGTTCGAAGGTTAGTAGAAGACGTGCATTATAAAAGGTTAGTCCTTCATAAGGTAGTAAGCGAAATAAAGCAGGGTCACTTAAACGAATCTTAACCGAAAAATATATAATTCCCTGAAACTTAACCTAAGACATTTAATTTCTTCTGTAAAACTAGCTCAACCTACATAAACCTAATAGAGCATAAATTAAAAACCAAGCCATCATTATTGTATGTGGAGTACCTGAACTGTTCATTCAGACTGCATGCAATACCTACATCTGAACTGTTGACTACACAAGTGGCACATGCCAAAGCTACAATGATATAAGTGCTTTTAGGAGACTGATTAATATTTTTATATTAGTTACTCTGGGCTGGCCCAGGCTGCACCGATGCTCGCGAAAACACATCCAGACTGGCCACGTCCCATTCGTGGCTCCTATTGGCTGGGAGGCCGAGTGGGCGGTCCTACCGTCATGCAAGCTTGACCCCCCCTTCCTCAAGACTCACCAAAGAGTTATTAATTTGACCTTACGTAATAACCTCCTAGCTGGCATATGAAAGGTGATCCGCGGCCATCATTCTGTGTGTGATGAGAGTCAAATTTTCAAATCTCTGGACTGAGAAAAAAATCCAGCAACACTATATTTGTCAGACCTGTCACAGCCATGTCAAACGTTTACTACATCACTATGTATAACATATATAACCATCATGCAGCATATCTAAGTACTGGCATCCACTACTGGGGAGTTCCGTGTTTAGCAGTGTGAGATATGATTATGGGAGATTTTGGCATCTCCAGGCGTAGATCTCCCATAGTCATATCTCACACCAGGCATTTTAATGGAGTGTTTTTAGTCCTATTATCATGCACGTTTTGCCTTGTGCAATTAACGTGGTCTTAATAATTCGTTTTGCTAGAGCTTCTACTTCGCTGAAAATAACATAATGACAACATATTCCGATTAATTTGATCACTATACAAAATGCTGCCTGATTTTGTAATATATCTTACTGTTCAGCCTAATTTTCAGTCATCCTCTGCTACTTGACTTACCATATAATTTAAACTAATTTTCTAAGATGCTATTTCAAGCAAATTGCGAATATTGCAATTTTTCGTAAAATTACTTTGTCTTGCGGTCGGCCATCTTGGTGTTTACCAGTTTCATCAGGTTTTATCAGCAGCAGGGGAAGCCCTGTTCGTCTTCCCAGCTGACTGTAGTGCGCATGCACCAGTTTTCCCGAGAGCAGGCCAAGGCGGCCCAGCTCCCGAGCCTGGACAGTCCCGACCCGTTTCAGCCCAGTGTAGCCCGCCTCGCGAAAACAGCGTCCGGCCTGGCCTGAGCGAGTCTAGACCGGTCTAGAACCGTCGCGAAAATACGCCTCTATTACCGTGCTCTGTTCTCGCTGAATAAACTAGAGAAGACCTGAGATGATGGCTGCAGAGGCTTCTCAACCAAGAAAACAGAGTCACAGCAGAGCCTCGTCAAGAGGTAAGCAAAATTGCAATTTGTAGGGACGTACTGTGTCCCTACAACTTGATTACCTCTTGACAAGGCTCTGCTGTGACTCTTTTTTTACAACTAGGGAAGACCTGAGATGATGGCTGATGTGCAGAGGCTTCTCAACCAAGAAAACAGCGTCACAGCAGAGCCTCGTCAAGAGGTAAGCAAGTGGTAGGCACGTACAGTGTCCCAACTTGCTTACCTCTTGACGAGGCTCTGCTGTGACTTTGTTTTCATGGTTGAGAAGCCTCTGCACATCAGCCATATACGTTAATATAGCACCTGGAATATCAATTTCACACAAAACAACTCTAAATTCTTTAATCGTCGTAGTCTTCCTTTCGTAGGTCATTCACGGAGACCCCAACTTATCCCCACAATGCACCGCGGTAAACAAAAAGTGACGTAGTTATATCTGGGGCCCAATAGCGCGCGCAGTGAGTGCGGGGCTGTTGGGAGGGGTTCACTCAGCCGTCCACCCACAACTTAAAAAAATTAAGTTAATGGGTAACGTGCTCCTTTTGTTGGTATATATAGTGCGTGACTTTTATTAAATATTTAATTGTATGTTGTATAATTAACAATGAAATTGTATATTTATATTGATCTGTTCCAAACATGTAGAAGAAAACATGCGGGGGGGGAGAGAGAGAGAGAGAGAGAGAGAGAGAGAGAGAGAGAGAGAGAGAGAGAGAGAGAGAGAGAGAGAGAGAGAGAGAGAGCGAGAGGAGAGAGAGAGAGAGAGAAGAGAGAGGAGAGAGAGAGAGAGAGAGAGAGAGAGAGAGAGAGAGAGAGAGAGAGAGAGAGAGAGAGAGAGAGAGAGAGAGACCTTACCATGGTATTGCAAGTGAAACCCAATCTGGAAGACGATAGTGATCGGGATAATAGTTCCGGAGAATGTGTTTGGTATTATTGTACGTCATCTCCAAGCACCCGAAGTAACCCGTGAGCTTGCAAGTAGTGTCAGGTTTACAAACCCGTGCGATAAATAAATTGATAATATTATTTAAAAGAAATTAATTCAATTAAATCAATCCCATTATAATCTCTTGTTTCTTATAACTTCAAAATAAACGACTACTTGCATTGGTAATGCTGTATTCAATAGTAAATAGTGGAGGAAAAATTGCACGAGGTCTAAGCGGTTGGCTATGTTGAAAAAACATGGAAATGACAGTGATGACAATGATGGAGCACGACAAAGCGCCACATTTAACAGCCTCCTGCCTCACTCTTAACTGTCCCCATACAACCCTAACAAAGTTTTATCAATCACTTTCCCAGACATATAGGAAGAGGTCAGTAAGCGTGAGTGTACCACGTTTATAAAACGAAGTAATGTCATTTGTTTACTCAACCGGAGTCAATCCCACGGTGTGTTTGGGGGTGGAACTTCGTAACGTCAGTACATACCTTAATTATATACAATCATGTTACACTGTATTTTTTTTTTCGTCAAGTTTTAAGGAGATAATTTTAGTACAGCCAAACTTCAATTTCATAAATTACACTACAATTATGTATTATTGTGAATATATTGATGAAACAACTTGCAGCTTTTGTTAATACGAAGGCATGGTTCGGGAGGGGGGGGGGGTCTCTTCAAGTCGCTATTTAGTGTCCATGTCTCACATCTTTGTTCATGTCTCACATGTCTCACATCCGGATCCAAAGATCCGGATCTTTGTCCTCCTGTACCGACAACGCCAAATACTCCTACTGAGCGAGTCCATTACACTATGGCTATGCCAATCCGCCGTACGACTTCTTGACGTGACCTGCCCTTCTTGACGTGACCTGCCGTCATTATGGACTGCGCTACCAAGGTATGTAAAACTTTCCAAGATCTCAATGTCCTCGCCGCACGCATGAATAGACTGTACTGTTTCATCTAGTAAGCCTCCAAACACCTGGACCTTGGTCTTAAGCCAGGAGACCTCATGTCCCAAAGGCTTTGCCTCCTCGTGCAGCGCCTCGAGAGCCATCACCGGGACCTCCAGCGACTCAGCAAAGATTACTGCATCATCGGCAAAAACAAGATCAGTGATCTTGGTGTTGCCTAGGGATGCTCCACAATCACTTTGAGCTACAACTTTGCCCAATACCCAGTCCATACAAGTGTTGCCATGTGATGGGGCAAGGACGCACTCTTGCCTCACTCCTGTATTAACAGGAAAGAAGCTGGATACACCTCCCCACACTTCACAGCACTCTCAATCTCAGAGTACAGACCAGTCATCAAACCAATATTCCTTGCAGGAATCCCGGAAGTCGCAGAAGATCCCAGAGTAACTCATGATGCACTGAGTCAAACGCCTTCTTGAGATCAACATAGGCTGCAAGCATCCCCTGTCGAAACTCACGTCGGCTTTCCACCAGGACACGAAGCGCTAGGATTGAGGCGTCAGGAGTCAGGAGGGATATTTTGCAATAATTTTATATTCAATGGCAAAAGGAGGTGAAGTGAGAAAGGCGGACGAGCACACGCACTTATATACACCCACACATGACTCTCTCCACCGCGCTGCTTAAATTTACGTTGATTTCGCGTATAGTTTAATCTGGTGAATAATCTGGAATTACAATAATAGCAAAATTGCAATGTTTTTGGAGGGCCTCCGCCGAACCCCTGAAACTGGCTCACCGAACCCCTGAGGTTCGATCGAACCCAGGTTAAGAACCACTGCTCTAGAGTCTAGACTGAGGCTACTCTCAGGTCATTCTCAAGTAACTCACCCCATCTCTCTCTCTCTCTCTCTCTCTCTCTCTCTCTCTCTCTCTCTCTCTCTCTCTCTCTCTCTCTCTCTCTCTCTCTCTCTCTCTCTCTCTCTCTCTCTGTATATATATACATATATATATATATATATATATATATATATATATATATATATATATATATAATATATATATATATATATATATATACTATATATATATATATATATATATATATATATATATATATATATATATATATATATATATTTATGCATATTCCCATGTCTTCTACATATTAGGAACATATTTATATAATTATTCATTATCATTGTTAATTATACAGCATACAATTATAATATTTATAAAAAACACACTATATCTGCCCACAAAAGGAGCAAGTACCCGTTAATTTTGTATATTTAAGATTTTAAGCTGTGGGTGAATAAGATAAGATAAGATTTTCATCCTATCTAGACACTTTGCAAGTACCAACTACAAGGTTATTGACTATACAAAGCGCCGCCACGTCAGCACGAACTAGGCGGACTCGAACCGCTGACCGAATGCGCAGGGACTCTGCACATTGCAAGCTCACGTCTCTACCAACCTTGCCACCCTGACGGGCTGTGGGTGAATAGCTGAGTAAGTCCAACCCAACACCCCCTTACTCACTGCGTGCGCTGATTGGTTCTAATTTCCCTGAGAGCCGAACATATTATAGACTCCGGCAATATGCGCCCGGCCCGCAATTTTGTTTTCCCCAAACAGATTCGCAAACTTTCGGTTACATACGGTTTCGGTTTAGGTTAGGTTAAGTTCAGATTCATCGAATGATAGGTAACTTTGTGTGGGAATCACAATGAGGGTATTTTCAAGAAAATCCTGTGGTTAGTTTCGGAACTACAGCCATGCGTAGAGGGCCGCCAACCTTTGCAAACTTGTTGGGGGAAAAAAAATTCGCGCCCGGGCCTTGGTGCTCAGATACCAGCTCTCTCTCCCCCCTACAGACCCTAGCTCGGACCCTGCCTTTAGCGTTCTATAGCGCTATTATTATAGCTCTATATTTATCCTCATATTATAGGTTTCTGAACCTTGGTGACATCTTGTTTACTGTTGTTTTAATTCTTTCAATCATGCCTGTCTTTTTTTTATGCGGCAATTAAATTATTGCAGTATTCTAACTTTGTGTAAATCAACAATATAATAATTTCCTTAACCATGTCTTCATCCTAATAATTGAATAAAAAATTTAATTTTATTTTTCATTGGAGCTTATTATGTTTCCACAGTCATCCTGTTTATGTATTTTTCAGGGGACAAATTATCCATAATTTTTACTCCAAACTTTTGTTTATACTTTGGAAACTTTGGCACATTTCTTTCCCATCGAATAATTGAATACCTTTCTATAACTCTGTTACTGGTCTTACTCATTTGTATTGGCCCATATTTCTTAGCATTGAAATATGTTTGCCATATCCTACTCCATTCAGATATCTAGCTCAGATTTTCTTACATCAATCTCTCAATTACCGCTATCTTTGACCTTCCCTAGGAACTTTGCATTGTCTACAAAAATACATAAACCTTTTCACCCCTATACCATATCATTTGTGTATGTATACCATAAACATGATAGGTGTTTTTATTAGTTCTTGTGATACACCACTTATTCTCTTGCACCAATCCGAATGCTCTCATCTTTCTATCTCTAAGGTCACCTCAATAGTCTCCCTCCCACATTTTATAGTTTCTACAATGACCTCTTATGAGGAACCTTATCAAATGCTTTATGTAAGTGTCCGTGTGTGTGATATTAATCATACTATTTCACAGTGTTGGCAAAAAGTCATGGCAAAAACACTCCTTCGTTCATGCATTGCGTGATTTATGATTATGCCTTTTTTTGAGAGGTATCAATGGGTAAGCCATTCTTCTAGTCACATCTGGCAACTCAGTATTCCTTTCCTTCCTCACTCCACATTCTCCATCTTAGAAAGACATAGGACATTAGAGGAGGGGCATGTCAAACTGATTAGGTTCCTCCCTGCATCCCATAAGTAATTTCTGATCAGCGGAACCTTCAAATCATCTAATACTGCATTATGTAGGGAAGGTCCTCGAACTTTTATTATTCACATAATAAGAGAGTGGTTCAGGGCAGAAAAACACTATTGCAAAAAGCTTACTGCCAGTCTCTGCATAGAATATAGGAAAAGCTTTAAAAAGGACGGGTTGGAGAGGGTTTTAGATATATATTGATAATCCATCTAAGGAGAAGGCTCATATTCTAGTTCTTAGGGAGGAAAATATTTTAGTTAGTGAAATAACAACCTGTATGGGACATGGAGAGAAGACATGGTGCACATCATTGCTCAGATCTGCTAATAGACAAGTTGCCTAACTTCTTCTTTTTCAAAAGGTTGGCCAATAAATTTATAAACTGTTAAAAATCACTCTAAACATTATCAATTCAAAGAAAAAAGGTAGGAAATATATAAAAAGATTTAAAGTTGCCCAAATGTCACGTGACTGCAAAAAGCTGCGTTGGTCGTGACATCATCAGATAGATGTACACACGCAGGAGGCAGCGGAGGCTGTGCACGGTGTGTTTATTGATAATGACACCAGCAAAGCCATGACAAAGGAAGAGGGAATAAACATCATTGGTGTTATGTGCCAATGTGCGCTAACACTGGCAGGTAAACACCAGGGAAGATATTCATCTCAATTCCCAAAGATTATAAGATAAGGAAGCGATGGTGGCTGTCTTGTGTTGTGGTTGATGTACACGCTTGGCTTGGCTCGCTCGGCTCGGACCCGCTCGGCTCGGCTCGGCTCGGGCAGGTTCGGGCCTGCTCGGTTTCCGCGTCTATACATCTAGTGACGTCACAACAACGGCGGACGTTTTTTCGAGCAATTGACTTTATCACCTCTTTTACAGCATGAACTCCGTTTTTTAGGTAGGAATTATATATACTATGCCACTTTGCAAACATCAATCAATCATTGGGGGCATACGTCGGGGGGCGCGTCGCCTCGCCCACCCTACGACGCCACTCCCGGGGATCACCACGCGCGAGTCCCCATGCAGTCTCTCTTCCCATACCAAGCAACTCTCGACAGGAAACATCAACTTGCCCCAACGACGAGCCTTGTGGACGCCCCCTTGGCCTCCTCCCCTCTGGATTGTCTCTTTCAGATACAACCCGATGGGAAGGATCGGTTTCAGGGTTGCGTGCCACATGCCCGTATAGCTGAAGTTGGCGCTGACGGACTATGCAGGTAAAAGGCATCGATTCAGTCTCACGGTGCAATCGCTGATTTGACACATAATCATCCCAGCGATACTCCATGATATTACGAACACACTTTTTACCAAAGGCATCGATTCGCCTCTTCAAATCGCTATTTAGTGTTTATGTCTCACAACCATTGAATATGACAGGGATCACAAGCGACTTGAAGATCCGTATCTTTGTCCTCCTGCACAGGTACCGACAACGCCAAATACTCCTGGTGAGCGAGTCCATAACACCGTGGGCTATGCCAATCCACCGTAAGACTTCTTGACGTGACCCGCCGTCATTATGGACTGCGCTACCAAGGTATGTAAAACTTTCCAAGATCTCAATGTCCTCGCTGCACGCATGAACAGACTGTACTGTTTCGTCTAGTAAGCCTCCAAACCTTGGTCTTGAGCCAGAAGACCTCAAGTCCAAAAGGCTTTGCCTCCTCGTGCAGCGCCTCGAGAGCCATCACCAGGACCTCCAGTGACTCAGCAAAGATTACTGCATCATCAGCAAAAACATTACCAGTGATCTTGGTGTTCCCGAGGAATGCTGCACAATCACTTTGATATACAACTTTGCCCAATACCCAGTCCATACAAGTGTTGACATGTGATGGAGCAGGGACGCTCCCTTGCCCCACTCCTGTGTTCACAGGAAAGAAGCTCGATACACCTCCCCCACACTTCACAGCACTCTCTGTTCCAGAGTACAGACCAGTCATCAAACCAATAGTCCTTGCAGGAATCCCGCGAAGTCGCAGAAGATCCCAGAGTGACTAACAATGCACTGTGTCAAACTGTGGCATGAGTCAAAAGCCTTCTTGAGATCAACATAGGCTGCAAGCATCCCCTGTCGAAACTCACATCGGCGGTCCACCAGGACACGAAGCACTAGGATACGGTCCATTGTTGTCTTACCAGGCGTGAAGCCAGACTGCTGAGGTCTCTGATGCTTCAGCAGATGGCTGTGGATCCGTTGCAGCAATAAATGGGCAAGCACCTTGCCTGGCACGCTGGCACGCAATGTAATACCGCGGTAATATTTGTAGTCCTGACGGTCCCCTTTCCCTTCCCAGATAGGGACGACCAGCCCCTTTTTCCAGTCAAGAGGAATGGTACCTAATTGCCACATAGCAGTCAGGGCAGCATGCAACCCGCGGATCATGGCCTCACCCCCAGTTATGAGGAGCTCCGTACTGATATTACAAACACCAGCAGCCTTTCCACTCCTCAACTTTGCTACAGCCTCTCTGACTTTATCAAGAGAGGGTGCGGTTTCGTCAATGGGAGGATTCAGGTTTCAGCTTCAGTGATGGTATGGTGTGATATCAGTGGGAAAGGCAAGCAAATCACTTATTTTTCCTACCTCCAAACTATACAATAAAAGCAAGTAATATTAAGGATGTTCTGAATGAGTTCCTAATCCCTTTCTTTGGGAAAGACTCAGTTCGGGCTACATTCATGCATGATATAGCCCTTTGTCACACAGCAACAGTATGTGAACATCATTACTAGCGATGCCAGTAATGTAGTGGCTAGGTAGCAACCCTGACCTGAGTCCCATAGAATATATGTGAGAATATCAAAAAAAGAATATTAGCACATTATACTACCTCCATGTCCCAATTTCCCTTGGCTATCAAACAAGCTGGGGCAGATATAAATACCTGCTAGCTACATTCGGGAATTGGCTTACCCAATGCCAGAAAGACTCCTAAGAGGTTTTGAAGAACAAGGGGAGACTAAACTCTTTTCAAATAAAGATAGAAAAATAAATACTATTCCTAATGCATGTGTTCATGTTCTGTTTTCGTTGGCTGCCATGATTTTTTGCTGACATTGTAGGACTGAATATCACAGTTGTGATCATACTCTTCTCCTTGCCACATGCAACCCAACCTATTTTCTCATGGACAACCCTAATTTGGATACAAGGAACTAGATGAAGGAGAGGTCATGGCAGCGCCGAATGTATTTTGCCATTTTGCTCGAGGAGTAGGGGAACCACGCTACCTACCAGTACAGTCATGGGCGGACCTCAACACCATTTTGCAAGATGCTCTCACCACCTACAATGAGCTCAATGCTGCTATGAATCTGGTGCTATTTGAGGATGCCATGGCTCATGTCTGTCGGTAAGTAAGTGAATTACATTATTTATACTTATATTTAATGTTAGTATTAATCATTACTCAGGTATGACCTTAACACGCTACCGATGGTCGTAGTCATGATAAGCATTATGTATGTATACAATGCTGTGTTGTTTCATGTGAATATATTTAGTGAGAAATAAGGGCAGCAGTGTATAAACTGTATATAGCACACAATGTAGAAGATGCTTTCATTGATATGATCAAACGTCCTCACCATATTATGTTAATTTAGTCTATTTCATGAAGACCCGACATCCCTTCCATGCTCAATCTATTTTCACTTAAGATTGTGTCATTATTACATGATTTTTGTTTGAGCATGTTTTGATGCTATTACTAGATTGGAGCATATCAGGGATGTTCCTCACTCATAGGTGACCTCCTTTTTTTGTAATTGATGCCATCAATCAGCTGCATGCTCTCATTGTGGAAGAGACAAGGAAATGTCTGATTGCTAGCCAGAGGAATATATCATGTTGTTCTGAGACACTGTCTTTCTAATCCACGCTGCAGCTCTGTTCCATCACACCAAAATTAACATTTGCTTCCTTTCATTACACAAGTTTAGTGCGTGTAACCTAAAGATACTTTGTGCAAGGATACTGCGATGCATTATAATACAAATGCATATCTAGAAATGCACTGCCAATGAACTGTCGCAGTGACTTGGAATTTGCATTCAACCGGTATGCATGTGCAACGATCCGAAAATTACCTCTCTCTAATTATTTGTAATTGCCACTTATATGTACCACTTTGAATGCCGATTGTTAAAAAGTAAGAAAGGTAGTTTCAATAATGATAATTCAGATTTGTGTGGGTTCATTTGTGACCAGGACCCCACACGGAACAAATACAACCTTTTGCGTGCCATAACAGCTGAATTGCCTCAGCAAAGAGGGTAAAAGTGTTGGGTGCCAGTTAAGTGCAAGCTACCAGCGCTGACTACGGGGGGATCCATCGTGCTAGTGCAGTGTACCATATGCTGGGTACCATTGTATCGCCGGGGGTGGGATGGAGGATGTTCTTCTCTCTTTTTTCCTCTTCTCTCTTCCTGACTCTATTATCTTTTGTCGTTGTTATGGATATTTTGAGGGGATTCAGAAGGGAGTGTGCAGTCCTCATGACTAGAGCTCTCCTTGGTCATGGAAGACTGAGACAGGGAACTAATATAATGATCCATAGGGGCTATACCAGCAGAGCGATACACTGCCCTGGGTCCACACTCATCCCGAATCCTTCCAACGGACTCTCTGACTCAGGGTGGTAATCACTGGGAAATAAATAATTCCCATCTCTTAATGTCCTGGGTGGAGATTCGAACCCTCACTAGCACTAGATTTTGCACTCATGGTTACAACACCCAATAGGGTTAACCCACTTGGCTAAGCGGTTCTTGTTATTGTATGCATTACACTTCATTATCGTCCTTTTAAAATAAATTTCACGAATTATGAAGCATTTTTGGTAGGTAACACAAGCGACGTGAGCGTCCATTGTCTTTCCGGAGGAACTTTTACATGAGTTATTGATGAAGTCCCACACCTTATGTCTCTGTTTTCTATGGGCTATATGCAAGAATGCTCGTCAAATCCCGGCAGGTGGAGATTCCCCACAGTCGTATCTCCACCGGTGGGATCTTCAAGAAATGCCCAACCGGTGGATATTTGACAGTCGTACCAACACAAGCGGTGGCTGCAAAAGCAGGCGTACCAAAACAAGCGAGTCCAAGGCGGCATCAGTATTTTGACTGTTTTATACCTATCTAATTCCTTTTACTAGCCTAATTTATCATTTCTGCCATTAAGATAATAACTTTGTTAGTGTTCGCCCCTTATCTGAGGCGTTGATGAAGAAAAAATGGGCCCGAGTGATGCTTGTGCGTACATTTGAACATCCCTCCAGTCGCCACAAAGCAATATGGCGGACCACCTCCACCACAGCCGCTCTCCCTCGTCACCACTTATCACAGCACTATAAGGCCTCCTGCACCTACTTTTACCTTAATTATGACACGTGTGCATTCACAGTGTATGAATGTCATTCTCGGTTATGTTGAAAACTCGCCTGTAATGGTCTGGGAAGAAATAGGATGGAATAAGGGCAGAGCGGTAGCAGGTGGGATGTGCATGGTGAACGCTCAGCTGACTCAAACCTCCACTCGTTGCGTTGTCCTCTGTTGATTCTTGCTTACCGCACCGCGACGCAACGGGTCGAGAAAATTTCTTGCATATGGCCCAATGGCTGACCTCCCACCTCCACCGCTGCCCGGCTTCCTGACAAGTTTACACACCTATATAAGTCCTCCTGGACCTGATTTTACTTTAATTATGACATGTGTGCATTCACAAGGTATGCATGTTACTCTCGGTTATGTTGAAAACTCACCTGTAATGGTCTGGGAAGAAATAGAATGGAATAAGTGCACAGCGGGATGGAGGTGGGATGTGCAAGCCACTGCATGGTGAACGCAGTCAGCTGACTCAAACCTCCACTCGTTGCGTTGTCCTTGTTTACCGCGCTCCGATGCAACGGGTCGACAACATTTCTTGCATATGGGCCTAAATGTTACACTATTTACACTTTTTAGGAGGGGACCTCCATTCACCGCAAGCCATCACTGTAGCGCCGGGGGTTGGGGGTGTCCTCTCTTCTTTTCTCTTCTCTCTTCCATACTCTCTTTTCTTTTGTCGTTGTATGATTATTCTGATGGGATTCCAAATAGGGACGAGAACTGCGCGTTCGCTCTTTAGGTCAGACACGCACACACTCGGGGGCTAACACCGCACTCTTAGCCTCTCTCGCTTTACCACATACACACACCTGTACGGCCTCGCAACACACCTGTCACTACACACCTCAACGGCCTCGCAACACACCTGTCACTACACACCTGTACGGCCTCGCAAGACGCCTGTCACTACACACCTGTACGGCCTCGCAACACACCTGTCACTACACACCTGTACGGCCTCGCAACACAACTGTCACTACATACCTGTACGGCCTCGCAAGACACCTGTCACTACACACCTGTACGGCCTCGCAACACACCTGTCACTACACACCTGTACGGCCTCGCAAGACACCTGTCACTACACACCTGTACGGCCTCGCAACACACCTGTTGTCTGTGTATCACCGTAAATAAATGACTTGGAAGGTTCGACGATGCACTAGGTTGGAAGTTTAGTAGTAGTAGTAGGTGTTAATAGTAGTTGTAGGTGGTAATAGTAGTAGTAGGTGGTAATAGTAGTAGTAGTAGTAGGTGGTAATAGTAGTAGTAGGCGGTAATATAGGCTATCACATGCCAGCAGCCAACACCCAGCCACTGCCTGGGCCGGCCCATGTATTTGTTTTGGTATTGGCAAGATGGCGGCTGGTGGCTGGTGGCTGGTGGCTGACTTCAGTATCTCGGCCACAGCTAGCCCAGATCCGCGATCCATGTTATATAGATCAGTGGTTGAAATAGTTAATATTTGTGTTATGGGGCGGTGGGGCCGCGGCATGAATTTCTCCGTCACTCTGCCCCAGCAGTCACCTCATCATAACATCTTTAAATCACCCTTATTTAAGGTGACACACGGTGCTACATTGATTTAGATAATGACACGTGTATATAACATCTCACCATAATCACTAAGTTGTATAATAACGAGTAATAAGACGTTTAATCCTGCCCAAACCTACCGTGGCGGAGGAGCTGGCTGCTCCAGCCGCCACTCTCAAAAGTTTTGAGTAAAAACCTGCCGTTATCCGCCTCACCTGTGCCTTCCTGAAGAAGACAGTCAGCTCCCACGCCTGTGATAGCACCATAGGATATCACCAGGGATCATAGGATTCCTCAAGGGGTTCTCGCTCCCCTACTAAATATTACCAAAGGCATCTCCCTTGGTGTTGATAATTATATCCACCTCAATGCTTCATGCTGCTGCTGCTGCTGCTGCTGCCGAAGGCCGCGCTGCCAGACGTCGATGAGCCCCTTGCTTGTATTTCATCTCTTTACTCATATATATGACTAATTTCCATCCAAATGCAATCATATGTCTACATTCACTTATAAAAAAGATATTTCATAGCATACCAAGCAATAATGAGCATGCCTGGAGACTTCCGACCTCTGCTAATACCGGTCTTGAGCAGTCGTTGGCCAGTGTGCACGTTTACGACCAAACCTACGACTATTCCGCGCTGTGGGTTCCGTCGTAGGACTTCCGACCAAAAAAAGGTCTTAAAGTGTTTTGTGGCTTCCCTCCCAGTAGCGGCATCCTTGTTTACATTTTGGAGCAGCCGACGCCACGCAAGACTTGTACGAACTACACATTTCAGTGAAATAAAGAAAAATGACCAATCTTGGGTGGTCAAGAGATGCTATTTAGATAGCATCTCTATGTGATGTATTTAGGGAAAATAAGTGCTGTATATAGGGAATATAGCTGTATAATTTTGTATAGTAATATAGTAATATGGTGTAGGTGAGAGGAGAAACATAAAGATGAGAGGAGGAAAATAAAGTGTTTGGTAGAGTAGGGTAGGAAAAATAAATAGGTTTTTAACTATATATATACAAGACACGTGTATGATATGGTACATGCGTGTAATTAGATTTGTTTTACGTATGATTTAGATATATAGTTAAGGTTTGAGTTGTTGGTGAGAAGTTATGACGGATAATGTTGATAAAAAAACTGAAATTTAATAGGCATTTAATAGGCTGCGCGTGTTTTTACTATAGAAACGGGGATAATATGCTGTGTGTTATTTTTACTTGATTTAGGAATTCAAGCAAGGTTTATTTATGATTATCAAGGGAAATGTGAAGAGGGAAGGACATTTTATCGATGTCAGTAGAAGCAGAGTAGCTAAGATAGAAGAATAAAATCTTAGCTACTCAGGTAGGAAGATGCTTGTAGCCGAAACGCCGTGTGACAAGTCGCTCACCTTTTGCCACCAGTACGGGCATCTTTTGGTAGCAAAATAGAGAAGGTACCTTACCTGAGCTTACCTGCTCAAAATAGCAGGTAAGCTGTTATCTAATTTAGGTGACAAACGAGCAAGGAGATCCTGAACTGTGCTGCTTACATATTCTGAGGCTATTTCATGATTCATCTTGGTATTATAGCAATTTTTATCAAATGTAATTTCATTGACTTCTTTACATATCTTTTTCCTAACCTTGTGAATTGCAATACCAGTGTCATCATCTTCTGCATCTGGAATGATGCGTAGAACATCTGCTGTCTTAAGGTGCGTCCACACAAGGCATTACGTTGCGCATTATGATGCGGGAACTCGATTTTCGTGTTGAGTGATGCGGAAAAGTAATGCGGGAGGCAAATCTAGCGCGAAGCATTTCTGCAACGTAATGCGCGAATCAGTTACTAATACACTAATACAAATACAGTTACTAATCAGAAGGTTTAACAGAGGCCCGGTGAACTATAAAGCCATTGTAATGAAACATGGATAAAATTAAAGCATACCAATGAAGCTGCAAATATTTTTCTTGGTTGATGGTGGGCTGATCAACTTTAGGGCCTCAGTCTTGTCCTGCATATGGCGAAGATACCCTCCATCAATGTCAAACCCTAAGTACTGGAGGGAAGATAAACCAAACCAGCACCTAGAAGGCTTCGCTGTGAGTTTGTGGAGACGGAGCGGATCCAAAACGTGTGTGATGGCTGCTAAGTGACTGGTCCAATCTGATGAATAAAATAAAATGTTGTCAAATAGGAGGAGATAGTAGGTCAGCCAGAACAATCCTCATGAGGCGGATGTAGGTGGAGCAGGTCGTGAGACGAGACATAATTCCATCAAGCCTCAGTGTATAGATAAGGCAGTTAAAAGCTTGGCATGGTCCTTCAGAGGGATATGGCAGTAGGCCCTGCACAAATCCAGCTCTGAAAAGTAGGTAGCTCCCGAATATTTGTACAAATTACTTATGACAGAACAGGTGAGCTCAGCATTAAACACTAACATAATTGAGTTGCCTATAGTAAATTGCCATCCGGTAATTTCCATAAGACTTACGAACCATCAAAACGGTGAGGAGATGAGGGCGGCTGGATATCTCCGAGGTGGTGGAGGCTGTCAACTTCTCAAAGTAAGGGCGGAGATAGATCAGCACTGGGTAGTACTTTGCTTTCAAATCCTGATAGTGGTAGTCAGGACGATGTCGTGTTGTAGAGTTTTAGTACAGCCAAGCGTTTCGGAAAAGACATCATGAAAGGTGAAAAGCAAGTCATCCAGCGATCCGCGCATGTCCCACTCAAGTGACTGGTTGATGTCTAGTAGAGCTCTGGAGGCTGAGTCAGATCCGGGAGAGGCTGATGGACAGGGAATAAGGTCATCGGTGACCTCTGCCTCAAACAGTCCTGTAGGAGGTGTCATCTTCATCCAGCACTGACACTTGATGCATGATGTAAGCAAAGCTCACCTGACCACGACGGTAATACCTTTTAAGGACGTTGGCGTGGTACAACTTAAATCCTCTGGGGTCATCAACAAGGTAGTGCACTTTGTTGCGTCTCTCCAAAACTTTGAATGGACCACTCCAAGAGACGAGGAATCTCTTACTAGAATCAGGGAGAAGGACAAGTACCTCGTCACCAGGCTTAAAGTACCTATCATGTGATCTTAGATCAAAGTAAGATTATTACTTTGGTGTACTTACGTCAGCTTTACTGGCGGCGAGTTGGGCACACTTATCCTGCTTATCCCTAATCTTGATGATGTACTGAAGGTTGTTCTTATCTTCTTACTTCAGTTGGCGGTCGCCCATAAGTCTTTCAAGACTGTTAGAGGTCCTCTGACAGTTCGACTGTAGAGGAGATCGAAGGTTGGAAAGTCGGTGTTGTCACTAGGCATTTCCCTGAGGGCAAATAAAGTTGGAATATGGTACCGATACCATTCCCTGGGCTTTTCATTACAAAGCTTCCGCAAAACAGCTTTGAGGGGCCCATACAATCTCTCCACACGCACACGTTTATTTCTGCTGCGATGAAATGGCGTGGAGAACTGGAGTTTCACGCCGAGCAGCTTGTGAAGTTGTGCCATTACCTGCGACGTGAACTGTGTGCGTCTGTCACTCAGGACCTCACAGGGTGTTTCTACCTTAGAGAAGATAGAGAGTAGTGCCTCAGCCACAGAAACAGAGTGCACACCCTTAAGTAGAATGGCTTCCGGGAGTCCTGTGGCAAAATTAATTAGGGTCAGAATATATGTCCCTCTGCAGAGAGGGGTGAGTTTCGACAGGGGATGCTTGCAGCTTATGTTGATCTCAAGAAGGCGTTTGACTCAGTGCATCGTGAGTCACTCTGGGATCTTCTGCGACTTCGCGGGATGCCTGCAAGGACTATTGGTTTGATGACTGATCTGTACTCTGGGACTGAGAGTGCTGTGCAGTGTGGCGGAGGTGTATCCAGCTTTTTTCCTGTGAATACAGGAATGAGACAAGGGTGCGTCCTTGCCTCATCCCTTTTCAACACTTGTATGGACTGGGTATTAGGCAAAGTTGTAGATAAAAGTTATTGTGGAGCATCGGTCGGCAACACCAAGATTACTGATCTTGTTTATGCCGATGATGCAGTAATCTTTGCTGAGTCGCTAGAATTCCTGGTAATGGCTGTCGAGGCGCTGCACAAACAGGCAAGGCGTTTTGGAATTGAGGTCTCCTGGCTCAAGACCAAGGTCCAGGTGTTTGGAGGCTTACAAGATGAAACAGTACAATCTGTTCATGCGTGCGGCGAGGACATTGAGATCTTGGAAAGTATTACACACCTTGGTAGTGCAGTCCATAATGATGGCGAGTCACGTTCAGAAGACTTACGGCGAATTGGCATAGCCCACTGGGTTATGGACTCGCTCAGCAAGAGTATTTGGCGTTGTCGGTACCTGGGCAGGAGGACAAAGATCCGGCCGGATCTTCAAGTCGCTTGTGATCCCTGTTTTACTCTATGGTTATGAGACATGGACACTAAATAGCGACTTGAAGAGGCGAATCGATGGCTTTGGTAATAAATGTCTTCGCAGAATCATGGGGTATCGCTGGGATGATTACGTGTCAAATCAGCATTACATCGTGAGACTGAATTGAGGCCTATTACCTGCATAGTCCGTCAGTGCCAAATTCGGCTATATGGGCATGTGGCAAGCTAACCTGAAACTGATTTTTCTCATCGGGTTATATATGTATTTTTTTTTTTTTTTTTTTTTTTTTTTTTTTTTTTTTTGTGCCTATAGCGCCTGTAGGCAGTGGTGACCCAGGGCTCGGATGGTAGGCTCTGAAGGTTCACTTGAGTGCTCTGATGATGGTTGGTCCTCGCCCGTAGTGGCGCAGGCAGGATTCTTAAGCCCAGTTCCCACTTGCCCGCTTGTACGGCCGTCATACAACAACAAAGACGTCACAATGACGTCACAACAAAGTCTACCGCACCGCCGTACCGCTGTACGGCCGCCGTACAAAGTTAAATTCAAGTCATCTCTCCCGCTCGGCGGTGTCCGCTCGAGCGGAGTTGCCAACTGTGCCCAGTTACCACAAATACCACTCAAGCGGTGATGATGGTGACGTCATTGTTGAGCGGTGTTGTTGTAAGACGGCCGTACAAGCGGGCTGATGGGAACCGGCCTTTATAGTGACGCCTGTGATTAGAGGCTCATGCCGCCTCCCTGTGTCCTCCGATGCACTCGCAATCGAAGGTAGAGTTAGTTGATGGACAGGGCATGTGGGTGTTCTTAGGCCACTCGACGATGCAAAAAGGTTTTGGGTTTCTTCGGGGATCGAACTCGGGTCACCGAGAACGCCAGTCGGAGACGCTAAGCACTCTGCTACCGCCTCCCCAATATGTATGAGGCAATCGGGCGTGGAGGAGGCCAAGGTCGCGCCCACAAGGCTCGTGGTTGTGGCAAGTTGATGTTTCCTGTCGAGAGTTGCTTGGTATGGGAAGGGAGCCTGCATGGGGACTCGCACGTGGTGACCCACGGGAGTGGCATCGTAGGGTAGGCGAGGCGACGCACCTCCCGACGTATGCCTCCAATGATTGATTGAGAGGGGGGGTGAGAAATGGCCAACTATATCCACGGCCAACCTGGTGACGGCTCAGTGACTACAGGCAGTTGTATAAGAGGGATAGGCTTGACCCGGCCCTTATGAGACTTAAGGTCATGTCACACGGTCACTTTTTCCGGCATCTTTTGGTAGCAAACGCGGAGTCGCGCATGTTCGTTCTTTTGCCACCAGTAGCGGCATCCTTGTTTACATTTTGGAGCAGCCGACGCCACGCAAGACTTGTACGAACTACACATTTCAGTGAAATAAAGAGAAATTACCAATCTTGGGTGGTCAAGAGATGCTATATAGCATCTCTATGTGATGTATTTAGGGAAAATAAGTGCTGTATATAGGGAATATACCTGTATAATTTTGTATAGTAATATGGTATAGGTGAGAGGAGAAACATAAAGATAAGAGGAGGAAAATAAGATGAGAGGAGGAAAATAAAGTGTTTGGTAGAGTAGGGTAGCAGAAATAAATAGGTTTTTAACTATATATATACATGACACGTGTATGATATGGTATATGCGTGTAATTATATTTGTTTTACGTATGATTTAGATATATAATTAAGTTTTGAGTTGTTGATGATAAATTATGACGGATAATGTTGATACAAAAACTGGCATTTAATAGGCTGCGCGTGTTTTTACTTTAGAAACGGGGATAATATGCTATGTGTTATTTTTACTTGATTTAGGAATTCAAGTAAGGTTTATTTATGGTTATCAAGGGAAATGTGAAGAGGGAAGGACATTTTATCGATGCCAGTAGAAGCAGAGTAGCTAAGATAGAAGAATAAGATCTTAGCTACTCTGGTATGAAGATGCTCGTAGCCGAAACGCCGTGTGACAAGTCGCGCACACCTTTTGCCACCAGTACGGGCATCTTTTGGTAGCAAAATACCACAAGATGCCGGAAAATATTGCTCGTGTGACACGGCCTTTACGCTGACATGTCACAGAACTGACAGTAGTCTCAAATTTCGACACCCATGACGGGCAAAAAGAACTGATCACTGATCTTCCACTCAATCTTCCTATGAGAGAAGTGACCGGATTTTGTCCAGATTTTTGACCAGACTTTCGTGGGCCACCTGGAGCACAACCTGTCGGCAATCGGAGGGAACAACCAGCTTCCTTATCCCGAGCTTTCCTGACCATTTAGTAGCAACACATTCCCGATACAGCAATCCATCCATCCAGGAAAACTTGCAGGAAGCTCCATTCCTGGCTGCCTCTGGTTGTCCAGCTGAGGTCTTGGCACGTACAGCGGCAAGGGTGAGACACGATTCCTGCAAATGAGCAAACTCAGCTGGAGTCCCCGTGAATGGTTTCAAGTCTGGGAAGACAAGCGGGTGAGAGCGTTTCATACGTGCGGTACCTGCACGCGTTTACAGCACACAATCTCTCTGTTACGGATTGAGAGCTAACGTCATGAGGCACTGTGTTGTAGGAGCTCGAACATTGGTATCAGCATCAAATGGATAACGGCGTTCTTGTTTCTGAGAAATAGAAATCAAGTCAAGTAGGTTGTCAAAGACAGATACCCGACGACAATTGGTGGTGTCATAATAAGGCAAGGCCTCTTCATAGACTATGTGCCTTGAGCACCCGGTGTCGCGGATAATGATGGACGTCCAATAGTCGTTAATGGTACTCGTAAAATAGTAGTTGGACACCTTTAAAGCAGAATCTTAAGGGTCGGCGAAGTCCCATCCTTGAAAGCGCGAGGATTTCTAGAACACCTGGGGCGGGTATGCCCTTCTTCGCCGCAATTATGACACTTCACGACAGAACTAAAGGCCGGTTCCCATCAGCCCGCTTGTACGGCCGTCTTACAACAACACCGCTCAACAATGACGTCACCATCATCACCGCTTGAGTGGTATTTGTGGTAACTGGGCACAGTTGGCGACTCCGCTCGAGCGGACACCGCCGAGCGGGAGAGATGACTTGAATTTAACTTTGTACGGCGGCCGTACAGCGGTACGGCGGTGCGGTAGACTTTGTTGTGACGTCATTGTGACGTCTTTGTTGTTGTATAGCGGCCGTACAAGCGGGATGATGGGAACCGGGCTTAAGACATTTAACGGTGTAGGGTACGGCGCCGGTGGAAACTTTTTCCTTTTTGCTAGACCTTCTTGCCAACGTAGGGTGATAAGGCCTGGGATAAGAGTTCCGTGCGTAAGATCAATGATCCACTAACTGCACGGACTTTTCCAGCGAGAGCACTCCTCGTTCCTTTATAAAGGTGCGAAGATCTGGAATGAGAGAGGAGAGAAATTGATCGAGAATTATAAACTCTTTCAGAGACTTGTAAGTAGAGCAAATATTAGCAACTTCTAAACACTGCTTAAACAACCGGTTAAGGTGAATGCTGAATTGTTGATAAGTTTCTCCCGGTTGAATCTTGCTCGACCTGAAATCGAGTCTGAATCCGTCTCGAGTCTTACAAAAGCTTCTTAGCAGGGCTTTTTTCAGAAGCTCATAATCTGTAATAGTGTCAGGAGAAAAAGAAGCATAAATTCTAGCTGTTTCGCTGGAGAGTAAAGCTATTAGTCTTACGTCGTAATCATTTATCTTTTCATCATTATCTTTTCATCACCATCACCACCATCACCACAACAACCACCATCACCACCACCGCCATCACCACAACATTTTTTTTAGAACTTTTTTTTAGAACTGTTTTCAAGAACAATTTAGCACTTTTCTTTTCTTTGTAAAAAGTAAAGAAAATCAAAGAAGGGGATGGTGAAGGTTAGGTTGGGTTAGGTCAGGTTGTAATAGAAGTATTGTTAAGGTGAGGGTATTTAAAAAGTTTACTTTAGCCTGTGCGAGCTTGGACACGTTCCACATCTTTAGTGTGGACGTCTATTTCCTTAGTTTAACCTTCAAGAGTTCGCCAATTATATCGCAAACCCGGTGATGCTTACTTAGAGGCAAAGGCTGGTCAACACAATCACTTTCAGGAATCAGAGGATCAGGCTTAGTTGACGCGGCAATTTTAACAAGTTGAGTTTTCTTCTCCGCTTGTAGTCTGGCTAACTCTATCCCTCGATTTTGCTCTCTCTCTCTCTCTCTCTCTCTCTCTCTCTCTCTCTCTCTCTCTCTCTCTCTCTCTCTCTCTCTCTCTCTCTCTCTCTCTCTCTCTCTCTCTCTCTCTCTCTCTCTTTAATTTAAAAAATTTAAATATACATATACAAGAAGCCCAAAGGTGCACTGTCGTGTTCTACCTATCTTAAGGGCAAGTAAATATAACTATATACACATAAATACAAAGACCTGAAAAACTAACATTATATACATATATGCATCACTAAAGTGTTTGTTGAGGCACTGTTTCTGTCACTAAGTGTCACGATATCACTAGCGTCAGCGGGGTGTGCTTTGACAGTCTCCACCACAAACTTTACACTTTGTGTGTGCATCTCCTGGGCAGACATTCAGAGAGAGAGTTAAAGGGCACGGTGTTTAGCTTAACTAACTTCCTCTATTTCTACACCCCGGAGCTCGTGGGTATTCCAGTACGAGACATGGCAGTGGCGGTACATGGCTGCTATGAGCATCAATAGCTGATTGGCTGAGCGACTACAACGACGTCACAGCCTCGTCAGCGTATTACAATTGTGTAAAAACAAACGTGCCAGCCAATCAGATTGTCTCTCAAACGTGTCAGCCAATCACAAGGCAGCAGCCGCTGCCTGCATTTCAAGGTCGTTGTATTTATTTCTATTTTCTAGCTTATTCCATCATTCTTCCATCCCCTGTGTCACCTCCGTCGCTTCAAGACTTGTTTCTACCTCCACATACACGCGGGTAACACGCCGGTGGCTTGTACTTCCTTGTATTCTAGCAATTAATTATTCCTTCAGAGTAATAGGGTGCTCTTCTTCTTCTTCTTGTGATCTTTTTCGCTTGCTAATCTATTCGTAGCTCGCCGTCCTTTAGTGTTGGGAGAAACCACGACCCCGGGAGCCGGGTCACAAACCGCCGGCTACACCCCGGTACCCATTCACTGCTGGATGGACAAGAGCTTGGGTTTTAATTAAGGAAAATACCTTCAGTCTGCCGCGGAAGCCGTGCGTTGTGGTACCTGGCATCGCTACTCCCTACCCGCGCGGGTGAGATGCCACAACTCACCACTCTTATCCCGTCACCCCAAAACATTATCACCATAAGCAGCTGGGTTTGTTACATGGCCTAATTTCGTTTGTATTCTTGCCCTGTTCAGTTCTTGAGTCAGAAAACATCATATATACTCAATTTATGAGTATTTTTATGTATATTGCGTGCTCCACAACTGCCTCTAGGCAGTTGCCTGTTTTTGACAGCTCAACGTCTTTAAATACGTCATCAATCTGCACGCTGAATGCCAAAACAGCTGATGGATGTCGCTAGGTCGTGAAGCATGGAAGTTAGCCTCTCTGAATGTGGCCCCTGGATGTGAGGGGCGGCGGCCGTGAAAATGTTCCACATCCTGGAGACGCGGCCCACAAAGGTGCGTTGGTGCTGGCTGGCACGGGAACGCGGCAGCTCCACTGCGTCACCACTGGTAAGCACCGTTCTCGTGCTTCGCGTGGCGACTCTCGGAGGCTGTCGTAACCCAGCCAGGTGTGGCACTCCCTGCACCTGTGCCTTGTGGAATACCACAAGCGCCGCGACGTCCCAGTGGTGTTCCAGTGAGTCGAGGGGACTCACTGGCTCGGGTTGAGTTGGGGGGTCTGCATCATCCACCAATCGCAGGGCTCGACGCTGTATGCTGTCCAGCCTCCTAGTGTGCGAGGCTGCACACGACATCCAGGAGAGGGCGGCGTACTCTAAGTAAGGCCGTATCTGGGCCTTGTAGAGCAAGAGCTTCTCTCCCCTGTCGAGGAAGCTGGCTACCCTTCAATGGGCGGAGACCCTGTGAGAGGCCTTTTTTGCAATGTGTTTGATGTGGCCGTCAAACCTTAGCTCTCAGTCCACCTCTACTCCCAGAACCTTGACGGCTTCCTGGAGTGGGAAAGGAACGCCACCAAACCGCAGCCTCCCTTCCACTGCTGGCCCGGCAGCAGGGGATCAAGAAACCACCATTGCCTGTGTCTTCTCCGGAGCTCTCTCTCTCTCTCTCTCTCTCTCTCTCTCTCTCTCTCTCTCTCTCTCTCTCTCTCTCTCCTCTCTGCTCTCGCTTCCTCGCTCTCTCGCTCTCGCTCTCTCTGCTCTCGCTCTCTCGCTCTCGCTCTCTCGCTCTGCCTCTCGCTCTCGCTCTCTCGCTCTCGCTCTCTCGCTCTCGCTCTCTCGCTCTCGCTCTCTCTCGCTCTCGCTCTCGCTCTCTCGCTCTCGCTCCTCTCGCTCTCGTCTCTCTCGCTCTGCTCTCTCTCGCTTCTCGCTCTCTCCTCTCTCTCTCTCTCTCTCTCTCTCCTCTCTCTCTCTCTCTCTCTCCTCCTCCTCTCTCTCTCTCTCTCTCTCTCTCCTCTCTCTCTCTCTCTCTCTCTCTCTCCTCTCTCTCTCTCTCTCTCTCTCTCTCTCTCTCTCTCTCTCTCTCTCTCTCTCTTCTTCACGATCTTCTTTAATCATCCTCTCTTCTCTCTCCAAGATGTGTTCTTCCCTTTCCATGGTTTGCTGTTGCAACACAATTTTTTTTTTACATCACAAAAAACTGACCTAGGGCAAAAATAAAAATAGATAAAAAAGAAGCAACAAAAAACCCGTTTCGTTGCCAGTCCCTATACAGAAGACAGTAACATTATATAGACAGGGGTGTGGGCCAATTATTTGCGGGAGGTATCTTGTCACTTAGAAAAATAGAAACAGGAATAGTTCCACAGTTTATCAGTGTAGGGGATGCAAGATTACACATACTGGCTAACTCTTGCAATAGGAAGTTTCACAAAATAGGGCTGAAAATAAGTAGAAAGCCTTATGTAGGCTAGGCCGCGGGAGGGGGGGAGGGCATGCAGTTAGCAGACTTAGAAGAGTAGTGAGCATGAAAATAACGATAGAAGATCGCAAGAGAAGCAACATTGCGGCGGTGATTTAAACATTGAAGACAGTCGGTCTGAGGAGGAAAGTTGATGAAATGTATAGCTTTTGATTATACCCTGTTTAGGAGAACTGTATGAGTGAATCCCCCCCAAACATGTGAGTCATACTCCATACATGAGCGGATAACGCCTCTATACAGATCAAGCAACTGGGAGGGAGAACAAATGGACGCAGATGCCACATGACACCTAACTTGTTAAAGGCTGTCTTAGTAGATGAGATGTGAGATTTACAGTTAAGATTTTTAATATAGGATTGTCCAAGAATGTTCATTGTAGAAGAAGGAGACAGCTTGAGTGTAATTGAACAAGAGAGAATTGTTGTTTGAAAAGTTATTTTGAGTAAATAGGTTAAGATATTGGGTTTTCAGGCATTGAACAAAGCAAGGTTTGCTTTCCTCCAATCATAAATTATAGAAAGATCAAAAGTTAGCGCTCTGTGGCATCTCTCCGTGAGTCACTATCTTCCTGTTAAGTGAGACGCTATATGGACGACCTTGAAAAATGAAGGGTCAAATCATCAGCGTAGGAGTGTGAATAGCGCATTGAGTAGGACTTAGAAGATCATTAATGAATAATAAAATGAGAGTGGGTGATAGGACAGAACCCTGAGGAAACTACTATTGATAGACTTGGGAGAAGAACAATGACCGTCTAAAGTAGCTGCTATTGAACGGTTAGAAAGGACACTTAAGATGATGGTGCAGAGAAAGGAATAGAAACTGTGTGAGGGTAGTTTCGAAATTATATATTTGTGCCAAACTCCATCAAAAACGTTTGATGTGTTATGGGCAACTGCAAAAGTTTCACCGAAATCCCTAAATGAGGATGACAAAAATTCAGTTAGTAAAGCTAGAATATCGCCAGTAGATCGCCATTTACGGAAACCGTACTGGCGATCAGATAGAAGAATGTGAGCAGATAGATGCTTAAGAATCTTCTTATTAAGTATAGATTCAAAAGCTTTAGAAAGGCAGGAAGTCAAAGCTATAGGACGGTAGTTTGAAGGATTAGAACGGTCACCCTTCTTAGGAACAGGTTGGATGTGAATAAACTTCCAGCAAGAAGGAAAGGTGGAAGTAGATAGACAAAGACGGAAATATTTGACCAGGCAGGGTCTTACGAAGGATCTTAATAAAAGGCATAATATAGTCAGAGGGTGAAGGAGAAGGAAGAACTCTCTCTTCATCAACCAGGGTGGAATTTTCAGCAAAGGTTTGAGCGAAGAGTTCGGCTTTAGAAATAGATGAGACAGCTGTGGAGCCATCTGGGTGAAGCATAGGAGGGAAAGATGATGAATAACAATTGTTAGAGATGTTATTAGTTAGATGCCAGAAGTCACAAGAGGAATTCAGAAAGATTTTGAAATTTCTATGAATGAAGGAGTTTTTGGTAAGTTGAAGTAAAGATTTGGCATAATTACGGCAGAAATATATCTACTTCCACCTTTCCTTCTTCCTGGAGGTTTGCTCACATTCAACCTGTTCCTAGAAAGTCTGACCGTTCTAATCCTTCAAACTACCGTCTTATAGCTTAAACTTTTTGCCTTTCTAAAGCTTTTGAATCTATACTTAATAAGAAGATTATTAATCATCTATCTGCTCACAATCTTCTATCTGATCGTCAGTACGGTTTGCGTAAAGGGCGACCTACAGGCGATCTTCTAGCTTTCTTAACTGAATCTTGGTCATCCTCCTTTAGAGGTTTCGGTGAAACATTTACTGCTGCCATTGACATATCAAAAGCTTTTGATAAGAGTCTGGCACAAATCTTTAATTTCCAAACTACCCTCATTCGGTTTATATCTTTATCTCTGCACCTTCATCTTAACTTTCCTTTCTAACCGGTATGTTACAGCTACTGTAGACAGTTATTGTTATTTTCCCAAGTCTATATAGAGTGGCGTTCCTCAGGGTTCTGTCATATCACCCACTTTCCTTATATTATTCATTAATGATCTTTAAAGTCTAACTCAAAGCCCTATCCACTACTACGCTGATGAGTCTACCCTGTATTTTTAAAAGTCGTTCATTAGACGTCCAACTCAATAGGAACTAATATATAAGTGATTCACGGATAAATGCCACAGAACACCTAACTTGTGATTTTTCTATAATTACTGATTGGAGGAAAGCAGACCTTGTTATGTTCAATTCCTCAAAGACCCATCTTCTTCACCTATCTACTTCACAAAACCTTCCAGACAACTATCCCCTCTTCTTCAGTGACACTCAACTGTCTCACTATTCTACAATGAACATTCTTGGACTATCCTTAACTAAAAACTTGATCTGGAAATCTCACATATCATCCCCTGCTAAAACAGCATTAGGACCCTAAAAGTTAGGGTCTTGTGGCGTCTGCGTCCATTTTTTTATCTCTCTCATTTGTTTGCTCTGTACAGGTGCCTTATCCGCCCATGTATGGAGTATATCTCACATGTTTGGAGGGATCTACTCATACTTTCCTAAACATGTTAGAGTCAAAAGCTTTTCGTCTCATTAACTCCCCTCCTTTGTCCTCAATCTTTAAATCACCGCCACAATGTTGCTTCTCTTGCTATATTCTACCGTTATTTTCATGATCACTGCTATTCTGAACTTTCTAACTGCATACCTCTCCCCCTCCCGTGACCTAGTTGCACCAGACTTTCTACTCATTCTCATCCCTATTATGTCCATCTTGCAAGAGTTAATCAGTATCTTTACACTTTCATTCCTGTCACTGGTAAACTCTGGAACTCTCTTCCTGTAATTAGAGCGGTTAGACAGGGAAGTGAGGTCAGGGCTGAGGAGGTAATTAGAGAGGTTAGAAATGGAAGTGAAGATGGGGCTGAGGAGGATTATACCTCATTTGTAAGGAATATAATTGACGGACAGAAAAGAAATATTCCTAATAGGGATATAAGGTCCAGAAAGAGTGATCCAAAATGGATGACCACCAATTCAAAACACAAAATTGGAGTAAAAAGAAACATTTATTTAAGGTTCAAGGCAGGATTGGTAAACAAAGAACAGTATAACGTGATGGCAAGGACAGTGAAGAAATTAACTCGAGTTGCTAAGAACAATTATGAGATTAAAGTAGCAGGACAGGCGAAAAGGGACCCAAAGGGGTTCTATCAGGTATATAAAACAAAGACAAGGGAATTAGTTGGGCCGTTAAGGTCAGGACAGGGTGAGGTCTTAAATACGGATGAGGATATGTGTAAGAGTCTAAATGATTATTTCTTAAGTGTTTTTACGGAGGAGGATACACAGACGATAGTGAACAGATGTTCAAAGGAAGCGATGAGGAGAAAATCAAAGATATTGTGATAACTAGGGAAATGGTGGAAGAGGGTATAGATAAAATGAAAATTTTTAAATCGCCAGGACCAGATGAAGTGTATCCCAGGGTATTAAAGGAATGCAAGGAGGTTGTTAGTGAGTCGTTAGTGCACATTTTTAGGAAATCGGTTGAGATAGGCGATGTGCCATTATTGTGGAGGAAAGGAAATGTTGTTCCCATATTTAAGAAGGGAGACAGAGGACTAAAGTCAAATTATAGACCCGTAAGTCTAACATCAGTGGTTGGTAAATTATTGGAATCTATTATTGCAAAAAACATTAGAGAGCACTTAGATAAACATCGTTTGATCAATGATTCACAACATGGATTCACCAAGGGTAGGTCATGTCTCACCAATTTATTGAGTTTTTATAGGAAAGTTTATGAGACGGCAGATAATGATAAGGATTATGATATAATATATCTGGACTTTAGTAAGGCATTTGACAAAGTACCACACGAGCTACTCTTAAATAAGGTTAGGGCTCATGGAATAGATGGGAAGGTTCTTCATTGGATCAGAGCTTGGCTAAGTAATAGGCAACAAAGGGTTACAATTAATGGTTCTAAATCTGAATGGGAACTGGTGACAAGTGGAGTTCCACAAGGGTGTGTTTTGGGTCCATTGCTATTTTTTATTTACATCAACAACTTGGATAGTGGGATTAGCAGTGATATCAGCAAGTTTGCTGATGATGCTAAGTTAGGTAGGATTATTGGATCACAGTCTGATGTAAACATACTGCAGGGAGACTTAGATAAACTTAATGAGTGGGCAGTCAGATGGCAGATGGAATTTAATATTGATAAATGCAGCGTTATGAATGTTGGTAGAAAAAACCCTGGTAATAGATACACCATAAGCAATGTATCGCTGAAAAGATCAGAAGGTGAAAAAGATCTTGGAGTGAGGGTGAACCCAGACCTCTGACCTAGGAAACAATGTATTGAGGCCAGAAATAGAGCTAATAGAGTATTATGATTCATTACCAGAAGTGTTAAAAGTAGAAGTGCGGAAGTTATTCAAAAGCTTTATCTGGCTCCAGTCAGGCCTCACCTAGACTATGCGGTTCAGTTTTGGTCTCCATATTACAGGATGGATATAGCCTTGTTAGAAACAGTGCAGAGAAGGATGACCAAAATGATACAAGGGATGCGTAACTTTAGTTATGAGAGGAGATTGAAGTTATTAAAATTACACTCACTCGAGAGACGGAGAGTAAGGGGCGATCTGATAGAAGTTTTTAAGTGGATAAAGGGATTTAACAAAGGAGAGGTAGGAAAAGTTCTTACGGCTTTTAACCAAGGTAGAACAAGAAATAACGGATTCAAGCTGGAAAAGCGTAGATTTAGAAAGGAAATAGGGAAAAATTGGTTCACATATAGGGTGGTGAATGAATGGAATGGTCTCAGTAGACAGGTTGTTAGTGCGGTGTCATTAGGGAGCTTTAAAGAGGAGCTGGATGGGGATGAAAGGTGGATGTAGGTAGTGTTAGGTGACAGGAACTACCACGTGTAGGCCTCGCTGCCTCTTGTAGCTTCCTTATTTTCTTATGTTCTGTTTCTATTTTTCCACCTTCCTACAATTTTTCTTTTCAAGAGAGGAGTGACAAGTCACCTCCCTAACTAAATTGGCCTACCCTCCTTTCTTTATTCTCTTACTGTCTTATTTATAGGGACTGGCAACTAACCGGTCTTTTTGTTAGCTTTTATTTTCCCTTGGCCAGTCCGTTGTGATGTAGAAAAAAAAGAAGAAAAATACCTAGTTGTGATATACGGAAATTAGTTAAACTCGTGGGGTCCCGTATCCTTGTGTCAATTTGTCAATATTAAATTTAAGAACATGAATTATCTTGACATCTATAATTTCACTGTCCAGACTACATATCAATGCATCGATAGGAAAAACCGCCCTTCTTAATGTCCTTTAAGCACCTTATCTTATTAAGTTTCTTCATTACATCTTGTAGCTCACGTCCCATACATTTTTTTAATTTTTTTTCATTTTTTTTAAATAAAAAACATCAGGACATACATGGCCTCTTTGGCATTGTCTTTGTCAGTTAGGTTATAACAACTTACAAAAAACTGTCCTACAAATTTTTTTTAGCTTTGAAAATAGTGATTTGCGATGGAAACTTGGGGAGAAAAAGTTTATCTTAATCCATTAAGGTAAAGGGAAACCATTCTTCCAGCTGTGCAGAGTATCATGGTTAAAAAGTAGAAATTTACTGATACCTATGTGCATGGCATTTCTTTGCTTTACATTTTTATCTTAAGTATTTTTTATGAAACCTAGAACATTCAATGAAAATAAGGAGGAAATATATCCAGATGGGAATGAGTCCAGGGAGGGAATATACATGTATCCTGTGGGAAATTTATCACGGGGTAAGTCCAGGGGGAGGATGCCCTACACTCTTTGAAAACACTGCCTGACAGCTCAGCTTAAGCTCACTATGTGAATTTATCTAGTTGTATTTACCTAGTTCTGATACATGGGAAGTGAGTTACACTCGTGGAGTCTCGTGGTGTCACGTCTCCTTGTCTCAATTGGTCAATATTAGCTTTAAAAACATGAATATTCCTGGCATCTATAATTTCACTGTCCAGGTTATTCCACATATCAATGCACTGATAGGGACAACTGTGCTTCTAAATGTCATTCAAGCACCTTGTCTTCTTAAGTTTCTTCGTGTGACCTCTTGTGGCTCCTATGTCCCGTATATAAATGGCGTTAAAGTAATCGTACAGACCATTTCATCATTCCTGATTTTAATGCAGTCAAAATATAGCCATTATCGAATATATCAACAATATCTTGTCACTTTTTGCATCCAGTCAGCCGTTTAAAAAAAAAAATGCAAATTCCCCAAGCTTCCAAAACGCTCCTGCACATTAGTAGACGACGCACCATGACTCGGTGACGTCACCCAAGCCAGCTCCCCCACCCCACCCCCGCGGTAATTCAGAAGCATGTGAACACATCAATAATTATAGTACTTGAAGAAATTTGGGTGTCTCAGATTTTTGTTTTTGTTTTAGATATGGCATATACCTGCATCCTTTACGGGTGCAGAAAAAAAAGTGCCTTTCCAGAGAGCTTAAGCCCGGTTCCCACCATACCGCTTGTACGGCCGCCGTACAACAACAATAACGTCACAATGACGTCACAACAAAGTCTACCGCACCGCCGTACCGCTGTACGGCCGCCGTACAAAGTTAAATTCAAGTCATCTCTCCCGCTCGGCGGTGTCCGCTCGAGCGGAGTTGCCAACTGTGCCCAGCTACAAAATATACCACTCAAGCGGTAATGATGGTGACGTCATTGTTGTTGTATGGCGGCCGTACAAGCGGGATGGTGGGAACCGGGCTTTAGCGCCCATTTCCGACCGTCTGTAAACAGACTCACGTAACTTTTCAATTCAAATTAGTCACCATATCATTAACATAAATCATGAGCATAACAGGCGTTAATACCGAGCCTTGAGGTACTCCCCTTAACACACATCTCCACCTTGAAACACATTCTTTCTTTACGGTTGTCAAAGACTATACTGGACTTGCTACTCATTTTGGGCTATTTCCAGTGGAGACCAGTTTTGCGATTCCTGCCATTTTCGAACATCACTCCCTTTTCCCTTCCTATGGTTTATCAGTATATATGATATACCGTTATCTTCGTAAATGTTTGTTCTATAATATTATCAAATAAAAAACAGTAAAATGCAATAAAGAAATGCCATTATGAGAGAGTTAAGAAATATGCATGAACTTAATATTCACTTGAACTCATCGTCATTTAATATTTTGCGAGAAAACATTTTAGATGCTAGCGATAGAAAGAAGCGGATTTGCATTAGCTTTCCATTGATATATTTCGTTTTCTGATAAATTAATCATAACTATGCATAAATTAGCGTTAACTAAAAAAATAACATCATCTATCGGGATAATTACCCGATGGATGATGTTATTTATTTAGTTAACGCTAATTTATGCATGGTTCTAATTCCTTTATCAGAAAATGAAATATAGCAATGGAAAGCTAATTAAATTCCGCTTCTATTGATATGTTGCATGTAAAAAGTCTTCACGCAAAATATCAAATTGCGATGAGTTTAAGTGAATATAAGTTCATGCATATTTCTTCAGTCTCATAATGGAATTTCTTTAGTGTATTTTACAGGTTTTTATTTGATAATATTATAGAACAAACATTCACGAAGATAACAGTGTATCATTTATACTGATATGCCATAGTCTACTGTATTCATGGAACACTTTTTTACTTGCCGATACGATTGATGATGTAATTTTTTTAGTTAACGCTAATTTAGACATGGTTGTAATTCATTTATCAGAAAACGAAATATATCAATGGAAAGCTAATGAAAATCCGCTTCTTTCTTTCTATCGCTAGCATCTAAAATGTTTTCTCGCAAAATATTAAATGGCGAAGAGTTTAAGTATATATTGAGGTCATGCATATTTCTTCACTTTCTCATAATGGCATTCCTTTAGTGTATTTTACTGTTTTTTATTTGATAATATTATAAAACAAACAGTTACGAAGATAACGGTATATCATATATACTGATAAACCTTAGGAAGGGAAAGAGGGGTGATGTTCTAAAATGGCAGGAATCGCAAAACTGGCCTCCACTGGTCATGGGCGGGTTGGCGCGGGGCACGAGTAGCAAGTCCAGTATAGAGTAAGTAGTCTTTGCGGTTGTCATCATCTGTCTTCCTTTTAGGTAGTCCTTCGTCCATTTCAGGACATTCCCATCCAGTCCTCCTTCGTATTCCAGTTTCCACAACAATCTTTTATGGGTTACCTTATGTGTGTGTGTGAGTGTCTACTTAGTTGTTGTTACGAAGACAAAAGGTACCGGAGAGGTTTGTAAGGTTGGTAATGGCACTGTATGAATTGAATGGTCGAGATCAAGGGTGAGAGTAACTGAAAGAACATCAGATGACTTTTAGATGGGTGTGGGGTTGCATCAAAGCTATGTCCTCAGTCCTATTTTGTTTGTGGTAGTGATGGATGAGGCGCCTCCACAGATAAATGCAGCACAGGAAATCCATAGGAACTGCTATATGCAGATGATTTAGTCTTGACAGCGGAGACAAAGGAGGAAATTGAGAGGATATAATTATATAGATTGGGAGCAAGCAATAGATATTAGAGGTTTGAAGGTGAATATGTCCAAGACGAATATTATGGAAACAGGCAAGAAAATATAACAAAATATTCATGTGGGAAGGTTTCCCTGTGGAGTTTGCGGTAGTGAAGAAGGAGTAAACACTATTCGTTTCAAAGAATGTGACAAGTGGTGCCATAAAAGATGTTCGGGACTAGGAAATCTGAATTGGGTGGTAGATTACTGTTGTCCAGTGTGTGTAAGAAGAATCACCGGATGGGGTGTCCGCCAGAAGAGGAAGAGGTAGAAACTATATAAGTGAATGGTGATGTAATATAAGAAGTGAAACAGTTTTGTTTTGTTGATGCCATGTTAGATAATGATAGTGGAGTAGATAGAGCAGTAAGAACACGGGTAGTAACTACATGGATGAAGTGGAGAGAGATAGCGGGACTGCTGATAAACAAGAGTATTCCTTTGAAAAACAGAGGAAGAGTATTTGAAGCATGTATAAGTTCAGTATTGCTGTATGGTTCTGAAACATGGGCTTTGACGAAGAAGTTGAAGGATGTGTTGTTTGGTTGTGATCGGAGAATGTTGAGGTACTGTATATGACTGGGATCACATGGAGAGATAAAGTGTCCAGTGAAGAGGTGGCAAGAAAATGTTGATTGAAGGAGCTCAGTACAGTACTGAGAGTAAGGCGATTGAGGTGGTTTGGGCACGTGAAGAGGAGAGAAGGTGGGGAGGTATTGGGGAGAGCTGTTTGAGTGGAAGTGCCAGGTCGCCGTCCACCGGGCAGGCCAAGGAAGACATGCAGGCAGTGTGTTGAAGATAATCAGGCAGCATTGGGCCTTGAATAAGTAGAGGCAGCGGTTTGAAATAGTTGGAAGCGTATCATCGTCCATCTAACCTCATAAGATTATGAGAAAAGCTGACGTTAAACAGAAAAAAAAAAAGTCTACCTTATGTGTACATGATTTGAGTCAAGATCATGCTTTGTCTTTAAATGTGCATTTTTTTTACGTAGTCTGAAAATCGTGGATGTTCCTAGTTAACAACATCACCTCATCCTCATTCCATCTGTCAGTTGATATTATACTTTAGAAGCTATTTTTTGGCAATATCTTAGTTCGTAATGTTTTTAGTTTATTCAGCCAACCATGCAATTTAACTAATTCAAAGATAAGAATATATTTCAAGGTTTTCATAGTTCATTATAACAATCGTCAATTTTTACAGGAGTGTCTTATATTATGCATATATATCTTTTTAGTGTTTTTATACCTAGTATAAGGCTTTATCAGTCTGATATTGATAGTAATCCATGAAAAATCCGTATTTTGCTCCATATTGTAAATTGCACTTAGGATCAACCGCATTCTGGAGTGTCCCAGAGGAAATGCACTTCTTGTGGGAGTTGGAGGCTCTGGCAAGCAATCCTTGGCACGTCTCGCAGCATTTATCTCTGGCCTTGAAGTATTCCAGATCACCCTCACCAAAGACTATGGCATTCAAGAGCTAAGGGTAACTATTTTTTTGTCTTTGTTCACAGTTATTTTCTATCATATTCCAGATGTCTCATAACATTATATATTTTTTATACACACACCTATAAATAGGCAAAACCTCTGAAGTATGTAGAGAGGCCAATAACTTCAAAGTAAGTAAAGTATTCAGCCATTACTATGATAATCTGAAGGGGACCGTCCGGTGGTTTTTAAAAATGCAAACGGAAAAATCTAAATTTTCGATGTATTACAACTATGATAATGTGAATAGTATATGCATGTTTCAAGTTATTTTGATGAATGAAAAAAATATTACCTGTAAGTATTGCTGGCAAACTTTTCCATGGGCGGCATAGAAGAGGTATTTAGGAAAATAAACAAACCCGACATATATTGCCGCTACATCGATGACATTTTCGTCAAAACGAAGAGTCACTATGAAGCAGAACAGCTGAAGCTCTGCCTACAAGATAATTCAGGCCTCACCTTCACCATAGAAAGCAGCTCAGACAAATCAATGCCATTTTTAGACGTCCTCGTAACGCAACAAGAAGAATCATTCAACACAAATGTCTACGTGAAGCTAACGAACCCCGGGTACTGCCTCAACGGAAAAAGTGAATGCCCGCAGCGATATAAGGACTCGACCATCGGCGCTTATATTAGAAGAGCTCTCACACACTGTAGTACGTGGCAACTCGTGCACAAAGAAATCGAGCGATCTACTCAAGTCCTCATCAACAACGGCTTCTGTGAAAGAGATATCAACTGTCAGACCAAGAAAATTTTGGAAACCTGGTGCAATCCTAACGCCAAAGAAAAGAGCAAAGACATTACTATTTTTGACCGGGCTTTCTTCTCCACCGCTTACCAGGAAGAAGCAAGAATAATATCACAAATCGTCAACCGTAATGTGAAACCTACTGACCCAGAGAGAGGAATAAAACTACAAATATATTACAGGAACAAGAAAACCAGCAACCTTCTTCTCCGAAACAGCCCAAGCCAGACGAAAGAGACAATCCAAAAGTCCCATGTCGTATATAGGATCACGTGCAAACGAGGAAACTGTGAAGTCCTCCCCTCCTCCTACATCAGCATGTCGACAACGAAGCTGTCGCGACGCCTTACTTGCCACTTAACTTCCGGAGCCCCAAAAAGTCACCTATTAGAAAAACACGGCATCACCATCACAAAATTTTTTTTTGAAGAATATACAGAAATGGTCGACATGTGCGTAGATGTACGGTGACTTCCAATCTTAGAAGCACTGTACATAAAAGATATCAATCCCAAGCTTAACGTACAAGCATACGACCTACAACTTCTCCCAAGCATGAGCAGAAAAACGGCTAGCGATATCCAATCCGCAGAGACGCAAAGCAAGGAGGAGCAGAAGTCATCAACCAATCAGCGTCGCCCATTCACACGCGAGGCCGCCAGACCGTGGCCACCGAGATGACAAGGCCTGATGCATCGCCCGTGACGTCACACCATGTAGATCCCACCCGCTCCGCTCCCCGTACAAGTTTACCTACCTAATATAATGTTTATCAGTATAAAAGATATACTGTTATCTCCGGAAATGTTTGTTCTATAATATTATCAAATAAAAAATCGTAAAACACACAAAAGAAATGCCATTATGAGACTTTCAAGAAATATGCATTAACTTAAACTCTTCGCCATTTAATATTTTGCTTGAAAACGTTTTACATGGCGAATATCAATAGAAGCGGAATTTAATTAGCTTTCCATTGATATATTTCGTTTAGTCATAAATGAATTAGCAGCATGCATAAATTAGCGTTAACTAAATATTAAAAATCATGAAATCGGGTAATTTCCTACCTAATATATGTTTATCAGTATAAAAGATATACTGTTATCTTTGGAAATGTTTGTTCTATAATATTATCAAATAAAAAACCGTAAAACACACAAAATAAATGCCATTATGAGACTTTCAAGAAATATGCATGAACCATTTAATATTTTGCGAAAAACTTTTTATATGGAGAAAGTCAATAGAAGCGGAATTTAATTAGCTTTTCATTGATATATTTCCTTTTCTGATAAATGAATTAGCAGCATGCATAAATTAGCGTTAACTAAGTAAATAACATCATGAAATCGGGTAATATTTCCCGATTGATACGGTTATTTATTTAGTTAACGCTAATTTATGTATGGTTCTAATTCATTTATCAGAAAAGGAAATATATCAATGGAAAGCTAATGCGATTCCGCCTCTATTGATGTTCTCCATGCAAAACGTTTTCACGCAAAATATTAAATGGCGAAGAGTTTAGTTCATGCATATTTCTTGAAAGTCTCATAATGGCATTTATTTTGTGTGTTTTACAGTTTTTTATTTGATATTATTATAGAACAAACATTTCCAAAGATAACAGTATATCTTTTATACTGATAAACATATATTAGGTAGGAAATTACCCGATTTCATGATTTTTAATATTTAGTTAACGCTAATTTATGCATACTGCTAATTCATTTATGACTAAACGAAATATATCAATGGAAAGCTAATTAAATTCCGCTTCTATTGATATTCTCCATGTAAAACGTTTTCGAGCAAAATATTAAATGGCGAAGAATTTAAGTTAATGCATATTTCTTGAAAGTCTCATAATGGCATTTCTTTTGTGTGTTTTTACGATTTTTTATTTGGTAATATTATAGAACAAACATTTCCGAAGATAACAGTATATCTTTTATACTGATAAACATTATATTAGGTAGGTAAACTTGTACGGGGAGCGGAGCGGGTGGGATCTACATGGTGTGACGTCACGGGCGATGCATCAGGCCTTGTCATCTCGGTGGCCACGGCCAGACTCCTCCCTAAGTAGCGCCTCACGCTGCACCTAAATCATGCTCACCTCTACATCTGAGGAGAAAACATATCTCCACACGCTGCTGAAGAAGGGTTTATGACCCGAAATCGCGATACAGCAAAATGACCAGCTACGGCGAAGTCATAAAATTGATCACTTAAAAGAATAAGACAACACTCTTAAGAAAAAGAGAAAATATCTTGAAAAAGATAATAAACGCTGAACTAGCTATCACTTGATAACGAAATCTGTCTCAGAGAAAATCTCCTGCCCGTATATATGAACTTTAAATATATATATATATATAATATATATATATATATATATATATATATATATATATATATATATATATATATATATATATATATATACACACGTGTACAGTGGAAGACAGAGAAGTTGGCGGTGTCTTGCATCCATCACGCTCCTTGACAAATTTCTTTTAATTCACTCCCGGCGCTTCCTATGGGGAATGATTGAAAAAAAAATATGTCTGGGAACTCACTCACGGCCTTGACTTTCTGCTTGCACTTATTCAAATCATTAGTCATTAACCCGTAAACTGCGGATACCTGTGTGACAATATCTCTGTGTACGCGGGACTTTTGCCAGAATTCTTATAGTCGCTAAACAAACTTGAATGTGCATCAATGTATTTGCCATATATTTGTGCAACCGCTAAAAATATTTTTTTTGCTAAAGTCTTGTGGTTATTATATGATTGTACTTGCAAGATGAAGAGCGTTGAGGTTTATGGAATCCATGGTACAGCTCGTTCACAGAAAACAGGCCGCAAGGGTCTTCCTCTCTAATCTCTCTGCTCGCGATAGGGAGAGACCTGTCAGCACCTTCACCTTCCATGCTGGTCACTGGGTCACTGAGCCTATGTGTGACCCCTGGGTCATTCTCAGGTAAAGTAGAGTTGCCAGATTTCACCGGCCGAAAAATTAGCCCACCCTTTTGAATTTGGCGGCCGCCCAATTGGGCATACTCGCGTTTTCTTAGTGAGTGACCAAATGGGCATAGCTGCGCTTTACGGGTTAATGGGCAGTAACCAGGACATATTGCTTCTTATCGTCACTCCCGGCTCGATTTTCCAAAACGTCACCAAAACATTTCGGGAAAGTGTTTTCGCTCAGTTGGGTATGGGGTCTAAGCCACAGTTGACTGCAGACCAGATCACCCGTATTCACAGCTTATATACGATCGGTTTTAGTTCAAAAGAAATTGTGAGGGAGACCGGGTTACTCAACGAAAGGTTGAGCGGTGGGTTAAGAAATCGCGAGACTCTCCAACTGCTGAAAGTTTAACGCACTTGTCTTGTCCTGGACGCAAAAAAAAAGTTTCAAAGAAAACTTTGAATATTATCAAAAGACAGCTAGTAAAATCTCCTATCAAAACAGCAAGAAAAATAAAGTCAATAAACCCACAGTTACTGGGTACAGTGTGTGTAAGGAGCGTGTCTCGTTACATCCGTAGTCTCAAAATTTCTTAACCCACCGCTCAACCATTCGTTGAGTAACCCAGTCTCCCTCACAATTTTTTTTGAACTAAAACCGATCTTATTTAAGCTGTTAATACGGGTGATCTGGTCTGCAGTCAACTGTGGCTTAGACCCCATATCCAACTGAGCGAAAACACTTTCCCGAAATGTTTTGGTGACGTTTTGGGAAATCGAGCCGGGAGTGACGATAAGAAGCAATATGTTCTGGTCACTGCCCATTAATGATTAATGATTTGAAAAATTGCAAGCAGGAAGTCAAAGCCGTGAGTGAGTTCCCGGACATCTTTTTTTGTCAATCATTCCCCATAGGAAGCGCCGGGAGGGAATTAAAAGAAATTTGTCAAGGAGCGTGACGGATGCAAGACACCGCCAACTTCTCTGTCTTCCACTGTATATATATATATATATATATATATATATTATATATATATATATATATATATATATATATATATATATATATATATATATATATATATATATAACGTGAGGTGGTGAGTTTCATTGATGGTTTTCACGTTATATATAACGTGAGGTGGTGAGTTTCATTGATGGTTTTCAGGGCAACATAAACGCTCTTCTTCACATGTGTTGGGGTTTAATGATCAACGTTTCGCCAAACTACTGGCATCATCAAGCTAAAAACATTATTACAATATGTAAAAACTAATACAAAAATTTAATAAAAACGAGTTATATGAGAATAACATTATATTTTCCTAAAGATAACACACATTTATCTCTATTGATCTTATCATTATAATTTCCAGTTGTCTTGTGTGTTATCTTTAGGAAAATAGAATTGTATTATCATATAACTCGTTTTTAACGTTTTTTTTATTAGATTTTACTAATTGTAATAATGTTTTTAAGCGTGATGATGCCAATAGTTTGGCGAAAAGTTGCTCATTAAACCCCAACACATGTGAAGAAGAGAGTTTATGTTGCCCTGAAAACCATCAACTATATATATATACTAGCCGCAAAGCCGCCCTCCGGGCGGCCTTTTTGGCTAGCTCCTGCGGAGGGCTATTGGTGGGCCTTCGGCCCACCAAACACAGACTCTCCAGATAGCCCTTTCTAGCTTTCCTGAAATCATGGATGTAGAAATGTATGTATTAACGCCAACCCATTCACATCACCCCCAACCCATTCACTCACCCATTACCCATCACCCCCCACCCATTCACTCACCCATTATAGTCCAGCGGATATGTGCACAATATATACCAAACCCTGCATTTTTTAGTAATAACAACCGTACTTGGAACAAAGTTAGAACATGCATATGCAATCCATTTTGAATATGGAGCCACTGAAAATATTCTTCAGTGTAGGTATGGCAGCTATTTTAAAATTGGTCACCTCACGGACGCTACTCAAATTACGCGGGTGACTTTGTCTCCTCCCCCTATGACGTCACAACTCATCTCAGCGTTCTGATTGGTCAAGCCGGTCCTGAGAGACATGAGCCACGCGAGAATGCGTGTGTGTGTGTGTTGAGAGAGAATGTGTGTGTGTTTGAGAGAGAAGAATGCGCGTGTGTGTGTGTGTGTGTGTGTTTGAGAGGAATGCGTGTGTGTGTGTGGTTGAGAGAGAAGTGGTTGTGTGTGTGTGTGTTTGGAGAGAGAATGCGTGTGTGTGTGGTTTGAGAGAGAATGCGTGTGTGTGTGTTGAGAGAGAATGTGTGTGTGTGTTTGAGAGAGAATGCGTGTGTGTGTGTGTGTTTGAGAGAGAATGTGTGTGTGTGTGTTTTGAGAGGAGAGAATGCGTGTGTGTGTGTGTTTGTGAGGAGAGAGAATGCGTGTGTGTGTGTTTGAGAGAGAATGCGTGTGTGTGTGTTTGAGAGAGAGAATGCGTGTGTGTGTGTGTGTTTTTGAGAGAGAATGGTGTGTGTGTGTTTGAGAGAGAGAAATGCGTGTGTGTGTGTGTTTGAGAGAGAATGCGTGTGTGTGTGTGTTGTGTGTTGAGAGAGAATGCGTGTGTGTGTTTTGGGGAGAGAGAATGCGTGTGTGTGTGTTTTTGAGAGAGAGAAATGCTGTGTGTGTGTGTTTGAGAGAGAGAATGCGTGTGTGTGTGTTTGAGAGAGAGAATGCGTGTGTGTGTGTGGTGTGTGTTTTTGAGAGAGAATGCGCGTGTGTGTGTTTGAGAGAGAGAATGCGTGTGTGTGTGTGTTTGAGAGAGAATGCGTGTGTGTGGTTTGTTTGAGGAGAGAATGCGTGTGTGTGTGTTTTGAGAGAGAATGCGTGTGTGTGTGTGTTGTTGAGAGAGAATGCGTGTGTGTGTTGTGTGTGAGTGTTTGAGAGAGAATGCGTGTGTGTGTGTTTGTTTGAGAGAGAATGCGTGTGTGTGGTGTTTGAGAGAGAATGCGTGGTGTGTGTGTTGAGAGAGAGAATGCGTGGTGTGTGTGTTTGAGAGAGAATGCGTGTGTGTGTTTGTTGAGAGAGAATGCGTGTGTGTGTGTTTGAGAGAGAGTGTGTGTGTGTGTGTTGTGTTTTGTGAGAGAGAGAATGCGTGTGTGTGTGTGGTGTGTGTGAGTGTTTGAGAGAGAGAAATGCGTGTGTGTGTGTGTGTGAGTGTTTGAGAGAGAGAGATGCGTGTGTGTGTGTGTGTGTGTTTGAGAGAGAGAATGCGTGTTGTGTGTTTGGGTTTGGAGAGAGAATGCGTGTGTGTATGGATGGTTGTGTTTTGAGAGAGAGAATGCGTGTGTGTGTGTTTGAGAGAGAGAATGCGTGTGTGTGTGTGTGTGGTTTGAGAGAGAGAATGCTTGTGTGTGTGTGGGAGAGGGTGTGTGTGTGTTGTTTGAGAGAGAGAATGCGTGTGTGTGTTTGTTTGTTTGAGAGAGAATGCGTGTGGTGTGTTGTTTGAGAGAAATGCGTGTGTGTGTGTTTGAGAGGAGAATGCGTGTGTGTGTGTTGTGTTGGTTTGGAGAGAGAATGCGTGTGTGTGTGTTTGTTTGAGAGAGAATGCGTGTGTGTGTGTTGTTTTTGAGAGAGAATGTGTGTGTGTTGTGTTGATGGTGTGTGTTTGTTTGAGAGAGAGAATGCGTGTGTGTGTGTGTGTGTTTGAGAGAGAATGCGTGTGTGTGTGTTTGTTTGTTTGAGAGAGAATGCGTGTGTGTGTGTTTGTTTGAGAGAGAATGCGTGTGTGTGTGTTTGATGTAGAGAGAGAATGCGTGTGTGTTGTGTTGTTTGAGAGAATGCGTGTGTGTGGTGTGTTTGAGAGAGAAATGCGTGTGTGTGTGTGTGGTGTTTGAGAGAGAGATGCGTGTGTGTGTGTGTGTGTTTGAGAGAGAATGCGTGTGGTGTGTTGTTTGAGAGAATGCGTGGTGTGTGTGTGTTTTTGAGAGAGAGAATGCGTGTGTGTGTGGTTTGAGAGAGAATGCTGTGTGTGTGTGTGTTTGAGAGAGAATGCTGTGTGTGTGTGTTTTGAGAGAGAATGCGTGTGTGTGTGTGTGCGCGTGTGTGTGTGTGTGTGTGTGTGTGTTTGAGAGAGAATGCGTGTGTGTTTGTGTGTGTGTTTGTGTTTGAGAGAGAATGCGTGTGTGTGTGTGTGTGTTTGAGAGAGAATTCGTGTGTGTATGTGTGAGAGAGAGAGAGAGAGTATGATTATGTATGTATGTATGGTCTTTATATATCTCTCATTTCCCATAGTTGTATATACGAATCTTAGAAGCATTATATCTTTGTCCCGTAAGAATAGTTGCCCTTTAAACTATCACTGGCTGCCTCTATACCACCAAATATGGCTTTAACTATCATAGGAACACATTATATTTCTTATTGCATGATCTGTCCATGAACCCAATGGTATTGACACAATTGACACACAAATATGTTCTCACAAAAAATAAAATGATTGGCGGCCATCTTTTCTCGAAATAACTACTAAAACCTTAATGATTGGAAATTTACCTCAACAATCTTATGTCCATCGGAATTATTATCCATTAAAACATGGATATAGGCACAAAACGTATGCTTGCATGTGAAATAACTCCTGATTTATAATGAAAAATGCCTTTAGTGGCGGCCATTTTTCAAAATGACCGCCATTGCTATATTTGGTTGGCTCCATATCCAGTTTTTGTTGGATATGCATCTTTTAACACTGTACCAAGTTTGGATGTTATTACTAAAAAATGCAGGGTTTTGCACATATCCGCTGGACTATTAGGGCTATTGGTGGGCCTACGGCCCACCACCTGTGTTTGGTGGGCCTTCGGCCCACCAAACACAGACTCTCCAGATAGCCCCTTCTATCTTTCCTGAAATCATGGATGTAGAAATGTATGTATTCCCCCCACCCATTCACTCACCCATTACCCATCACCCCCCACTCATTCACTCACCCATTACCCATCACCACACACCCATTCACTCACCCATTACCCATCACCCCCCACCTATTCCCTCACCCATCACCCCCAACCCATCACCTCCCACCCATTCACTCACCCATCACCCCACACCCATTACCCATCACCCCACCCATTCACTCACCCATTACCCATCACCCTACATCAAGGTTTCCTCAATTCTCGCAACCCACATTTTTTTTCACAATTCTCGTTAATAGGCTGCTAAAAAGAAAAAGAAAAAAGTGATCGGATCATCTCATAATTGGGCTTAAAACCTTTCCCTGGTCGAGCTGGTTCCAAAACTGTGACATATGATGTGATTCCGCCACGGGGGGCGGCACCTATCGCGGACAGACAGACAGACAGACAGACACACACACACTTTCGCTTATATTATTATATATATATATATATATATATATATATATATATATATATATATATATATATATATATATATATATATATATACATATATATATATTATATATATATATATATATATATATATATTATATATATATATATATGTATTATAATTATCAATGGAGTATGAATATAATATACATCAACGTATTAATATTTAAAAAAGTTGTAATATAGTTTACTATACTTTATGAGGGCTCTACATTATAATTACAATTTTACATACAACAAAACTTCTTTCTATAAAATCTTCAAAAGTAATCTTCAATGCCTAACAGAAAAGTTCTTTTTGTGGATATATACACATTCAATGTGCTCAACATAACTTCCATACTTACCATTCTGAATATAAATCTGATATATATTATAAGTATTGAGATGAAAAAGTTGCAGTTGCATTTCTTTGAGGTTTCTAAATGTATTACCCACTTGACAAAAAAAAAAAATACTAAAGTAATTTCAATTTTTATCAGAATATTTCTTATTTATATGACTAAATCCAACATACATATCATGTCCCCTATATTTTATTTGCTGTTTGTAGGTGATGTACCATAAAAGGATGTGGTCAGAGCATTTTAAGTGAAAATATCCCCAAATTGAGGGTTAATTTCCCCATTTCCCCATTCGTGTCTCCGAAACCCCAAATCTGGGGAAAAGTCCCCATGGTTGGCAACACTGCTGAGACTAAGATTGTGGGCCCTGGGGTCCCTCCCTCTCCCCCCTGCTGCCTCGACAAACGTGCCATACACTGCTAGGTAGAATATATCAGAATAATCGCTAATAACATTTTAATTGATATTCTACTATCAATATAGATGTAAACAAAAATATGGGCGTGACTCAGAGAGCTGATATAGTGCCGATATATAAATATGTTACGAAGGAACCATTTAATTATAGACCAGTGTCACTGACTAACACAATATGCAAGATATGTAAAAAAGAAAAAGAAACAATGGACAGAATATTTAGAAAATTAAGGTAATAAAAACAGACAGTATGGTTTTAGGAAAAGGAGATCATGTGTGACCAACTTAACCCGGGAATCCTATCCCTGGATATTTTTTACCCAACACGCCGTCGCTGCGTGACTGTCACGTGGTGCGTGGAGATAAAAGAGTCTGTCCCTCCCAGTAGTCCGCCTGGCAGCCAAACTGACCAGACGTGCCTTGCTCCGCTCCACCTCACGCCACAGCTCTTCCCGCGCAGGCACGCTTTGTTACATCCTGCTGGCTTCTGACGGTGACCGAAGCAGTCTGTTGTGCTTTTATGCACACAGCTGTTGTGTTGCTATGTGCTGAGGGGTTGTTTGTTGGGTCGTTTGTCGGGTTGGTTGTCGGGTTGTTTGTCAGGTCATTTGTCGGGTTGTTAGGCCTACTTAAAGGGCTAGTTAATTCATTTTCGTCCACAACGTAACTCCCCGCACGAAACCGAACCCCACGATTCCTGGCGCAGGCCAGGGTCACAAGGGGGGCCCTTAGAAGGGTTGGTGATAGGAAGCCCAGGGGTGAGGCAACAACTGTTAGGGTTAGGTAAGTCCCTCCGGGGGCAGCTGTGCCTGTGTCCTCCGACGCCTTTCAGGAGGCGGGAGCGCGCTACGGCACTAGCTGTAGGTAGCGTAGGTGTGGTCTTGCTCTCCGAGCAGTCTTGTCTTTTAGGATTTATTTTTTTATTTTGTTTTATTTTTTGTTTTATAGAGTTTGGTGTATCACCTCATTCCACTTACGGAATGAACCACCATGGCGCGAGTTAAAATAAAATACGCCAACACCTCACCTCGCTCTAAAACCAAGCTATTGGAGATTCTCTCCAAGAACTTGGTCTATGCAACTAAGATCATCAATGTAAACGATGGCCATATAGTTCTGACACGCACGGACGATGATCTAGATAAAATCTTTCAAGGACAGTGCAAAGAAGACCACAGCGGGAGCAACTATGACCCTATATTACCACCAGAATTTAGGGCGAAAAGAACAGTGCTCGTCTTTAATGTGGATGACAACATATATAACAATACTGAAGAAGAAATAAAAGAGGAACTCGCTGCCAAAAATAGCTGGATAACTGAGGGAATAGACCAAATTTTCAAATTCCCCAAAAAGAACATTATTAAAATATGCTTCAACCAAACCAAATCAGCCACCAAAGCAACAGAAGCAGGTCTGGTAGGCTTTCAAATGAGCATCCCACCACATTCAATTAAAAAAGAAGTATATATTCCTATCACTACATGTATGAGATGGTACCAGCTGGACGACCACTTCACCAACCAATGCCCAAAGGACAAAAATTATAAAATATGTTCAGAATGCAGTAGCACTGAACATAACTGGAGGGACTGCAAAGCTGAAAACAAACTGTGCATTAACTGCGGGGGAGTACACAGGACTCAGGCCTACAAATGTCCGGAGAAAAAGAAAATTAGAGAGGAGAAAATGAAGGAAAAGAAAGAAGGCACTAAAACATTTTATAGCCAAGCAACAGCAATTAATAGTAACCAGCCAAAAATAGACATCAGTTTAGGCAAAGACACGGCAGCTACTATCCTGACCTGCATGATGCATGCCCACTTAATGAACATGGTTAACCCGGGTACATATAATAAAGAAATCAATATACTTTTCAAAATGAACAATCTTCCCAGTATAAATTTACCTGTAAATCCCCCTTCTGCTGACATCGTAAATGCAACAAAAGAAAGTTCCGTGGCTAGACAGACTAGTGAGGATGTAACAGACGGACAGACAGAGGAGCAGGAGGCAGAAGAAGATAATATGACCCAGGAACAACCAGTACCAGAGATGCCACCGCTGGAGCAGATAAGCGGGATAGAACTAGGCCTAGAGATAATAACCAGTAAAAGCGAAGGTTGGCCCGCACGTACCTTTAAAAGGGACATGTTGATGAAAGGAATAGAGGAGAAGAGATACAAATGGAGGTTTGTCAGCACAAAATATACAGAAGAACAAATACTTACACTAATAAAAAATGATGAAATAGACCTAAAAAATTGTTGGCGCATTGCAGATGACCAGCTTTTCAAGAAAATAAGAGGTGGATTCACGCAGGAAAGAACTCCTCCACAAGACCAAAGGACAAGGATCAGAAAAAGTTCTAAATAAAATCATAATGGCACTCACACCTCTCAATAACACAAGTATGATGGATAACAAAAATAGTACAACACAACGTATCCAACTGGCGTACAAACAGACACTTTCTTACTAACATTTACAGAGTTATCAATCCCGACATTATCTTAATTAATAGTCACGGAATAAAATCAGATGGTTCTCTTAAATTTTTTGGCTACACTAGGCTTACACATACAATCAACTCAGACAACGAATTACATGACGGAAGCGCTATCTGCATTAAATCAAACATCAAACACAAAATTACAGATGATTTTTTATCCGATATATTGCAAATAACTATAGAAACTAACACAGGACCAATCTCAATCGCAACAACATACCTCCCACCCAGAAGACCTTACCTCCCCATACCGGACTTTCACAGATTGGCATCAAACACTACCCCAACCTACATCTTAGGAGATCTTAACGCTAAACATAATATCCTAGGGGATTCCTACAATAACACTGTAGGGAAAGGGATAAAATTATTAACAGACAGCAATAAATTATTCCATTTAGGTCCCAACTTTCCCACTTTTTTTGGCCACAACACTCATTCGACACCTGATATCATACTAACAAATAATAAAGTTTACCACAATCATATAATAGAAGCTGGACCAGTCACGTCATCAGACCACATACCAATAATATTTACCATCACTGCTCAAGCAATTACGATACCCACCCTGTTAAGAACAAACTTGGAAATGTCGATTGGGAGCTTTTCAACCAAAATATCAAAGAAAATATACAAGTAGCAAGACCAAAAAATGAAGCTAATAAAGAGGAGATTGATGCATCAATACAAACTTGGTACAATATAATTTTAAAAGCTATGGAGACATGCATACCTAAAACCAAAATTAAGATAGTTCATAAAACAATACTCAGCAATAAAATCAAGCACTTACAATGGTGTCTTAAAAACCTAAGAGATGAAGCTGAGATGCGTGGTTGGACGTATGTGAAAAATATAATTTACAAACTACTAAGGAAAAATCTAATAGAAGAATGCAAAGAACAGTATACTAATAACTGGGAAAACAAAATAAATGAACTTAAAACCTTATATAAAACCCCCAAAGATTTCTGGGAAAATGTAAAAAAATTGAGAGGAAATAAAAGCAACACCTCACCATACATTATACATAATAATAAAAAGCTCTACACGGAGGAGGAGAATGAGGAAGTATTTAGGAAGATCTGGGAAAACGTCTTTTATATCAGTCCCGAAGAAAACAGGAATTTCGACCCAAATAATGAAGCTATAGTAGATAATTACATAGCAGATAATGGGAACCTGCAAGCAAGATATGACAAGGCTGATATAACTAGACTTGACGACTCGAATTATATCACTGCTAAGATAACAACGCAAGAAATATATAATATCATAAAACAACTTAAAAACAACACACCTGGTCATAGCCAAATAAATAAAACAATATTGTTAAACATGCCAGAGGAAGCAATTACAATATACACAGAAATTTTAAATTCCTCATTATCATTAGGGTATTTTCCTAACAAATTCAAACATGCCAAAATAACACTTATACCTAAAGCAAATAAGACAAGTACAGATCCAATCAATTACACTGGGGAACAAATTTTTGTTGAGTTAGGTTTGACACTTGTTATTAAGTAATTTTTGGGTGCTGAATCCAAAACTGATCTCAGTTTTTCTCTATCACGTCAAGTTTTTGAACTGTAGGATTTTCGTTTTCCTAAAAAAATATGAAAAATACTGTACATAACAGTAACAGTGCTTATTTTATAAAAAGTTGCAAATGTTAACATACAATGAAAAATGAAAGAAATAGGCATGAATAGAATGTTTATTTAACATTATCATGTTTTTAGAAAGGATAAGGCTATAATTGTGTGCAGGTTAAGGTAAAAATTTATGTTTGTAGCTTTGTCTGGAGTGTTCAACTTGAGGACTATCGCGTTTGATGCTCCAACAATAGTCAGCCATCATATGCACATCCCATCTACCCTGGTAACGTTCTTCCATAACCTTTAAATCTTGGTGAAATCGTTCACCTTGCTCGTCGCTAGCAGCACCAAGATTTTCCGGAAAGTTGGCAAGATGGCTATGCAAAAAATGTACTTTAATACTCATGTTGCAACCAAGCGCTTTGTAGCTCTCCAATAGTTTCTGAACAATTTCTGTGTAATTACTTGCACGTGTATTTCCAAGAAAGTTCTTGACGACGTCTTTGAATGATAGCCAAACATTCTTTTCAAGGTCTGACATAGTACCGTTGAAATGTTCATCTTTGATGAGCTGTCGAATTTGTGGACCATCAAACACACCGGCCTTGATTTTTTCAATTGACAGTCCAGGAAATGCCAAGATGATGTACTTCAAACAGTCGCCATCAGTTGACAATGCTTTTACAAATTGTTTCATGAGACCTAGTTTTATGTGCAGAGGTGGGAATATTATTTTCTTCCTGTCAACAAGTGGCTCATGTACAATGTTAGGATCTCCAGGTTTAAGATCAGATCTCGGAGGCCAATTCGTCTGAACCCAATGCTTCTCTCGAGCTCTGCTATCCCACATACAGAGAAAGCAGGGATACTTTGTGTATCCACGTTGTTGACCAAGAAGGAAGGACACCATTTTAAGGTCAACACAGATGATCCAATTGTGTTTGTCATATTGCAATAACTCAATGACTCTCTTTACATCTCCATATTCTTCACGAAGACAGACCGAATGCCCAATAGGGATTGCGCCAAACAAATTGCCATTGTGTAGAAGGACACACTTCAAGCTCCGCTTTGAGCTATCAATAAACAATCGCCATTCATTTGGATTGTAGATTGAAAGCCCTAATTCCTTCAGTAAACCAGGAATGTTATGGCAAAACACAAAACCGCTGGCACTTCGAAAGTATTGCAGAAATGTACTTTCTCTGGTTCGAAAGTATGATACCTTCACTCCTTGTTCAAGTATGTTTTTTCTCGTTCAGTCTTGATGCTAGTATTTCTGAAGCTTTTTTGAATAGGCCCAAATCACGTGCTAAATCATTCAACTCGTGCTGATCAAATCCCCTACGAACTGAATCCTCGTGAATGTCAAAATAAAAAAAAGAGGAGGAATTTTGCTTATCTGGAGGGTAAGCTGTGGAGAAAAAACTTGACGTGCTAGAAAAAAACTGACTACAGATTTGGAATCAGCATGCCAATTTTAGTCTAAATAAGCTCAAAAATCTAACGTCAACAATTTTTTTTTCTTCAAATTGTTCCCCAGTGTTATAGACCCATTTCATTACTTGAGGTCCCAGGGAAAATTTATGAAAAAATAATTAACAAAAGACTTAGTAAATACCTAGAAACTAACAATATTCTCCCGGAAACACAGCATGGTTTTAGAGTATCTAGGGGTACAGACACTGCCTTGGCTGTGACAACAGAAAAAATAGCTGAAGCTCCAGCCAGCAAACAACAATGCTACTTAGTTTTACGAGACGTATCAAAAGCCTTTGATAAAGTCTGGCACAATGGCCTAAAATATAAGATACTAACAACAGGATTGCCAGACATCATTAAACAACTAATTTGCACTTTTTTGGAAAACAGAACAGCAAGCATAACTATAAATAACTACAATGGTAATATATTCAGGATTAGAAGCGGAGTGCCTCAGGGCAGCTCCCTTTCACCGACCCCTCTACTCACTCTACACATCAGACATTCCAGCACCTTCAGTAGGTTGTACTAATATTATATATGCCGATGACATCACTCAAATTATTACACAGCCTAATAAATCAAGAAGATTCATGGCTGCTAAGGTGGTAAGAGAAATAGAAAGAATCAACAATAATGAAAATAAATGGAAAATCCAAACGAACTCAACAAAATTTAAAATTATCCCAATGGCAGTTAAGAAAACATACCCTATAAGTATAGAGGGAACAGTTATTCCTTACTCCAGCGAAGGCAAAATACTAGGACTAAATTTCAACAGAAGAGGTATTTTGAATCAAGTAAAACATAACAAAAATAAAGCAGGAGCAGCACTAACAACTTTAAAAAGATTTACAGGATTACCTACTAATATAAAACTACATTTAATAAAAGCATGTATCCTACCAATGCTGACATATCCAACATATACACTAAACACATTATCCAAATCAGCTATGCTATCACTACAAAAAGTTCAAAATAAAGCCTTACGGTTCGCCTTCGATGAAAAATACCCATATGAAAGAAACACAGCAGAACTGCACCAATTAGGGAAACTGGAAGCAATAAACACAACATTATATGACAGAGGTCAAAACACAAAACACAGACTTATAAATATATTACAAGACTCATTATACATGGAAATAATTGCAAACAATAACAACAGGGAACATGGTTGGTTCAGGAAACCAATCATTCAGCTAAATAAAATAAAACCACACCCAATATACACAGATTGATAAGAAGGAATTATTAGCTAAATTTTCTACTTTATTTATTTACTTTATTATATATATAATATTTTTTTCTACTTTTGTCTTCTTTTTTTTTTTTTTTTTTTTTTTTTTTTTTTTAGATGCTGATCTGTCTTTTGACAGTCTGAGATGTTAAGAAATAAATTTAAAGGGAGCATAATATGATAATAATTAAATAGATATCAATTGATAAAGATGAAATACAAAAAAGAGAGCGACTAACAATAAAATAAAATTTTATAAAATATATAGCAAGGCTGTTAGCCCGCCATCTATCCAATCTTCGACTTTCCTTCATACTTTCCTTCACTTATCTTCTTCCTCTTTAATTCTTCTTTCACCCAACCTGTCTATCCCCCCCACTCCAGTAGTCCTCAGTGCGTGTCTCTATTTGTGTTGGCTCTGGAGTCTATTTTGGGTGAATTTCTCCCGCCGTCAAGTGTAGCGTAGTAGTGTCATAGTGCCGATTATATATATACTAGCCGCAAAGCCGCCCTCCGGGCGGACTTTTTGGCTAGCTCCTGCGGAGGGCTATTGATGGTCCTTTGGCCCACCACCTGTGTTTGGTGGGCCTTCGGCCCACCAAACACAGACTCTCCAGATAGCCCCTTCTAACTTTCCTGAAATCATGGATGTAGAAATGTATGTATTAACGCCAACCCATTCACATCACCCCCAACCCATTCACTCACCCATTACCCATCACCCCCCACCCATTCACTCACCCATTACCCATCACCCCCCACCCATTCACTCACCCATTACCCATCACCACACACCCATTCACTCACCCATTACCCATCACCCCCCATCTATTCCCTCACCCATCCCCCATCACTCCCCACCCATTCACTCACCCATCACCCATTACCCATCACCCCACCCATTCACTCACCCATTACCCATCACCCTACATCAAGACTTCCTCAATTCTCGCAACCCACTTTTTTTTCACAATTATCGCTAATAGGCTGCTAAAAAAAAAAAAAAAAAAAAAAAGTGGTCGGATGATCTCATACGTGGGCTTAAAACCTTCCCCTGGTCAACCTGGTTCCAAAAATGTGGTATATGATGGGATTCCGCCACGGGGGGCGGAACCTATACCACACACACACACACACAGACACACACACTTTCGCTTTTATTAATATAATAGATACTATATAGCAGCAAAGCCGCCCTCCGGGCGGACTTTTTGGCTAGCTCTTGCGGAGGGCTATTGGTGGGCCACCTGTGTTTGGTGGGCCGAAGGCCCACCCACAGACTCTCCAGATAGCCCCTTCTAACTTTCCTGAAATCATGGATGTAGGAATGTCTATTAACGCCAACCCATTCACATCACCCCAAACCCATCCACTCACCCATTACCCATCACCACCCACCCATTCACTCACCCATTACCCATCACCCCCCACCCATTCACTCACCATTACCCATCACCACACACCCATTCACTCACCCATTACCCATCATCCCCCACCTATTCCCTCACCCATCACCCCCAACCCATCACCCCCACCCATTCACTCACCCATCACCCCACACCCATTACCCATCACCCCACCCATTCACTCACCCATTACCCATCACCCTACATCAAGGTTTCCTCAATTCTCGCAACCCACATTTTGTTTTCACAATTCTCGCTAATAGGCTGCTAAAAAAGAAAGAAAAAAAAACTGATCGGATCATCTCATAAGTGGGCTTAAAACCTTCCCCTGGTCGAGCTGGTTCTAAAACTGTGGCATATGAGGGAGGGGATTGGGGCACTGGGGGCGGCACCTATCGCGGACAGACAGACAGACAGACACACACACTTTCGCTTTATATTATTATATATATATATATATATATATATATATATATATATATTATATATATATATATATACATATATATAGATATATATATATTAATCGATGAATGAGGCCGTGGGGGCATTGGTGGTCCGGTACGAGGCTGAAGGGACCCAAGAGTGTGATTGATAAGTATGTCATTCTGATCACTAGTAAACTGTCTCTGAAATCTATATTACAAAAGTCAGAAGAAAAAAAACTTTTTTTCTGTTGTTTTCTACAGTCCTACCTCAGTAATAAAATGTCAGTTTAGGTTAAAGGTTCTTACAGTAAAATAAAGTTCTAGAGTTATATTTTTTCACCGCATTGCTTGATTTAATGAAAAATTATTAGAAATTGAGTTTATTTCATCCTAGATATTGGGTATATTCCAACCGGGGTTAGCAATAAACAACATTCCCCAGGGTTAGGGTTCCAGGGTTAATAAGCTTTTACTCGTGAGTGATTGATACAACACAGGGTATATATGAATGGGTAGATTGTGAATATCAAGATCTAAAAATGGCCATTGATAAGGTTCCTCGTGAAAGGCTACTTTGGAAATTTGAAAATATATGAGGAATGAAAAGGATGATCAAAACTTGAATGGAAAGTTGTCTGAAAGGAAGAGAAATGAGAACAGTAGTAAAGGATGAAAATCTTCATGGAGAAAAGTAATTAGTGGGGTACCACAAGGATCAGTTTCGGTAGCAATATTGTTTATGATATATCTTAATGACATGACTAATGGAATTAAAATGTAAATAACTTTTTTTGCAGATGATGCAAAACTATTAGGATAAATAAGATGTTATAAAGATTGTGAAACACTACAAAATTACTTGAATAATATATATGGATGGAGCAAAAAATGAGAAATGGAATTTAATGTGAATTAGTGTCATGTGGTGGAAATGGGAAAACACTAAGATATGTCTATAAATAATGGAAAATGAAGTCATTACAAAGGTTCAATAAGAGAAAGACTTAGGAGTGGTAATACAGACTACCTACAACCATTAAAAACATATCAAGAAAATATTTGGAGATACGTACAAGATGTTAATGAATATTAGAGTGGCATTTCGATACATGATTAAGAGTGTGATGAAAAATATAATTATTACAATGATCCGACCAAAATAATATGCTGCCATTTTATGGTTCCCATATAAAAAGAAGCATGTGAAAAAGTTGGAGAGGTACAAAGAATGGCAACAAAGATGATACCAGAACTACACGTAGAAGAACTGACTTATGAGGAAAGGTTGAGAGAGGTAAAATTGCCAACACATTAGCAAAGAAGAAAATATAATACTTAATGACAATTTATTACTTAAAACTGATAACTAAGATGGAAGAAACCGACAATGAGAAACTTCTGACTCGGAAGCAAAGAGAAGGTCGAAACACAAGACGATATAAAAAAGGGAGATGCCTGAATAACAAAGAAGTACAATTTCCCACCGAAAAATGTAGAAGTTTGGAAATAAATAATTGAGTAGGTAATATCGGCAAAGAATGTGCACCAGTTGAAGGAAAGACTGGATAAATGTAGATGCGGGACGGGATTACATGAGTGTAGCTCAGGCTCTGTAAAATACAACTAGGTAAATACAATACACACACCCGTACATACTATCCCCATTTCCCAAGTATATCCCGCACCACATTTGTTCACTGATATCACCTCTCATAACACCTTCCTCAACAAGAGGGATTTGCCTGTTCCGAACAAAAAGTATCAGAATGAATGGACAGGATTGAAGATGAAGCAGGACAGAACAGCCCAAGGTGAGATTCTGTTATTTCTGACTCCCTCAAGCTACACGCATGCCTTCAACTGATAGGGAACAACGCGCACTGTTTAAAAAAGACAATCAATCCCACGAGGGTAAAACACTGGTGTGTTTTGACTGGTGTGTTTTGTAATTATGATCGCTACATACAGAGAGAGAGAATTATATGTATGTGCGTGAACATCGAACCGTGGAGTCAAAGTGGCATATAAACTACTAATTGTTGGTGCCCTCTATATATACACGTAGGTACAGAGACAAATGTTACCAAATGTTAATTTGCTAAATTTGAACACAACGAAAGCCATACGTTACTGTATGTTGGCAGAACAAGTTGGACTAACAATTTTCGTATCATTGAGGATTTTGGATTAAAGGATGTTGGTTTGGTAAAATAGGGTTTGTTGAGACTTATACAGTTCATATTACTTGCAATACTCCAGGGTTTTCTGTACGTTTTTCTACATAACTTGAAATTTTGGAGACTTTCCTTTGCTTCCTGCGCAGTTCTCCAGTAGCCAGAGTTTAAACTTAATTATAATTGACAACAAGGAAGACCAGTCCTATTGTCTAGCTATGATTTTTATTTTTTTTTACATAATTTCCTCGTTTATTTTACAGACAGACTTGGCAAATCTGTACCTTCGTGCTGGTCTCAAAAACCTCGGAACTGTTTTCCTCATAACTGATGCTCACATCCCAGAAGAAAAATTTCTTGTGCTCATTAATGACTTATTGGCTTCTGGAGAAATACCAGACCTCTTCCCTGAAGATGAGGTGGAAAATATCGTTTCATCAGTAAGGAATGAGGTGAGACCACACAGTTAAGGGTGAGTTTTATGAAACCATAATTTATTGGCAATAAATAATTTATTATGTCTTTTATTTCAATATAATTGCATAAAGTGTTTTGTTTGTTATCGTTTTCTTTGATGCACTTTTAATTTTTTTTCCATTGTTTATCTATATGTTTGTTCTTTGCTTTCTTACTTATAATATATATGCTTTTCCAACTCATTTTTTCCTCCGTCATCATACAGGTAATGTACATCACATGTCACAACTTAGAAATTTGTGGAATTTTCAACTTCGAAAATTCAGGGTAGTCCTGCATTCATTTTATCGTTATTTATATGGTATTATATTTGTAAAGAAGCTTGTACAGACAGTTGTAAAGACATAATGTAAGCTACTATGAATGTCAAAAAAATGTGTTGAGAAAATTACTTTCACATTTCTCAAATTGTATTTATTGCAAGACAGAGTGTAATCTGGGGTATAGCTTCCAAGATTGCCTTCATCTCCGAAGTATCCCGGAAGGTAACAAGACACATATCGCACTATATAGGGATGATTTTACATAACTTTATACTTACTTTGTCTTGCAATAGCTATTATATTTTCATGTTGAAATTCCCACCTTAAAAAGAGAATACTTTTGTTCAATCTTGGAGCAGGCGCCTCATATACTAGTACAGACAAACTTTTTTTTAAATAGACAGTGTAAATGGGAATATAATTTAGGTGTTAACTTTCTACCCGCAGGACAAGAACCTACTGAACATATATCATTTAGCTTCAAATAATAAAAAATAAAAAAGCTGGTGTAAAAGTAACCATTTTTACGTGGGAACATAGAATAAATTTTTCATTTTGTTTAATCTAAGCTTTTTAGGAAGTACCTACATCCACCTTTCATTCCCATCCATGAAATTGTCTCATTTCCTTTTAAACTCCTAAATTTTAAATTTTAAAATAAATTTTAAAATCTCCCTATTGACTCCGCACTACCTACCTGACGACTGAGTCCATTCCAATAATTTGACACCCTATTTGTGAACAAGTTTCTCCCAGTTTCTTTTTTAGATTACGTTTTTTCCTTTTTGAATCCGTTACTTCTTGTTCTACAGAGATTACTAGCAGTAAAAACTTTTCCTACGTCTCCTTAATTGTATCCCTTTTACTACTTAAAAACTTATATCAGATCGCCCCTTACTCTACGCCTCTCGAGAGAGTGTAAACTGAATAACTTCAATTTCCTATCATAACTAAAGTTACGCATCCCCTATATCATTTTAGTCAACCTTCTCTGGACTAATTATAACAATGTTATATCCATCCTGTAATACGGGGACCAAAACTGAACCGCATAGTCTAGGTGAATTCTGACTAGAGTCAAATAAAGCTTAATAATAATTCAGCACTTCTACTTTTAACACTCCTGGCAATGAATCCTAAAACCCTATTTACTCGATTTCTACCCTCAATACATTGTTTCCTAGGACGGAGGTCTGAGCTTACCTGAACACCCAAATCCTTCTCCGATCTTTTTTTTTGTGATACAATGCATATACTGTACGTATTACCAAGATTTTCTCTACCAACATTTATTACGCTACACTTGTCAATATTAATAATCCTACCTATCTTAGTATCAACAGCAAAATTGCTGATATCACTACTAATCCCACAGTCTAAGTTGTTGATTTAAATCAAAAATAGTAATTGTCTCGAAACAGACCCCTGTGAAACCCCACTTGTTACCTGCCCCCATTCAGATTTAGTACCATTAATAGTAACTGTTTGTTGCCTATTGCGTAGCCAAGATGTAATCCAGCGAAGAACCTTCCTATCTATTTCATGTGCCTAAACCTTATTTAAGAATCTCTCATGCGGTACTTTGTCGAATGCCTTACTTATGTTTAGGTATATAATAACAAAATCATCATCATTATATGCTGACTCATAAACTTTCCTATATGTACTCAATAAATTGGTGAGACATGACCTACCCTTGGTGAACCCATGTTGCGAATAATTTTCCAAACTATGCTTTTCTAAATTCTCTCTATTTTTTTTTTTCAATAACAGATTCGAATAATCTACCTACCACTGACATCAGACTAACGGGTCGATAATTTGACATTAGTCTTCTATCACCCTTCTTTAAAATGGGGACTACATCACCTTTCCTCCACATCAGCGGCACTTCCCCTAAATCAACCAATTTCCTAAAAATGTGCACTAACGACTCACTAACAACCTCTTTGCATTATTTTAATACTCTACGATAAACTTTATATGTTCTTGGTGCCTTAAAACTTCTTTATTCTAACTATAAGCTCTATCACCATTTATTTTGTTATCACAATATCGTTTAGTTTCTTATCTTCCTCGCTTCTAAATATGTTCACTATATGTTCACTATCAGGTATCAGTTGCCTGTCTTCCTGAGTAAAAACATTTACGAAATAATAATTCAAAATTTTATACATATCCTCTCCGGGACTTACAATCTCCCCCAGACCTATTTTTAATGGACCCACCAATTCCATAATCTTTGTTTAATATACCTGAAAAAATCACTTAGGCCCGGTCCTTTGCCTGGCCAGCAACCTCAATCGCATAGTTTTTCTTTGTTGTTCTTGTTAACTTGTTCACTGTCCTAGCCATCATATTATACTGATCTCTCCTCACCTGTCCTGCCTTAACCCTTTTGTACATTTTCCTTTTTACCCCTATGTTGTGTTTTAAACCCTCAGTCATCTATTTGGGGTCGTTTTTCCTTGATCTTATCGCCCTATAAGGAATATTATTGTTCTGACCTGCAATTAAATTGCTGACAAATAATGTATAAGCCTCATTAACACTGACCTCACTGACTTCACCCTCTGCCCTGACATCAGACCTCACTTCACCCTCCATCCTACACCAGTTGATCCCTTCCAGGTATCTTCTTAATCCTGCATAATTAGCCGTTCTGAAGTCAGGTACTCTATGCATATTAACACTTCTAGAACCTGCTTCCTATTTCATGCCAAACTTAATTTAACAGTGATCGCTATTACCTAACTCACTCACAACTATAACCTCCGTAACTAAATCTTCCCTGTTTGTTAGTAATGAATCTAGAATATTGTTTCCCCTAGTACTAGTAGGCTCCTTGATTGTTTGCTTTAGAAAGTTATCCTGAACTAGTTTTAACAAATCCTCTGCGTCATTATCTCCTACAAGAAAAAACATAATACTTCTCATCAGTCTTGCAAAGAACACTAAGGTGAAAAGATAAGAAAATTGGAAATTTTAGTTTTTTCGGCAAAAGGGAGAAACTATAAAGACTACGATTTTCAATTATATCAGAAGAGTTCAATTCAAATATTGATAAATGGTAAGAGATTTTAGTGAATGAAACGGACTGTATTTTGGTGGCTTACACTTATATAAAGGAATACTAGTTGGGATGAATACATTTTAGAACAAAATGAAAATTATTGAAACATTATTGCATTGAAAGGTATGTAAACACAATTTGCAGGTGAAAAGAGATGAGGTGGAAAAACATTATTGACCATCATCATTTAAATGTTTTGTTTTAGTTGACTATTACTTTTAACCCTTTGAGGCCCAGAACGTAATTTCCATTGTAATTTGGGTACCATTAGACGATTTTTTGTGACTATAAGCAACATTTTATAGCTAAGACCTGTTTAGTATCCTTGGCCACTAACTAATTTGGTATTTCAAGTTAGTTTTCGTTATTTTATGGCTAACAACAGACAATTTTATATAGCAAAGGAAAGATCTGGGCGTGAAGGGGTTAAACACTTATTTTTATATATAATTTATATCATCCTCAAAAAATATATTTTCTTCTGAGATATAATACAAGCTTTTTTGAAAATACTCCTTCATACCACCTACGTATGATATATATTTCCTCTAGTCTTCATTGACACATATTTCTTGGAACTCCTCAAGGAGGTGGTCATAGCAGAAGAATGTCCATTTACATCAGTCCATACATCTCATTCTCTCTTTCAATCTTACTACTCACATACTCCAAAACTACCTTCCCTTTCAACAGGGGATCGTCCTCTCATATTTCCAGCATATCTTCTGCTATTATATAATATGATTTATGTCATATCACTCATCCATCATCTTCAGGTGTCCAAATCATCTCACAGTGCTGCGCATCACCATTTTCACCACTCGACAGTTCACTCACTCTCTCTCCCTTATTATTCATACCAAATCTTCCATAGACATGTTCATTACTTTCACCATTCATTCTACTCTCACCACATATTTTCCTCAGATATCTCATTAACAATTCCCACACCTTTGACTTCTTACATTAAATATACGGTCAGGTTTGACTTGCACTATGTTTAACTGTTGAAACTAAAATGCCATCCGTGAGTACTCTTTTTACCTCCTTTTTCACAATTCATCAGTTTCATTCACAATTTTACATCACAGTTTCATTCATCATATGACCCAATGCCCAACTACAGGTACTGAACCCCTTATCCGAAAAGATTAGGACCAGAGGTGATATATATATATATATATATATATATATATATATATATATATATATATATATATATATATATATATTCCAATTTTCGGCACTAATCCTAGTATATTGTCTACGTAATACGTGCAATGGGTCCCCGACTTACGATTGAGTTAGGTTCCAAGAGGTTCGTAATTTGGTTTGTCCATAAGTCCAAACACGTGTATTACAAAACATGTACAGTACTGTACGGTAGCTCAGTATAGGTACTATGCGTTGTTATATCTTGATATCTCCTGCTCCATCAATTATTACCTCTAACTACATTACAAAACATACATAGGGGAGGCGGTAGCAGAGTGGTTAGTGTCACCGGATGGCGTTCTCGAAGACCCGAGTTCGATCCCGCGTGAGACCCATAAATCCACTTAACATATTTCTGCACCGTCGAGTGGCCTAAGAACACCCACATGCCCTGCCCATTAACTCTTCCTTCGATTGCGAGTGCATCGGAGGACACAGGGGTGCGGCATGAGCCTCTAATCACAGGCGTCACTAAACAAAAATCCTGCCTGCGCCACCACGGGCGTGGGCCTCCAACAGCGTCATGGAACTCCTGGGCCAAATCGACAACCGCCCTGCTGTCGCCGTCTTCCTCGACCTGGAGAAGGCGTTTGAGCTGGCCAACGCCCACGCCATCCTGGCCGCGCTGGTGCGGCGCGGCGTGCGAGGCAGATTCCTCGCCTGGATTGAGGATTACCTCTGGCACCGACGCGCCAGGGTCAGGTTCCAGGGGCACAAGTCCAGCTACAGGGAGCTGGAGAACGGCACGCCGCAGGGTGGGGCCCTCAGCCCCACCCTTTTCAACCTCCTGATGGAGCAGCTGGTCAGCCTGCCGTTCCGGGAGGGCACGGCACTTCTCAGCTACGCCGACGACTTGGTCCTGGTTGTCACTGGCCGGGGTGACCGGGTGTCTCGGACCCAGCAAGCCCTTGACCTGGTCAGTTGCAAGTGCAGAGAGCTGGGTCTCAAGATATCGGCTGAGAAGTCCAAGGCCATGGTGTTCAAGGCCGCCGCTCCCCCGGTCTGTCCTCTACAGATACAGGGCATCAGGCTGGCTTGGACCCGCTCCTTCCAGTACCTCGGGATGTGGCTTGACCGGAGCCTCACCTTCACCACTCAGGTCGCGTATCTGAGGGAGAGGGATGAGACCAGGCTTGATCAACATCATCATGAGGGCCATGACCAGGACACACGCCGGGGCCACGTCATCAGTGCTGCGCCTCTTCTACGTGCATACTGTGCGCGCCTTGGTGGACTACAGCGCGCCCGTGCTTGTTGCGCTGTCGCCCACTCAGCAGAGGAGGTTGGAGGTCCTTCAGAACCAAGCATTGAGGACCCTGCTGGGGGCACTGCGCTGGGCCAACACCCGCATCATTCAGGCGGAGGTACGGTTGGTGCCCCTAGCCACCAGGGTTCGAGAGATCGTGGCCTGTCAGGTGGCCAAGATCCTCTGCCAGGCAAGGGAGTCTGCCGCGCGGGACAGGCTGTGCAGGGTCCTGTCGCAACAGCAGCGGGACCTATTGCCGGGCAACACCTGGCTGCAGAGGGTGGCAGACGCCGTCCTCCACCTCCTCCCCGGCCTCACTCACCTGCAGCTGGACGGACCTGGCCGCCCCGCTACCAGCTACGTCGCGCCGCCCCGTGACAGCCCCCTGCCGCCCAGGTGATTATCACCGCACTGCCAGCTGGCAAGGCGTTGTGCACGCGGGAGGAGCTGAGGCAGCACGCCCTGCAGGCGGTGGCGCACGCCAATGTCCCCAGCAGTGCCGCCGTCTACTACGCCGACGGCTCCGTCGACCCTGAGAGGGGCCTGGCAGGCGCTGCGGTGGTTACAGGCGGTGAGGTGCTGCCCTGGAGGACGCCCGACCATTGCTCCACGATGCAGACGGAGCTGGTGGCGATAGAGCGCGCCCTACAGCACGCCCTGAGCCGACAATTGTTGCGCCAACTTCGGCTATATGGGCATGTGGCACGCTACCCTGAAACCGATCCTTCCCATCGGGTTGTATCTGTAAGAGACAATCCGGCGTGGAGGAGGCCAAGGGGGCGCCCACAAGGCTCGGGGCTGGGGCAAGTTGATGTTTCTTGTCGAGAGCTGCTTGGTATGGGAAAGGAGCCTGCATGGGAACTCGCGCGTGGTGACCCCCGGGAGTGGCGTCGTAGGGTGGGCGAGGCGACGCGCCCCCCGGCGTATGCCCCTAATGATTGATTGATACTTCTTAGCTGTTATTATACCTTCACTATTCAAATATTCCGCCCATTGCTTTTGTATTATTTTCTCACATATCTTGCATACTGCGCTAGTCAATGACACTGGTCTATAATTTAATGGTTCCTCCTTCTTTCCATATTTAAAATTTGCACTACGTATATCCGCTCTTTTTCCACTATTTTGGCACTTTTCTAGTTGTTAATTAACGTATTATTATGTAATATACTGATATGCTTTATGCACTCCTTCAAAACTTAACCCGACACTCCATCTAGTCATATTGCTTTCCCCTCCTCCAATTCCTTAAACAATTCACAAAGTTCTTCTTTCCATATTTTTTTTTTTGCCAATCCTTCAGGACCTTTTTCATTCCTTGTTGTTCGCTGAATTTTTATTTTGTTGTGAATACTTTCTGAAAAATTATATTTCAAATTTCACTAATTATCTTTCGGTCTTCATATATTTCATATCCTTCTATCAATATCTCTAATTTATCCATATGCTTGATCCTTCCATTGACAAATCTGTAAAATAGTTTAGGTTCTTCCTTACATTTTTCAACTATATCCTTCTCATATATATCTTCTCTTCCTCCCTCCTCATGGGCACATGTTCATTTCTTGCTAATTTATAGTCTTCTTTATTTCTTTGAGTCCCATTTCTTTTCACCCTTTTCCATGTATTATCCCTTATTATCTTTGTCCCCTCACATCGGTCATTAAACCATTATTGTTTTCTTTCTTCTCTTTGTGTATTTAATGGAACATATTTTTCAACTTCTTTCTCATATATACCCAGAAAATATCATATTTCACTTGCACATCATTCACTCTTCTTTTCTTCCCAGTCAATTTCTACAAATAATTTGTTCAGTTCTTCCATGTTAGTTTTTCCAAAGTCTTCTGCTCCTTTTGTACGATTTATCTTTCTCATTTATGTCTTTTATCGTCTCCATTTATGAAATTACATTGTCACTCTTTCCAATGTGGCACCCATAATTTATCTATTTTGCTAGGTTAACCTTTCGTTAACATTGACGCAAGTCCTGCTGGTTCATCATCTCTCCTATATCTTGTGTTTTCTGTCACCCACATCACACATTATCAAATGTCACTGTCACATCGTGCTGTCCATTTTCAGCCTCAACAATATATCCCTCCAAGCATTTTCATTTTCTACTTGGAATGTATCCCATTTAATTATTTGCAATTGAAATCTCCAACCAGTAGTATGTTTTTACCACTCCTGATTGTTTTATTTAACTACCTCAAGGTATCCTCAAATACTTTCTCATCTTTTTCTTACTCCTTGTCTTTGTTCTGGGTGGTACATAGTAACATAGGTTGCCACTAGTTTATGTTTCTCTTTTTGTTACTCCTATTTGTACACACACTATTTTAACTCTTCCTGCCCCATACTCCATTTTTTTTACATTCACCCCTAATTTTGTCATTATTATAGCACCACTACCACCTCTACAACCTCTGTCCCTTCTCCACAGTAGTTGGTACTTATTACCGCATGGCCTTATACTAATTTAGTTTGTGTTAGACACAGCACACCACCTCTGGATCTGTATTTGATAAGTAATCTCTTAGTTCCAACCTTCTTGATATTTTTCTATCCATGTTCTTGTACATTACTTTCATTCTTTATTTTCACAGCATATTTCCCTACACCATTTATCTTTAGTTTCTTTTCTTCACATACCACTTTCTCGCCCGGTCGTCTAGTACCTTCCCCCAAACATTCTGTTCCCTTTTTCCGCTCTTTCTTCATGTTTTCTGCCTTACTTCCTCTTTCATTTCCTCTAACTTTTTCCCTTTTTTCTTCATTTATCCCTTTTTTTACACACACTTCCCTGTACTCATCCGTTAACCGCAGCCTACAAGCTCTCGCCACGATTTCTTCGGTTGCAGTCTGTGATTTGAATTTTAGTTTTATTGATTTATTTCGTCCTTCTGCATAAGGCCCCAATCTTACTATTTCTTCCATTTCATCTACAAGTCTTGTCTCTTCTTCATCATTCAGTTTCATCAACCCGTCCTTCACTGATATTATTTCTTCTGTCTCTTTTTTTTTAACAAGATATTCTTCTCCTTCAATCCATAAATAATAACACTTTTTTTTCTTCTCTGCTGCATATCTTAATAAGTTATCATTGTTCTTAAAAACTTACACCTCATTTTTTAACTTGTTCAATTTGCTCCTTCTTTTGTTGTACCATAACTTCTTGAAAATCCACTTTGGCTTTCTCTTTTTCTTCTTTCCATTTATTCACCTTCCATCATCATCATAATTTATACGTGTTCCTTGACATTTTTTTTCTATTTGTTCACATTTGCTCTCAACTCGTTATTTATTTTCCTCTCAATTTCTCCATAACTTTTTTTAACTCCTCATTTTCCTTTGTTCTTTGTTTTTCCTTCATTTTCAGATAATTTAGTACAACTTCCAATCCTTCTCATTCCGTCATAGCTCCCTTTCATCTTTGAAAAATCCCCTACATACATTTAAATTCCTCCGTCAGTCTCCTCACGTCCAAACTTGTTATGTCTCCATCCGATTCCACTTTACTCAGTCTGTATTGTATCTTCCCAACCTTTCCAGCCTTTACTTCCTCATCAGTGAATCCCGAGAAGTCCAGTCGGATCCGTTTATACTTTGTTCCAGACTGAGGTGTGTCGGCCATATTTAAATTTTGTCAACACCACTGCTGAAACACTTCCCTTTCGGAACCACACCCTACCGAGACCACCGAGAGACAAGACCTGGTGGATCGCCCGTGACGTCACACCATAAGGATACAACCCGCTCCGCTCCCCGTACAAGTTTACCTACCTAATATAATGTTTATCAGTATAAAAGATATACTGTTATCTTCGGAAATGTTTGTTCTATAATATTATCAAATAAAAAACCGTAAAACACACTAAAAAAATGCCATTATGAGACTTTCAAGAAATATGCATGAACTTAAACTTTTCGCCATTTAATATTTTGTGAAAAAACTTTTTACATGGAGAATATCAATAGAAGCGGAATTTAATTAGCTTTCCATTGATATATTTCCTTTTCTGATAAATGAATTAGAACCATGCATAAATTGGCGTTAACTAAATAAATAACATCATGAAATCGGGTAATTTACCCGATTTCATGATGTTATTTATTTAGTTAACGCTAATTTATGCATGGTTTTAATTCATTTATCAGAAAAGGAAATATATCAATGGAAAGCTAATTAAATTCCGCTTCTATTGATATTCTCCATGTAAAAAGTTTTTTCACAAAATATTAAATGGCGAAAAGTTTAAGTTCATGCATATTTCTTGAAAGTCTCATAATGGCATTTTTTTAGTGTGTTTTACGGTTTTTTATTTGATAATATTATAGAAGAAACATTTCCAAGATAACAGTATATATTTTATACTGATAAACATATATTAGTTAGGAAATTACCTGATTTCATGATTTTTTATATTTAGTTAACGCTAATTTATGCATGCCGCTAATTCATTTATCACTAAACGAAATGTATCAATGGAAAGCTAATTAAACTCCGCTTCTATTGACATTCTCCATGTAAAATGTTTGCGAGCAAAATATTAAATGGCGAAGAGTTTAAGTTAATGCATATTTCTTGAAAGTCTCATAATGGCATTTCTTTGTGTGTTTTACGGTTTTTTATTTGATAATATTATAGAACAAACATTTCCGAAGATAACAGTATATCTTTTATACTGATAAACATTATATTAGGTAGGTAAACTTGTACAGGGAGCGGAGCGGGTGGTATCGAGACCACCGAGAGACAAGGCCTGGTGGATCGCCCGTGACGTCACACCATAAGGATACAACCCTCTCCGCTCCCCGTACAAGTTTACCTACCTAATATAATGTTTATCAGTATAAAAGATATACTGTTATCTTCGGAAATGTTTGTTCTATAATATTATCAAATAAAAAACCGTAAAACACACAAAGAAAATGTCATTATGAGACTTTCAAGAAATATGCATTAACTTAAACTCTTCGCCATTTAATATTTTGCTCGCAAACATTTTATATGGAGAATATCAATAGAAGCGGAGTTTGATTAGCTTTCCATTGATATATTTCATTTAGTGATAAATGAATTAGCGGCATGCATAAATTAGCGTTAACTAATTATAAAAAATCATGAAATCGGGTAATTTCCTACCTAAGATATGTTTATCAGTATAAAATATATACTGTTATCTTTGGAAATGTTTCTTCTATAATATTATCAAATAAAAAACCGTAAAACACACTAAAAAAATGCCATTATGAGACTTTCAAGAAATATGCATGAACTTAAACTTTTCGCCATTTAATATTTTGTGCAAAAACATTTTACATGGAGAATATCAATAGAAGCGGAATTTAATTAGCTTTCCATTGATATATTTCCTTTTCTGATAAATGAATTAAAACCATGCATAAATTGGCGTTAACTAAATAAATAACATCATGAAATCGGGTAATTTACCCGATTTCATGATGTTATTTATTTAGTTAACGCTAATTTATGCATGGTTTTAATTCATTTATCAGAAAAGGAAATATATCAATGGAAAGCTAATTAAATTCCGCTTCTATTGATATTCTCCATGTAAAAAGTTTTTGCACAAAATATTAAATGGCGAAAAGTTTAAGTTCATGCATATTTCTTGAAAGTCTCATAATGGCATTTTTTTAGTGTGTTTTACGGTTTTTTATTTGATAATATTATAGAACAAACATTTCCGAAGATAGCAGTATATATTTTATACTGATAAACATATATTAAGTAGGAAATTACCCGATTTCATGATTTTTTATATTTAGTTAACGCTAATTTATGCATGCCGCTAATTCATTGATCACTAAACGAAATATATCAGTGGAAAGCTAATTAAACTCCGCTTCTATTGATATTCTTCATGTAAAATGTTTGCGAGCAAAATATTAAATGGCGAAGAGTTTAAGTTAATGCATATTTCTTGAAAGTCTCATAATGGCATTTTCTTTGTGTGTTTTACGGTTTTTTATTTGATAATATTATAGAACAAACATTGCCGAAGATAACAGTATATCTTTCATACTGATAAAAATTATATTAGGTAGGTAAACTTGTACGGGGAGCGGAGAGGGTTGTATCCTTATGGTGTGACGTCACGGGCGATCCACCAGGCCTTATCATCTCGGTGGCCACGGTGGTATCCTTATGGTGTGACGTCACGGGCGATCCACCAGGCCTTATCATCTCGGTGGCCACGACCCTACCCAGGTCCTATATAAATACGTAGCTAGGCTCCTGGGTAGTTGCTGTCCAGTCATTTAGTCTCCTATACTCCGTCTTCAGTATTAGTCGTCATTGAAAAATAGTTGTACATGGAGCTTGGCGGGTCATTTGTCTACATCTCTCGATCTTGATCTTGTGTGTGTGTGTATGCGTGTGTGTGTGTGTGTGTGTGTGTGTGTGTGTGTGTGTGTGTGTATGTGTGTGTGTGTGTGTGTGTGTGTGAGTGTGTGTGTGTGTGTGTGTGTGTGTGTGTGTGTGTGTTAAGTTAGTTGTCAAGAAAAGAGCTAAACTCACATTGTCCCATTTCCAAAATTACTATGTCCCAGTTTGGGTATGAAGTTGTGAAAATTCATAACATATTTTATATCACTATCCAGGTTACTCCACAGCTCAACGGATCTATATGGGAAGCTATATTTCTTGATATATGTCTTGCATGTGGTCCTTTTCAACTTTTCCCACGAGCTCCTGTATCTCTTGCATCCCATAAAAAACCTATAATATCTGTCAACATTTCCCAGGCCTTTGGACACTCTAAAAATCATTGATCAGATCACCCCTTTCCCTTCTTTTCTCCAGGGTTGGAGCATTTAATCTTGACAGTCTTTCCTCGAATGTTAAATCTTTTAAGTTTGGGACTATCTTCGTTGCTGCTCTGTGTTCTTGCAATCCTTCTTTTTTCTTTATTTGTATGTGTTTCTTCCTTGGTATCACTATTTATATCATTAACCCCTTGAAGCATTGATATATCCTAATAATTCACTTTACTGTTCCTTCAATTAAATGAATTCTTTATTCATTATTTTTACCTCCAGTGTCGTCTGATATCCTTCAGATTCTACCCTCTTAAAACTCGTTCTGTGTTTTCTCATTTATCTTCTAAATCTTCTTCCTCAAAACCCTGGAAGGTCTGAAGAGTAGCGGGACTCACGTACTTGTCCACCATCTTTTGTGTGTGTGAATGTTTGGATGTAGGTGTAGATCTTATTAGCTTTGATTTATTATGTATTGAACATAGAATGATATAAGTAATTAACATAGAAGGGAACACTAAATAGAAGGGAAAATTTGTGTTCCTTGAGATAATGATAAGCTTTTATTTCCCATGCATGTATTTTATGCACCAAACATGCACAGATTCATGTATCAAAGTAAGAAATAGCTAAACAAACCTTTTGCAATGGGTACTTCGCCATAAATCACAAACTTTGACATCTGGAACCAGTCTAGAACCAGGAACATTTTGTTGTCTTGCTTTTGTCTTGCCCTGTCTTGTCTTCATATTATATATCAAAAGTCTCCATAGAGGTGACCTATATGATTAACAGTGATGTGCTTTTCTGCCCTGCGACTTTTGGTGATCAGCGGGAGTACAAGGATGTCTGGATGGTATGTATCTCGTCAGTTCTTTGCCTGCTCGTCTCAGGTCATCGAATCTATTTACCGTTCTGCGCCTTTTTTTTTTACTTAGAAATATTGACTTTTTCAAATACTGACAATTTTTTAAGGAGATTTCCCAGGCTTTTATGGCTGGCTCCCATCGTGTCAGTATATAGGGCAGAACACGCCTGTCTTACATTGGGCCACTCGCACGTAGGACACCTTTGCGTTCCTCACCTTGATGGAGACAGTTCCCAGACAGCCATGTAGGTAATGTGTATTATACACATAAAAAAATATAGTATAAAAATGTCCACACCACATATTTGATTACTAAATATATCATATGATTATTGTATGATGAAAAAGAACAACACCTGTGTGAAAAGTAATATCTCTTATCAAACACTTGGATTTCCAAAAGAAAGGTACAATAATAGTGAAGCCATCTGACATCAAAAGTTAGGGTACTGGGAGTTTGATAGAGGAAATTCATGAGAAATGATGATACCTATCACTTAGAACCTGTTTAATATGAATGCATGTGAATATTCTTCCAACAAGCAGGGTAGACATCCTATACACAAGAACTGACAAGGTTTTGTATAAGACAAGCACTTTGGTATTTTTGAGAAAAAAAAAGTGGAATGCCTCCCTAAATGCATAATTTCACTTTGGTTAATGAAGCAAAAGATAAAAGTGGAAGTATTTTTTTAGGAATTATTTCTAAAGGATGAGCTGATAATGTTACCTGCAGATAATGGAAGACTTTTGGGATAATGTTTTATAATTATGCACATTGATGTTGTTTGTTTAAAGATATACTTTCAATAGCATCTCATTTGTGTTTACATGATGCCAAAAACAATGACATGGTGATGCTCAGTGATTAGAAGATCTAAGAAAATGTTACCCACAATTTAATTAATATATTACATATGTGGAGGCAGCACTCGGGACCTAGTAATTGAATTGCATAATTTAATTTCAATAGGGCACCTAAAGTAGGTGATGAAAACAATATATTTGTTTAGTGTATTTTGAATATATAGTTTATAATTTTACATCACATGTACTTATAGTAATAAAGCACCAAACATGATGATGCACACAATAATGCAAAAGCTCTTTTCTAGTAGTTTCCGAAATGTGTATCATATTTTCATTTAAAAAACATTACAAAAATATTTTTGTTATGAGAACTTTTTTGTTTGTTATCAATTCATAAAATGTAAAAATAATAGACTGTTTCCCAAAGATTATAGCAAATAATTTATAATTAAGGAGCCATCTTTATGGGTATCTTAATAGAGCTCAATTTCACCCAGCTGTCCATAAATTCTCTGGGATGACTTCAATGTGCCCGAAAATTGTTTTCTTTTGTATAATTTAAAAGCAAATACAATCAATTTTCTTATATAAGGTTTTTCCTAAAAGTGCTTGAACTTTATATATGACAATGGAGGGCCACAGAGCTTGTCATAAAAGTAGAGGTACATATTCACAGTAATTGAGAAGAACTGATATAATTGGTAACATTTGGTGGTAGACATATTCTTGAAAGTCTTCCATAGCTAGCCAGCTCTCAGATTGTAAGCAATATGGCTAGGAGAAGATCTGTAAATAGATCCATACATGACTACTCAAGTTATAGAAAGTCTCCTAGAAAATTATGCAAATTAAGTCAATAAATGAGTACAGGCCAATACCGAACATAAGTAACATCCTGACAATCGTGTAGATCGGCTGTCTGGAGGCCAACTCTGTGGTGTTTAGAGTAGTCTGGACTCCACCATGTGGACTCCACCACATGGCCTTGAATATTCCACTTAGTAGTCCAGAAGACCACCCTAGCCCTAATATGTTTTACCACAATAGCTAAGACCCGTCCACATTTGTCTTTTGCGGTCATGTGCAGCAGAAAGCCTTTTTTTAATGTGTGTAGCATAGCAATGTCTGTCATTTAATTAGCCTCAACACAGGCAGTGACAGGGGGTGTAAACACCATGTTTGATCCATGCTCTATATATTTTCACTTGCTAGTCTGCAACCCCTTCCTTTCCACATTTATAAATGCCAACCAAGACAAACCTAGTTTTCACTGTTGTTGATAGCCAATCAACACGAGTGAAGACTTTGCTGCACCCCCTGTCCTGTACTACTGCATGATTTTTTTTTTTTTTCATTTTTTTCATCATAAAATATTCAAATGGTTTCCAAACAAGGTATGTATATGGAATCCATTGTCAATTATAGATGTCCTGGAAAAATAACTCGCCCTTATTTCATGTCAAGAACATTTTCTAGCACTTGTACATTTGACAGGTATATTGGCATATTACGATAAAGTGCAGCCTGCATCTTTCTTTATGACTGTTCATTCATAAATCAAATGCCAATCATAAGTGCATTCTCTATGAAAAAATATTTTTTATGTTCTACAGAATGTGTAACACTTGCATTATTCTGCAAAGAAATTGCAAAAGAAACACGTATTTTCATGGTACATATTTGGCTATTGCAAGTATTTAGCTTTGTAATTTAGGATATTTATGGATCACATACTAACATTTATATTTCCGTACACTACATTTCTTTCTGCACCATCCCCTGCATCTGCTCTTCATCAACTCAGGTTAAGGCCACTGGGCAACAAGACACACGGGATAACTGCTGGAGGTTCTTCATTGATCGTGTCAGAAAGAACCTGAAAATGGTGCTATGTTTCTCCCCTGTGGGTTCAACTCTCAGGTATGATATACAAGTTTATGTACAATATGCTTTGGTATAAAAATGTATTCTTTACAGTTGAATAAAACTATTCTTCTTTTCCATTACATGTGAGCAGAGTCAGAGCCCGCCAATTTCCAGCAATCATTAGTTGCACCACAATTGACTGGTTTCATGAGTGGCCACAAGAGGCTTTGGTGTCAGTTTCTGAAACCTTCTTGAGTGGTATTGTTTATTTGCCGGTAAGTTATTATGACAGCAGTTCTGTTAATAACATTACATTGTCAGTGCAAGCAACATTTCTTATACACCCATTTCGCGTTTAATGCAACTTTGCTTTACGAAAATTTATAGCTGCGCAAATAATATTTTAAATCACAAATTCATTTAACGCTCGATAAATTTGAAGATAAGAACATTTGTTTATATTATAAGAAATCAATGGGTAAAAAGGCTCTGTACCAAGAGTCATGAAAGTCGACGGTCGAAGGTCATGGCGAAGGTAGCCCCATACCCCATGAGGGCGTTTTTTTTAGAAAAAAGATATGCGCAATAATTTAGGGATGAGGAGATGAGGCAAGGGTACTTCTGTGTCTTCCCGCCGACCTTTGAGGAAATTTTATCTTATATATTTAATCTTGAGTGAATAAGATATAATTGAAAATGAAAAGAACATTAGGGAATATTCTATTATTATAAATACATTAGTCTTGTTTTAGAGGATATGCTTGACCTTTTTTAGAACAGTTACATAAGTCCCAAGATATACAGAGGAGAGGTTTAGCTGGTGGTCACTGCTCGTCACTGAAGCAGTTTTTGGAGACATATATTTCAGTTAACAATTCAGTGGTTCTTAACTTTTTTTAATGTTCGTACCCTTTGAGATCTCATAACTTTGTCTCGAACCCACGGTCAGAAAAAGTATAATTAGAGTGAGGAACCTTTTATATTACCTAACTACAATACTACATAGTACATAATGTTACATTTCAGTAACTCTTTTGTTGCTTTTCATCAATTATGATGCTAATGAATTAACTATTAACTATATATATATATATATATATATATATATATATATATATATATATATATATATATATATATATATATATATATATATATATATATATATAATTCCAGCCTCCTTATAAATAATGACATTGAATTATTGGTCAGCATATCTCGTACCCCCAGGGTACGAGACTTCGTACATGGTGGTACAGGCACCCCATGTTAAGAACCACTGACTGTTAACTGATAAGTTACACTATAATTATCATAATTATATTTATTTTCTCAAGTGAGCACGTCACTTAACTCCCAGGGTACCAGGTCCGTATATATACGGACTAGATGTAAAAAATTTGCCATGCCCAAACCAGTCAAGATTGGCCGCCATTTTGTTTTACCCCTAGTAGGCCACCCTATGGCTTTACCACACCCACCACACCCTTGCCCCCCAATACCGAACCGTCGCCGCGGCGCTTGAAGGCAATACAAAAAATTATCATTAAAAATTTTCGTATAGCCGAAAATAAGTGAGCCATCCCATTTTTTTACCCAAACTAGGCCACCCTTGTACATAACTATACACCCCCTCCCCCCCAGTTGTCATGCTTTGGGTACAATAATCCCACGGTACCGTAAATACAAATCCGTCCAACCAAAAATACTTGTTAGCTCTTCCATTTTGTTTTACCCCAAGTAGACCACCCTTAGACCTACCCATCCCCACCACCCTCCCCAGTCACCAAACTTGAGTACAAGCAAAATCTCACAATACTAGAAATACAAATCCGCCCAGGCCTTGATACCCTTGATACCACAGTTACCCCTCCAAGTTCACTAACCCATGTAGAACTGAGTCCAGGCTCTCCATACCCTCCCCCCCCCCAGAACCCGCACGTGGGTGGTAGGCCAATCAATCAGTCATTGTGTACCACCCACAGAGAAACCATTTCGCGGACTATCAAAGATAGTCTGTAAATAGTCCAAAGAAAATTAAAGTAGTCCGTAATCACTCCTGAAATACAGCAAGTGATCTAAATATATAATGTACTATAGAAGAAGAAAAAACACAATATACCCCACAAAATGTTACAAAAACTTGTTATGACTTTTTGCGTAACCATGGTTACTCTCATGCGCATACGCAATCATCAAGGAATATTCCAAAAAAATGGGTGAATGATGACTTTGATCAGAAATGTAAGGATTCTCTCATTGCACTCAGCATTGATTTAGGGAGGTTTCATCAAGCTAGGGAGGTTTTATCAACTTGTAACACTCTAGCCAGCCTGTCCCATCAGCTGTTATTTTGTTATTGATTGCAACATGCAAACCCAGGTTCAAATTATACCAACAAAGAAAACATTGTTACCAAGACGTACCTGTACCATACCTCCGCAATTCCTACCTACGCTAACGACTTTTGGTACGAATTATATACATGATATTGGCCATCGCCTTGGTTCCATCTGTGAGAGATGGCTACGAGTTATGTGTTGGTCCCCACGGCTCCGGTACCAGAAACATTAACAGTTCTCTGCTTCTGAATTTTGCAAGGTTCAGAAGGTTGATAATTGCAGGTTCTTGGTATCAGAGACCAGAGCTGCACCGCTGGACATGGTATAGTAATGCCGGAGGGGTAGCTAAGGAGATCGACCACGTCCTCGTTAGTACTCGTTGGAAGATCCTCCAACGGCAGGGTTTACCGGAGTGCTGGGTTCTTTGGAACATATCACAGACTTGTTGTTGCTACACTTAAGCTTAATGTCAAGTCCAGAAGAATCTCAAGAGGTAACCATACTGTGTTTCATCTTGAGAAACTGAAGGACTTGACATATGCCCATGAGTATGCAGTAGCAGTCTCAAATCGGTTTGATGTGCTCGGTGCCTTCGAGTACCCTGTAGAACTGTGGGATACCTTCAAACGTGAAACTCTACAGGCTGCCAAGGAGTGTATTGGGGAGCGCACGAGGTCAAAGCGTGGTTTTGTCTCGACGGAGACGCTGGAAAAAATTGAGGAGAGTCGTGCTGCCAGGCTGGCTGGGAACCAGGACCAGCACAGGGCTTTGTCACGCCGGACTAGAACCCTCCTGGGGAGAGACAAGGAGAGGCATGTCAGGAGTCTTGCTGAGGATGTCGAAGGCCATTTGAACGCTAATGACCTCTTACCCGCCTACCGAGCCCTGAAGAAGTTCCGTTCTTAGTCTCCATCTCGGGTGAGTGCTATTCGAGCAGCAGATGGGCGCCTCGTGTTTGACATGGATGGGCAGATGGCTCGTTGGGCTGAGTACTTTGGGCAGCTGTTCACGGTGGACCTTCCAATTGAGCAGCTTCGCACCACTGGGTTACAGGCACTGGATGCCGATCCTCCCATTGACGAAACCGCACCCTCTCTTGACGATGTCAGAGAGGCTGTAGCAAAGTTGAGGGGTGGAAAGGCAGCTGGTGTTTGTAATATCAGAGCGGAGCTCCTCAAAGATGGGGGTGAGACCATGATCCGCGGGTTGCATACTGTCCTGACTTCCGTGTGGCAATCAGGTACCATTCCTCCTGACTGGAAAAGGGGGCTGGTCGTCCCTATCTGGAAAGGGAAAGAGGACCGTCAGGACTGCAACAATTACCGCGGTATTACACTGCTCAGCGTGCCAGGCAAGGTGCTTGCCCATCTATTGCTGACACGGATCCGCATTCATCTGCTGAAGCATCAGAGACCCTTGCAGTCTGAGTTCACGTCTGGTAAGTCAGCAATGGACCGTATCCTAGCGCTTCGTGTCCTGGTGGAACGCCGACGTGAGTTTCGACAGGGGATGCTTGCAGCCTATGTTGATCTCAAGAAGACGTTTGACTCAGTACATCGTGAGTCACTCTGGGATCTTCTGCGACTTCGCGGGATTCCTGCAAGGACTATTGGTTTGATTACTGGTATGTATGTACTCTTTGGGACAGAGAGTGCTGTGAAGTGTGGGGGAGGTGTATCCAGCCAGCTTCTTTCCTGTTAATACAGGAGTGAGGGAAGGGTGCGTCCTTGTCCCATCACTTCAACACTTGTATGGACTGATTATTGGGCAAAGTTGTAGATCAAAGTGATTGTTGAGCATCCCTCGGTAACACCAAGATCACTGATCTTGTTTTTGCCGATGATGCAGTAATCTTTGCTGAGTCGCTGGAGGTCCTGGTGATGGCTCTCGAGGTACTGCACGAGGAGGCAAAGCCTTTGGGACTTGAGGTCTCCTGGCTTAAAACCAAGGTCCAGGTGTTTGGAGGCTTACTAGATGAAACAGTACAGTCTGTTCATGCGTGCGGCGAGGACATTGAGATCTTGGAAAGTTATATATACCTTGGTAGCGCAGTCCATAATGACGGCGGGTTACGTCAAGAAGTCTTACGGCGAATTGGCATAGCCCACGGTGTTATGGACTCGCTCAGCAGGAGTATTTGGCGTTGTCGGTACCTGTGCAGGAGGACAAAGATCCGGATCTTCAAGTCGTTTGTGATCCCTGTCTTACTCTATGGTTGTGAGACATGGACACTAAATAGCTACTTGAAGAGACGAATCGATGCCTTTCGTAATAAGTGTCTTCGCATAATCATGGGGTATCGCTGGGATGATTACGTGTCAAATCAGTGATTGCACCGTGAGACTGAATCGAGGCCTATTACATGCATAGTCCGGCAGCGCCAACTTCGGCTATATGGGCATGTGGCACGCTACCCTGAAACCGATCCTTCCCATCGGGTTTTATCTGTAAGAGACAATCCGGCGTGGAGGAGGCCAAGGGGGCGCCCAAAAGGCTCTTGGCTGGGGCAAGTTGATGTTTCTTGTCGAGAGCTGCTTGTTGGTATGGGAAAGGAGCCTGCATGGGCACTCGCGCGTGGTGACCCCCGGGAGTGGCGTCGTAGGGTGGGCGAGCCGACGCGCCCCCCGGCGTATGTCCCTAATGATTGATTGATGGTGTTCTAAAGGTAGGTATGGGTCTCGGCCTTCATGACTCTTGGTATGGGTTCAGGTTTCGTTTGAAAAAAATCGCTTACCGGATGAATTTGCAGGAACGTAACTTGTGTACTAAATGAGGAATGAGTGTAGTTAATGGTCAGTATCGTTTGTTCATTGCTTTATATCATATCGCTGAAACATTATATATGCTAATCTGGAACAAATATGTAATGTGTGTCAGGGTCTTGAGATAAATCTAATTATATACAATGGTTCTCGTTCTACAGGAAAGTCTAAAAGAGTCTGTGTCAAAGTTTATGGCACACGTTCACAGCTCAGTGAATGATATGAGCCGCATCTACCTCACCAATGACCGACGTTTCAACTACACAACCCCTAAAACGTTTTTGGGCTTCATATCTTTGTACTCCAGTCTTCTTACCACAAAGCACAAAGAGCTTCAGGGTAAAATTGAGCGCCTAATGAATGGCTTAGAAAAGCTACGAACAACTTCAGCTCAGGTAAGTTATATTACTTTAAGGTTTCTGAAAGATTACACAAGATGTACACACACACACACACACACACACACACACACACACACACACACACACACACACACACACACACACACACTAGCTGGCTTCGGCCAAAACTAAGCAATAAGGATGAATGATAAAAATGTTGATATGGAGACGGGGCCATACGAGCGTCGCTCTGGCCCTGTAAAATACAACTAGATGAATACACACACACACACACATACACCACGCACGCACGAACGCACGCACGCACAAACACACACACACACACACACACACACACACACACACACACACACACACACACACACACACACACACACACACACGCACACACTTGAATGCGGTAAGAACAGAAGAGGAGAAAAAAATATATATATTGGAGAGCCATAGATCAAACAATCAGGAAATGGTACAGGCATGTCGCAGAGGAGATGGCATCAGTTTGAAGGAATATAGGAAAACATGGATGGTGTCATATACTACTAACATAAATGGATTAACATCAACATTATTAAAAGTGAATGATCACCTAAGCATATAGGAGGCGGGCAATATGAGTCTGGTAGGTACTAAATTAGGAGACTCAGAAGAAATATTTGAACTGGATGAACTGGCCATTATAATGTATGAATGAGAAAGAGAACTATAAAGAAAGCAGATGGTGTGATACTACTTGTAAATAAGGATGTGGCTGTGGATAGTGTGGAAATGGATGAAGGCATGGCGGAGGTGCTGAAAAATATCATCAGGAAAAGTGGTGATGGAAAGAGAGACAGTCGGCCGCTTTTTTAAACATGGTCTAGGGAGAGTCTAACGTGGTGCTTCCATGTTAGACTCAAGTAGTACCAATACCAAGAACGCGTGCTTTAGACGCCAGCAGCGAGAGCTAACATGGTCCTATGTTGATCCACAACTGCGCTTGGGTTGGCAGCCCTGAACCAGGGAGATCATATATTGGGGGACGGAGAATGGAAGAGTCATTTGTCTCCGCGCCCTGCTACCGTGAACAACAAAACACACCATACCATATATGAACCTATATTCTTCATTTATTCACTTTTTTACCCACATTTTCCTTGATCTTCATAGCTCTTCCCATTATACGGGAGTCAAGATTGTCATGGTCATGTTATAGTTATTATTTAGTTGCACAACTAATGATGCTTTAATCACTAGTTGATAGTTTGATAGTTTGATAGTTGATAGTTGACTAGTTTTTTTGTTGATAGTTGGAGTATGTGAGAGAGAGAGAGATCATGCATGAGTGAGAGGACAGTAGGATGTGAGAATGAGGTGGATAGATGTGTGGAAATAGGAGACTTCTGCCGTGGCCTCCCCGTAGAGGGATGTAAGGAACCGCTGTTAGCGTAGACTAGACTATTATGACCAAAAAGAGAATAAATGTCTCCTCTGTTTCCATTAATTAAATGCAAGTGCTGCTGTATAGTCGTATAAGTGAGTGACTATTATATTGCTGATAGTCTGGACTCGGCGGGCGAGGAGAGATAAACAAACCCAGATTTCGTAGGGCGCCAAACGCGGTCTTTAAAAAAATATTTCAGATGCTTCATAATCTGCAGTAGACGCATGTATACACTCATATTTTGCCAAACAGAATATTGACAATACCGCTAATTTGTCTTAGCATGGGCATTTGCATAGTATCGTAAATATCATTAGACTCAAGTGTTGGAGAGGGTCCTGGGTGTCTAACATTTCCAATACTATTTTCGTTAGTTTTAGACCAACTTAAGACTAATCCCCCCCGGAAAATGTTTAGAAAACGGAAATGCCTGTCTAAAGCCACGGTTAGTCTTAGGTTAGCCGAAGTTCACGTTTAAAGAATCGGCCGAGTGCCGTTGCATATGCTCCATCTAACGCAAATGCATAATCTAAAGAAGAAAATAACAATGATAAATGACACCAGGAAGTGTCTATAAAGAATCATTAACAAAAGTAGCGACATAGTAGTGATGGGTGATTTCAACTGCTTGGAAGTATGCTGGAAGGATTGGCACACATAAGGTGGAGGAGAGTCATGGGGAAACAAATTGTTAAACATGGTTATGGGTAGCGTCATGACACAATGGATTAAGGAACAAGATTTAGTGGAAATGAAGAAGCACAAAGACTGAACCTGCTTTTAAACAAACAACCAGATATAATGGACAAGTTAATGAATCCATTAGTGTCCATTAGGAAGCAGTGACCACATTCTCATTGAGTTTTAAATTAATGAAGAATGAGATGAGCTATTCAGATCAGAATCTCATATAATTGACCCTTTTCCTCCCGTGTACAAACTACATAAACTAATTCACTGGTCTTCCCTAACCATGGAAATAACATTATTTTTTATCTCTGATTAATATATGTGAATATTATTAGTCTGTTGAAATTATCTTCACGGCCAAAACTGCGTCAACACTGGAAGTGACGCCCTAAGCTGGTAAACTAACCGCCAAGCACAACACTCAGGCCTCAGCACAATGTCTGAGAAAGAGAGTTTCCATTAAGGCGCCGTGGCGAGCAGACGTGTATCGTTGTGCTCCGCCTGTTGCTCCTTCCAGTGATCAGTGGTCGTGCCTTCCTCCACCTCCATCATTGTGTGGGGTTGACATCTTCCTCGCTCCAGTTCCTGCCCAGTATCTTGGAAGCACTACTCGGCCGCTTTTTTAAACATGGACTAGGGAGAGTGTAGCGTGGAGCTTCCATGTTAGACTCCAGTAGTACCAATGCCAAGAACGCGTTTCTTAGACACCATCATCGAGAGCTAACATGGTCTTATGTTGATCCACGACTGTGCTTGGGTTGGCAGCCCGGAACCAGGGAGATATTTTGTTGGGGGACGGAGGGCGGAGGAGGCATTTGTCTCCGCGCCCTGCTACCGAGAACAACACATACCATACCATATATTCACCTATTTTCTTCATTTATTCACTTTTTTACCCACATTTTCCCCGAACTTCATAGCTCTCCCCACTATCGGGAGTCAAGATTCTCATGGTCATGTTATAGTTATTATTTAGTTGCACAACTAATGAGGCTTTAAATAACTTAAAGAAACTAAAAAAATAACTTATCAAATGGAAGAAAATTCCCCACCAAAGATAAGAAACGGCAATAAAGGTAATACTTTCTTATTTGCTTCCGCCCCATCATCATCTTCCCCAAGTTGTAATTTCTGCCAGTAACGGTCAAGTTAGGTTACTGTTACGTTAGATTACGGTCAGGTTAGGTATACATAAACACAGGTAAAAGCTTATTATATATATATATATATATATATATTATATATATATATATATATATATATATATATATATATATATATAATATATATATATATATATATATATATAATATATATATATTGTTACGACCGCGCTCCGAGAGGACTCTGGCTCAAGATCGGGGGATGCGGTGTTGTTGGGCGAAAAGACAAAGGAGAGGAGTGACGACGAGATAAGGAAAACTGTGGCGGGGTTTTGAGGACGACCAGGAGACTGCGGTAACACTGGTATGGTATAAGACGCATAACAGTGACTGCAGTTGCAGTGGAGGAACATTTAGGGCTGCGACGGTCGACAAGTGACTGGGCCTGTGTTCGGTGGGCGTGAGGCTGTCTCTGTAGTGTTACCTAGTACAATTATAATCTGGAAAGGATGTGATTGTGTTATTCCGCATGTGCCTGACTGTGTGTGTGCCGTGGTGGTGATGTGCCAGTGTGGGGAGCCCTTGCTCAAGGCCTAAGGGTATTCATTGTCTTCGGTCCCGATTAAACATATAACCGGACTCAGCCCGATCATTCCCACACGTCTGAGGCCAGCCCAGTGTGGGAGGCAGGTTAGTTGGGCGGCTGTGGGAGCGGGTTTGTAACAATATATATATATATATATATATATATATATATATATATATATATATATATATATTAAGTCGTAGAAAATAGGAACACTCGGCGACGCGAAGAGTTGGAACTCTCGCCGACGGGGACGAAATATACGGTAGACGAGAGTATCATAAAGCAATCGATGTTGTGAGTGTGAAAGGATGACGCCCTGTTAAATGGGAGGATAGTGTTGTATAGTATGTGAGAGAGAGATCATGCATGAGTGAGAGGACAGTAGGATGTGAGAATGAGGTGGATAGATGTGTGGAAATGGGAGACTTTTGCCGTGGCCTCACCGTAGAGAGAGTTGTAAGGAACCGCTGTTAGCGTAGACTAGACTATATGACCAAAAAAAGAATAAATGTATCCTCTGTTCCCATTAATTAATTGCAAGTGCTGCTGTATAGTCGTATAAGTGATGTACTTCAGTTGCTGATAGCCTGGAATGGCGGGCGAGGAGAGGTAAACAAACCATATTTCGTAGGGCGTCAAACGCGGTCTTCTAAAAAATATTTCAGAAGCTTCATAATCTGCAGTAGATGCATGTATAACACTCATATTTCGCCAAACAGAATATTAGCAATACTGGTAATTTGTCTTAACATTGGCATTTGCATAGTATTCGTAAATATCATTAGACCTAAATGTTGGACAGGGTCCTGGGTGTCTAACATTTCCAATACTATTTTCGTTAGTTTTAGACCAACTTAAGACTAATACCCCCGGAAAAATTTTAAAGATCGGAAATTCATGTCTAAAGCCACGGTTAGTCTTAGGTTAGCCTAAGTCCACGTTTAAAGATTTGGCCGATTGGCGGCCCCCGCCCTCCACACTTAACCCAGAGATAACCGAAAGGGCAAGACCCACCGAACATATGTGGATCAACGCCCTCATGTCGATCTAAGGCGTTTTCTGCGGGGGAGCAAGATAAATTTCGCTTGAAAGTGGTCATCGTCGCTTGCTCCATGAAAAGGCGACGCGGCGGCTGAGATGTACGCAAAACCAAGATCAAATGACTATTTTGACTCTAGATATTTTCACACTGAGACGTATCCTATACCGACATAGTCAGAAAAGTGTGCAGATTCAGGAAGCGTGCTTAGAAATTTAATGTGATCATAAGTAGCCGAGCAATGAGGAGTTGAAGCCAAACAAGTAGGAGAAAATGTTTATGCACTGTTTTACGGGCACTGTTTGCCCTTGTTTTCGTATACTTGTACTTACATTACAGCTATAAATGTATAGTAATGCGATGCAAATTTTCCTCAGGAAGCCGATAGTGATCTCAGTGTTTCTTAATATCCAATGGTATTGTCAGCAAATCGGGTAAGAGTGAGGTGTGTGAAGTTGTTGATTTTCGATCAAGTCACACATTCCAGTCTTTAACTCCAGCTGTTCGAATGCATATACAGCAATATATACAGATGTGACGGTTATATTATCCTAAATTACACGCCCCAACCTCCCTTATTTGATTCAAACTTTTATGATAAGATCTTAAAATAAGAAAGTGTAATTGATTTTGCCGAAAGTACACTGTTGTCATTCTTTTATTGAAGCAGAAAGCATCGCCACGTCAGCCGAATGCTGACGCACTTCACTGACATACTTGTCTTGCTCCAGCAAGAAATCTCTTGCCGGTCGGGCAAGCATCTTCTCAGGATGATTGAACAGCAAGCGGAATTTGAGCAAGCGAATTTTTTTCTCTTGCAAGAAAAATTTATCTTGCTCCCCCGCAGAAAATGCCTCTAGTCAAGGCCTCCTTCCTTCTCAGGGCCGTCGACGGTGTCCGCGTCTTAGATAATCCCAGCCGGGTCTCCCATGCCCTCCATCCTTCCCCCTAAAGCAAATGCCTTCTGGAGGGGAATATCGCTCCTTTGGAAACGGATAATCAACTCTGGTGATAGTAACGTGGGAACATAATCTCCCGAAGGTACCCTTCCTGCAGTGGGGTCCATTCCAGCTTGGTGACTGGCAATTCACCACCCGCCGAGCTGAGCGGATGGGCGATAACGCTCAATACGCCAAGGTAGGGCCGCTAGCGGATGAAGCGGACATTGAGGAGATTTGGGGCGCTCTCTGGCCCTTAGATGGTAGTGACATCGAGGAAATCACTTGGATCCCTCCTCGACTACTCCCTCGCTACGCCACTGGCATGTTGCTTCGCCTGAAGGTAAGGGGCTCCTTGCCTCAGAGGGTCTCCATAGGCTAGTTAATTTATTGGTGCCAGCCCTACACTCTTCCCCTACTACGAAGCCCTGGCTGCTAAAAGGTCTGCCACTCCATTAACACCTGCTTGTCTGCCATCCGTTGTTCACGCTCCAGTGGCCCCCACCCATATAAGACTCATGACAGTACCTGTGACAAGTTTTTCTATTGCTTTCAGTGTGGCCAAGATCAGGGTACTGCCCCTACAACCGTGAGGCACAGCAGCTTTACACTACTCTAGCCCAGGAAAATAAGCCATTGCATGACATAAAAAAGGCTCTGCGACAGATACATATTCTGAGCCATTATATAGCTCCTCATCCTAGCTTTCTTCTCCGGCTGCTTTCCAACCTAGGAAACACATCCGCCCACGGCAGATGCCTCGTACGACGCCTTCTCCAATAACGGTCCTCCCTGCGAGCCATGTTTCTACACCCCCACCGACTGATTTTACCCACTCCACAATATAAATGCAGGTTCACCATGCACAAGTCGGCTCCAACTCCAGTCACACACGGACCGGTGTCGCGTGGTTAAGTGTCTGTTTACGAAAAACTGTCCGTTTACGAACAAAGGCAAAGAAAACGGGTGTTGAGGGGAATACTTACTAATATTGACTTGATCAACAAAGGCATGTCCAGGTGTCCTACGACAACAAACCCGTCTTTATTTATCAACAAAAGAGGGGGGGGGAGCACGAAGTGGAACACTCACCGACGTCGGCGAGAATTCCTATCGGCGACAGTTATAGGTATGGTTTTCAGCATATATGATATATGAGGCATTCAATTTCGTACAGAAATGTCCTGTGAGCAGGAGATGGGGCCTTAACCACTTGAATGCCTTATATATGCCTCACTTGGCCAATTGAAGGCCTCATATATCATATATGCTCAAAACCATACCTATAACTGTCGCCGATAGGAATTCTCGCCGACGTCGGCGAGTGTTCCACTTCGTGCCCCCCCCCCATCCTTTTTGTTGATAAATAAAGACGGGTTTGTTGTCGTAGGACACCTGGACATGCTTTTGTTGATAAAGTCAATATTAGTAAGTATTCCCCTCAACACCCGTTTTCTTTGCCTTTGTTAGTAAACGGACTGCTTTTCGTAAACAGTCACTTGTCCACGCGACACCGGTGTCGCAACCATCCCAGCTGCTCCTTGGCCCCTGCCTAACGTACCACCAACCCATCCACCACCCTCACCCTCCCCAGCTGCCAGCCCACCTTCTCTGCAAAAGCACGAGACCATCTCTAAATTCTCAACCTCCTCTGGGAGTTCTGCCTCCTCTACCAACAAGGCAATACAGTACCTATCATTATTGCAACCATGTGGCCTTTCTTCTCCGACGTTCTGCTTCACCTCATCCAAGTGATGGCTCTCTCCTTCCTTTTCTGGATTACCAGGTCTCTCCTTCGAAAGTCCCAGGAGTTCCAGTCCCACCAGCGTGGCATTCTCCCTTCAATTGTTGGGTTGCGTGAGACGTGGCTCTCCCCGCGCCTCTCTCTCAGCTTCCCAGGCTACTCAATTATGCGACAGGATAGACCCGAAGGACGTGCGGGTGGGGTCCTTCTCGCCTTCCGTGATACTCCCACTTTTTCCCCACTGGTTCTTCCGCAGTAGCACAATGGATGCCTAGAGGTGATCGCTGCCAAGGTTACTACGACTAACGGTGAGCTCACTATGGCAAAATGTTATAACCAAGATGGTTCCACTTCACACCTCAAATTTGACCACTGTCTTCCCTAGCTTCTTCCTCCATTAATCCTCATTTGAAATTTTATGCTCGACATTGCTACTGGGAACCTGGCCGGCCCTTCCACCTTACCAACACATCTGGGAGGGAAATATTCCAGACACTGATGGATCGGCTGTCACTGCTTACGCCTCCAGGATTCTCGACACGCTTCCTTCCCCATACAGTTTCTAACTCTGTCTTGGACCTCTTTGTGGGAGATCCACTCTTAATCTCCAAAGTCGTCTCCACTGGTCCATATATGGAAAGCGACCACCTCCCTGATACGGCTTCGATACCAGGCGTCATCCCCAGACCTTCCCCTGGATGTTTTCCCCGCTGCAAACTCTCCTTCCAACTGGGCAAAATACGTAGAGCCTTCAGAACATCCTCCTGACATATCCTCCCTCCATCTTGAGGATGCAGCAGAGTCACTGTCTGATAGACTCATGGATGCTGGAAAGGCTACTTTCACACTCACAACACGTCGCACGCCTCGTCGCCCTAGAAAACCATGGTGGAATAGTGAATGCTCTCAGGCTGTACAGGCCCGCCGGCACGGCTGAAACCAGTGGAGGAAGAGACCCACCCTACAGCTAGGGGCTGCCTACCGCCGTCTTTATGGAGTCTGTGCCAGGACCATACTGTGGGCCCAGTGGAAGTCCTGGGGTTCCTACTGCTCCTCCCTTTCCTGCGGATCCTCAATCAAAAGAAAATTGGATTTTCTCCTATCCATGGAGGGCACCAAGAAGCCATCCATACCCTTACTTGACAGCACCGACTCCCTGACAACCCCCGGAAAGCTACACCTCTTGCCTCCAGTTTCCATACAAAAGTTGGCTACCCGCCAGCTCTCCAGCCACCCCCTGACCATAGGGATTATTTCATTAAGGTCATCACTTAACCTTGTATACCTGCACTCATACAACCCTTCACGACTAAGGAATTGGAGCGAGCCATATTCATCTTACAGCCTGGGAAGACCGCGGGACAAGATTGCATTCTTAATTAATTCATTCCCCAGCTTCCCTTTCCTTGGAAGGAAACTGTCCTCATAATTTACAATACTAGCTGGCTCACAGGACGTTTCCCAACATGCTAGAATGCTTCTACTGTATTGCCCATACCAAAACTAGGAAAAGATCTGACGTCCCCCTCAGGATACCGTCCTATTCCTCTTCTCTCCAGTGTCGGAATGCTGCTAGAGCGCTTAGCGATCAATCGTTTTACCTGGTGGCTTGAGAAACACCATATATATATATATAATATATATATATATATATATATTATAATATATATATATATATATATATATATATATAAAATAATATTATATTATATATGTAATATATATATATATATATATATATATATATATACACATATATACATATATATATATATATATACATTTATATATATACGTATATATAATATATATATATATATATATATATATATATATATATATATATATAATTATACTATATTATATATATATATATTGTTACGCCCTCGCCCTACACACAGCAGGTGAACACCGTAAAGGAGCTGTTAAGGCACAACAAACCGCTGCTTGACGTACTAAGCACATGTATGGGTTCGGTGTGTGAGTGAGAAGCGAGCTGTATATCATCAGTCCACGAGTCTTTACACCCCCTAATCTCAGGCGAAGGAAACACTTGTCACTCCTTTCTTGAGTTTACTTACTGAGGTTCTGACACAAAAGGACACGAAATACGGGGAGGCAGAGAGGAGACAGACAGGCACCGCACTCACTACAAGTCCTGTATACATCCACACACGATCCACACGCTAGTTTTATCCACACGTATTATCCACACTAGACAGGTGTATCCAAGGCAGAGGCGACAAGCAGTCACGCCAGCGGCAGGTACAAAGAAAGGTACGGGGGGAACGGGCTACAGCAGGTCCTACTCAGGCAGTTCTCTTATCCTCACTACTCTGACTCCCCTCCTTTGTCCCTTCAGCCCACCGGCACCGCGTTACCCTGCGGAGCTCGTGCTACGCCAAGCACACGCCGCCGACTACAATACACACAGACATACACAATGCCTCACTGCTTACACGTACACACCACTGATCTATATAACATGGATCGCGGATCTGGGCTAGCTGTGGCCGAGATACTGAAGTCTACTATTATTACCACCTACAACTACTATTAACACCTACTACTACTACTAAACGTCCAACCTAGTGCATCGTCGAACCTTCCAAGTCATTTATTTACGGTGATACACAGACAACAGGTGTGTTGCGAGGCCGTACAGGTGTGTAGTGACAGGTGTCTTGCGAGGCCGTACAGGTGTGTAGTGACAGGTGTCTTGCGAGGCCGTACAGGTGTGTAGTGACAGGTCTGTTGCGAGGCGGTACAGGTGTGTAGTGACAGGTGTGTTGCGAGGCCGTACAGGTGTGTAGTGACAGGTGTGTTGCGAGGCCGTACAGGTGTGTAGTGACAGGTGTCTTGCGAGGCCGTACAGGTGTGTAGTGACAGGTGTCTTGCGAGGCCGTACAGGTGTGTAGTGACAGGTGTGTTGCGAGGCCGTACAGGTGTGGTGTATGTGGTAAAGCGAGAGAGGTTAAGAGTACGGTGTTAGCCCCCGAGTGTGTGTGTGTCTGACCTAAAGAGCGAACGCGCAGTTCTCGTCCACTATAACGGCGTCAGCCCCGTACCGCCGCGGCCACGGGTACGGCGCGGGCCACAGTGGTCCATAGAAGCTACTCTCGGGGATTACAGGAAGTTTAAATGAATCAAAAACCTTTGGCCTAATCAAAAAATCTTTCTTAATTAGGTATATTGAATTGAAAGTAGTTAGTTTCGTACACTAATTTTGATATTTTCGTACATACCTGGTGTCGTTTCGTAACTCTAGTAGTCAGGTTCAACTCTGAGCTGAGTGTACGAAACGACTATGGTTTCATATAGACTACGAAACAACTTTTGGTAATAATGGACGAGAGTTTCGCGGTCGTTTTCAGAGACACCAACTATTTTTTCTTGGCCTACAATAGGTGCTTGTTGCAATGGAGATAGTTTTATTTTGCGCAACCCCCCCCCCCCAAAAAAAAAATTTAATAATGAAACCTAACCTAACCTTATAGGTTTTAATGAAACCTAACCTAGCTAACCTTAAAGGTTTTAATGAAACCTAACCTTATAGGTTTTAATGAAACCTAACCTAACCTTAAAGGTTTTAATGAAACCTAACCTAACCTTATAGGTTGTAATGAAACCTAACCTAACTTTAACCACAAAGTATACTGTTTTTTCTTCTTTTTTTCTCGCAAAATAAAGCTATCTCCATTAGAACAAGCACCGCTTATTAGGAAGCGCTGTGATCATTTGTATCATAAACGCACTCAGGTCTGTATGCATTTTGCTCATCAAAACACAGATCACCGTGTAATAGTTTCGTTGAGCAGCTCAGTGAAATCTGCTCAGTGAGCAGAAAATGCCCGTGTAATACCGGCTTTAGTGACACCTCTGCTTCCGTTCCCCACTAATTGTTAACAAGTATAAAAAAATATACTTATATCTATATCTACCTATATAAAAAAAAGTATACCATATCCACCTATATATTTTTTTAACAAGTAGGTGGATGACTGGAGTGGGTAGATGGATTAAGAGTGGATGGGCTGGGTGGGGAGTGTGTGTGTGGGTGGGTGGTTGTGTGTGGGTGTGGGTGTGGGTGTGGGTTGGTGTGTGGGTGTGTCGTGGGTGGTGTGGGTGTGGGTGTGTGGTGGGTGTGTGTGTGGGTGGGTGTGTGTGGTGGGGGTGGGGGTGGTGGGTGTGTGTGTGTGTGTGGTGGGTGCGTCTGTGTGAGTGTGGTGTTACTCACAGGTGGAAAGATTTGCCACTTCCAGGTCCTGGTCTGTTTGTACAGGACATAGCAGCACAGCTTGGCATGACGGGGCGATAAGCACAACCAGACAGCAACGCGAGCCGCAGAAACAAGGCTTTGTTTTGGTATTGGCAAGATGGCGGACAGTTGGAACCAGTGCTGAGCCAGGCTTCCGCGATCCATGTTATATAGATCAGTGGTACACACACCATCAACCCATTACACAATCACCACCACTACAATCATGCGTAACAATATATATATATATATATATATATATATATATATATATATATATATATATATATATATATATATATATATATATATATATATTAGTGATGGACCGAATATTCGCATTTGCAATCGTAATTGCGAATATTCGCGTATTATGCGAATTTATATATATATATATATATATATATACATATATAATGAAGATATAAACCAGCGCGGGGTTTATCCCGAAGCGAGATCTTCATTATAAGATCTCGCTTCCCCCATGGAGAAAGTATTGCCTCTATTATATATATATATATATATATATATATATATATATATATATATATATATATAGTGATGGATCCAGTGGTCGGTTTTTCACAACCGCGGTTGCGGTTGTGGGATTTTCTACAGCCGCGGTTGCGATTGCGGTTATCAGACTTATGACAACCGCGGTTGCGGTTGCGGTTAACATATACTAGGAGAAATGCGTAATTATTAACTGGAATATTACGTTACAGTGCGATTTAGCCACACTTGGTGCATAATATATACTAAATACCATATGTTGAACACAAGTTTTGGAACACACAAATAAAGGTAAATTATATGTACTGTCAATAATGAAGTATATTTTAAACTTATATAGCTATTACTAGCCGCAAAGCCGCCCTCCGGGCGGACTTCTTGGCTAGCTTCTGCGGAGGGCTATTGGTGGGCCTTCGGCCCACCAAACACAGACTCTCCAGATAGCCCCTTCTAACTTTCCTGAAATCATGGATGTAGAAATGTATGTATTAACGCCTTACCCATCACCCCCCACCCATTCATTCACCCATTACCCATCACCCCCCACCCATCACTCACCCATTACCCATCACCACACACCCATTCACTCACCCATTCATTACCCATCACCTCCCACCTATTCCCTCACCCATCACCCATCTCCCCCCCCCCCCATTCACTCACCCATCACCCCAGACCCATTACCCATCACCCCACCCATTCACTCACCCATTACCCATCACCCTACATCAAGGTTTCCTCAATTCTCGCAACCCACATTTTTTTCTCACAACTCTCGCTAATAGGCTGCTAAAAAAAAGAAGAAAAAAAAAAGTGATCGGATCATCTCATAAGTCAGCTTAAAAGTTGCCCCTGGTCGAACTGGTTCCAAAACTGTGCCATATGATGGGATTGGGGCACGGGGGGCGGCACCTATCGCGGACACACACACACACACACTTTCGCTTATATTATTATAGATGTAAGAATATGTCAAATTAATTAAAACTATATAATGCACAAAGTGTATTACCATAAATGCATTTGGTAGAGGATAAATTACTATGGAAGTAAACTTTTTCCCCGGGTTCCTCGGCCAGCCTCACGGCCAGAGTCGCTTTGTTATTGTTTATCACTTGATCATGACATCACGTGTATACTATCTATAATAAGCTTTCACAACCGCAACCGCACTTATGGAACGGCGGTTGTAGATGCGGTTGCAGTTGTGAAGAATTCTAGAAATTTGGTTGCAGTTGCGGTTGCGAAGACGTCTAGAAATGCGGTTGCGGTTGCGGTTGTGAATTTTTGTGCAGTTGTAGTGCGGTTGTGGTTGCGGTTATTCGATCAAACACATATATTTATTATATATACACACATATATATATATATATATATATATATATATATATATATATATATATATAATTATATAATATATATATATATATATATATATATATATATATATATTATATAATATATATATATATATATATATATATATATATATATATATATATATATATATATATATATATATATATATATATATATATATATATATATATATATATATATATATATATATATATATGGTGTTTGTGTGCAACAACTTTTTTGTATGCTGAATTTCGTATGTTTCCTTACTAATTTAGACATGTTTACGATAGACAAATTGTTTTAGACAGATTACGAATATGACCTTGGTTTTGCCAGTGTCAATATGTTTGTATAAAAATGCAGTGTAACACTTTTTTCAATTTCGTTGTGCTATTTTGGGGGATTTATGTATTAAACATAACATTTTAATATTCAAATTAAATCTAATGAATGCATATAATTACATATATGTTATATTCATTAAACATAATAAATACGTATATGTTAACCCAAAGACTAATGTATACTGGACTTGTTACTGGCGCTCCGCGCCAACCCGCCCATGACTAGTGGAGGCTGATCGGCAAGGTGAAAAAGTGTTTCGAACATCACTCCCATTTCCTTTCCTATGGTTTGTCAGTATAAATGATATACTGTTATCTTGGTAAATGTTTGTTATATAATATTATGAAATAAAAAAACTGTAAAACACACTACAGAAATGCCATTATGAGACTGAAGAAATATGCATGAACTTAATTTAATATTCACTTAAATTCTTCGCCTTTTAATATTTTGCAAGACAACATTTAACATGGAGCATATCATATGTTGCATAGAAGCGGCATTTCATTAGCTCTCCATTGATATATTTCGTTTTCTGATAAATGAATTAACACCATGTATAAATTAGCGTTAACTAAAAAAATTACATCATCAATCGGATCGGCAAGTAAAAAAGTGTTCCATAAATACAGTAGACAATGGTTTATCAGTATAAATGATACACTGGTATCTTCGTAAATGTTTGTTCTATAATATTATCAAATAAAAAACTGTAAAATACACTATACATAGAAATGCCATTATGAGACTCTGAAGAAATATGCATGAACTTAATATTCACTTAAACTGTTCGCCATTTAATATTTTGCATATCAGCATATCAATAGAAGCGGAATTGTATTAGCTTTCCATTGACATATTTCGTTATTGGTAATTTTCCCGATTAATGATGTTATTTATTTAATTAACGCTAATTTATGCATGGTGCTAATTCATTAATCAGAAAGCGAAATATATCAATGGAAAGCTAAGAAGATTCCGCTTCTATTGATATGCTGCATGTAAAAAGATTTCTCGCAAAATATTAAACGGCGAAGAGTTTAAGTGGATATAATTAATGTTCATGTATATTTCTTCAGAGTCTCATAATGGCATTTATTTACTGTATTTTACTGTTTTTTATTTGATAATATTATAGAACAAACATTTGCGAAAATACCATATCATTAATAATATATATATATATATATATATATATATATATATATATATATATATATATATATATATATATATATATATATATAATTAATATATCATATATACTGATAAACCATAGTCTATATGATAGTCATATGCAGCAACTTGCCAGCAAGTGAATGGGCCAGCAGACTGGTACAACACCTGCCGTACGGCGGCGCCACCGTTGGCAGATAACAGAAATTGCATTAGGGGGATCCTGAGTGAGGTATCTTGTTGTAGAGTGTCATTGATGGTAGCCGGAAGTGTATGCCATTCGCAATTCCTGGCATTTGGAGAGAACCCACCAAACCACCATGATGACTGTTACTTTTGCCTTGCCTACCTATCTAAGTACAAGACGGATAAAGATAGAAGAACAGCTGTTGTGTATCCGAGCATTCCATCATCCATTGCTCCCGTGATACACTGTGAAGATTTACCAATTCCCAGTTCTCCTTCCTTAAACGTGATTTCAGATGCTGATCCCTCATCTGAAGATAGCGATGCTGTTACCTTTAATATAGCAGGCTCATGCAAATCCCCACATTTTCCTAAGCAACATGAACTAGATGACTTAATCAGGGATTTAAGCCTTACCAAGGAAAAATCTGAGGTTTTGACATTTCGTCTCAAGAAGTGGAATGGACCCGTCGTTCTGGCCACATCCACTGTATTTGCTTTGCTATCATGAACAACGGCTGACCGAATGAAATGACAGGAGTTTGTCCAGGATTCAGGATTCTAGTTTTCTTCACTACATCCATGGAGTGCCGAATCATTGCTACTGTCTTTCACTCATCACAGTCATCAGGGAATAGTGGGAGTAGCGCACTGACTGTCGTGGGGCCGTGATCGTCAGTCTCGCCATTGTATGAATTTTTGGCGTGTTATGTTGCCCATGATACTTGCACATCCTTATCTGACTTGATGGTGTTCTTGTCAATAAAACTGCTGACATGATCACACCATTTGTACTCTCTTGCCACTTCCTCCAGCAGCCGACTACAGTTCGACTGAACTAGGTTACATACTTATCTAACAGGAGGGTGTTTGTTTACTGATGTAACTGCTGGTACAAGTGTGTAGTTCTCCGGCAGCCTATTAACCTTCTTACTGTACAAAACTTTGTGACAGCTATGCACGTTTGCTTATTCCCGCAATCGCCAGCGTCAGGGTGTCGAAACAATGAGATAGATGCCAGTCCTATGGAAGGATCCATGTGCAGTAGTTTATGATGTGTCGTGGTGAATGTTGTCGACTGCTGACATCGTGAACACACCAGTGTTGAGTGTAGGTAGGCATACATGTACAATACTATCAAAATGGTTGATGACTGAGGGCTATATGCAAGAATGCTCGTCGAGTCCCGGGTGGTGGATATTGCCGACAGTCGTAACCTGACGGGTGGGATAATCAAAAATTGTTTTCAACTCCCCGGCCAGTGGAGAGCTGTGCAGACGTACCAACACAAGCGAGTCCAAGGCGGCATCAGTATTTTGACTGTTTTACACATATCTAATTCCTTTTACTAGCCTAATATATCATTTCTGCCATTAAAATAATATCTTTGTTAGTGTTCGCCACTTGTCTGAGGCGTTGATGTAGAAAAAATGGGCTTGTGAAGCTTGCGAGTACATTTGAACGTCCCGCCACTGGACTGGCGGGCTGAACCACCACCACCACCAGCAGCCTCCTCACAAGTTATCACAACGATATATTGCCTCCTGCACCTAATTTTACCTTAACTTTGAGATGTGTGCATCCACAGTGTATGTATGTTATTCTCGGTTATGTTGAAAACTCACCTGTAATGGTCTGGGAAGAAATATGATGGAATAAGGGCAGAGCGGGGTCTTCTTCTTCTTCTTGTGACCTCTACCGCTTAGGATCGCTTCGTAGGTCCTCTCCTCTACTCTCCTTTCCTCTAGTGTTGGCCGAAGCCACCACCCCGGGAGGCGGGTCAGAAACCCCCGGCTAACACCCGGTACCCATTCACTGCTGGGTGTACAGAGGCTCGGGTTTTAAGGAAACAGCCCATCTATTTCCGCTCAGCCCGGGGATCGAACCCGGAACTTCTCGGGTGTGAACCGAGCGTGCTACCGTCCTATACTACGGGGTACCCTGTGCATGAGAGGTGCATGGTATACGCAACCAGTCGAGTGTGCAGCGGTCATTCTTGTATGTTGCAGTGCGATGCAACAGATCGCAAGCATTTTTTGAATATAGCCCTGAGTTACCTAGATTAGCAGACATGCCAAGTATACGATCATATGTGACTGATAATTTCGAAGCCTATGAAATGTTTCAACTAAGTCTCTTGACCTAATCCTAGAGTGCAATAATGCACCAACATAAAGTGGCAGTGGTGTCTCTTGTTCTCCACCATGTCTGGTTACTGATGTACCTTCTTGATGACGATAAGCAGAGCTGTTATACCTTATCAATTGTGATAACGACAACACTGTCTGTGACAAATACATTGCTTGCTCTTTAATATTTGTCCCATTCATGATCATTGCAAGCATCATACACATCGAGTGAGACACAGACGTCTCTTGGCCATCATTTGTGAATGAGCTAGTAAAAGGCATTTAAGCTTACGAATGTCACGGCGAATGATATTTGCAACACGGGATATTAACACAGCTTCATTGTCATTCTCGAGTTCGCATCATTTTTTTTATATATTTTCGTACATTTTTATTTAATATTAGTAATTCCTCTCGACCTTCACTGTACATACCGTGAAAATGCATGTATATAATCATTCTGTTTTTCAATCTAGTGGAGTGAACTTTCGATAAATGGCCTCCAAATCAAAAAATATATCGCTATAAAGTTTTTTTGATGCAGATAATTTAAAAACAGGAGAAACACCTTCCTCCTCAAGAGAACATAGTATGAATGCAATAAGTTCAGGAAATGGTGTATTGTGAGCATTGTTTTTTCACATTTATCTTCTGATGTCACGATTTCCGTTATACAACGACACTAGGCACTTGTTCCTCCTTCTCCTCCACCCTCTGACTATATTAGGCCTGTTATTAAGATCCTTCGTAATGATGTTTTCGTTGCCCTTTCTGGCCTAGATCCTGGCGGAAGGCTTACAGTCTTGACGGAGTCCCCCATATTGTTCTCAAGAACTGTGCTGTTCTGCTTGCACCCTGCCTGGTCAAACTTTTCCGTCTCTGTCTATCTATCTCCACCTTTCCATCTTATTGGAAGTTTGCTCACATCTAACCTGTTTCTAAGAAGTGTGACCGTTCTAATCCTTCAAACTACCGTCCTATAGCTTTGACTTCCTGCCTTTCTAAAGTTTTTGAATAGGTACTTAATAAGAAGATTGCTAAGCGTCTATCCGCTCACAATCTTCTATCTGATCGTCAGTACGATTTCCGTAAAGGGCGATCTACTAGCGATCTTCTAGCTTTCCTAACTGAATCTTGGTCATCTTCCTTTAGGGGTTTCGGTGAAACGTTTGCTGTTGCCCTTGACATATCAAAAGCTTTTGATAGAGTCTGGCACAAATCTTTAATTTCCAAACTACCCTCATTCGGTTTCTATCCTTCTCTCTGTACCTTTATCTTAAATTTCCTTTCAAACCGTTATATTCCAACTACTGTAGACGGACATTGTTCTTCTCCTAAGTCTATCAACAGTGGTGTTCCTCAGGGCTCTGTCCTATCACGCACTATCTTTCTATTATTCATTAATGATCTTCAAAATCTAACTCATAGTTCCTACATCCACTCCTACGCTGATGATTTTACCCTGCATTTTTCAACCTCGTTTATTAGACGTCCACCTCAACATGAATTAAGTGACTCATGGAGAGATACCACTAAGCGCCTAACTTCTGATCTTTCTTTAATTTCTGATTGAGGGAAAGCAAACGTTATTTTGTTCAATGCCTCAAAAACCCAATTTCTTCACCTATCTACTCGACAAAACCTACCAGATAACTACCCCCTCTTCTTCAATGACACTCAACTATCTCCTGCTACAATGAACATTCTTGGACTATCCTTTACTAAAAATCTGAACTGAAATCTTATATCTCATCTCTTGCTAAAACAGCTTCTAAGAAGTAAGGTGGCCTGTGGCGTCTGCATCCATTGTTTTCTCCCTCTCAGCTGTTTGCTCTGTACATACAGGGGCCTTATCCGGGCATGTATGGAGTATGTCTCACAGGGCTTTTTTTTTTTTTCTCTTTTTTTTTTACATCACAAAGGATTGGCCAAGGGCAAACAAAACAAAGAAGTAACAAAAAGCCCGCTTAGTTGCCAGTCCATATTAAGGAGACTGTAAGAGAATATAAAAAGGGTGAGTAGGCCAATTTAGTTCGGGAGGTGTCTTGTTACTCCTCTCTTGAAAATATTTAAGTCTTAGAAAGGAGAAAAAATAGAAACATAAAGAGAGTTCCAGAGTTTACCAGTGAAGGGGATAAAAAAGTTAAGATACTGGTTAATTCTTGCATCAGGGAGATGGACAGAATAGGGATGAGAATGAGTTGAAAGTCTTGCACAGCGAGGCCGCGGGAGGGGGAGAGGCATGCAGTTAGCAAATTCAGAGGAGCAGTGAGCATGGAAGTAACGGTAGAAGATAGCAAGAGAAGCAACATTGCGACGGCGATTTAAAGATTGAAGACAGTCAGTCAATGAAGGGGAGTAGATGAGGCGAAAAGCTATTGACTCAACCCTGTTTAGGAGGGCTGTATGAGTAAATCCCCCCAAAACATGAGAGGCATAGTCCATACATGGGCGAAGAAATAGGGTTTTTGAGGCCTTGAACAAAATAAGGTTTGCTTTGCCCCAATCATAAGTTCACTGGCAAGTAACCGAGGTCGTTGAATGATGTAAGATTTTCAGCAATAGTCGCGTAACCAACTACCCGAAACCTGTCCGAAAATTCTGCCGGGCATCGAAGTTTTCGCTGGTGTCATTCTCACAGAACAGACACTTATTCCAGTCAATGGTGTATCGTTTTCCTCCACAGGCGCCGTTAGGTCACCACCAGGAACCAGCTTGAATGCCTTATTCAAAATTATTAGCCACTGAAAAGTTCACTTATTAGTTCATCCTGAAACAAAGAAATTTTGGATCTTTGTGTTATTAATTTATATACAATATTACCTTCAAAAATTATAAAACAAACACAAACGCAAACATAAACAAAACAAAACTACGATAACTAATAACATGGAATACTGAAATATCCTCTTTCGTCGCAGTATCACTGCAAATGATGTCAGTAAAGTTATTTTCTTTAGATATAATTACTAATTAAAGTATAAATAACAGTACAATAGACTATACATCTATGTAATGTTCAAGGTGAGGTCTTTGTACTTTGCTGAGTAGTGTTTGCTGATAATTTACCGAGTTATGGGCAGATTACCGCTTG